>JAKSZT010053883.1:52091305-52221521 GCA_026826555.1 Tolypeutes matacus
CTCCGGTTCACCGGGTGCTGACTAGCTTTTTGCTCTGCTCACACAAGGTCCAAGGGGCGCCAGGCAGCCAGCTCCCCAGAAAATAAAACTTTTTCGCCCCCGCCCGCGGCTCCAAATGGCCGTTTTATTATTTATTTCCGTAACCGCGGGGCTCAGCCGCCTGTGCCAACCCCCACCGGCAGCCTCAAAACTCACGAATCTCCACCGTTCGGTCCACGCCGCCGGTCCGCGCAGATAGATATCCCAAGCTTCTCACTCCACGCGTGCACAGCACAGACCCCCGGGCAGGACCCCGTCCCCAATCCGCCTTGCTCTGGGAGCTTGCAGTGTGCGCCCTCCTACACCAACGCCATCTTGCCCCTATTTTCCATGAAATGTCATTTTATACCAATTAGACTGGAGGCTATTAAAAAAAAATAGAGAACTACAAGTGTTGGAAAGGATGTGGAGGAAAGGGAATACTTATCTACTGCTGGTGGGAAGGTAGAATGGTGCAGCCATTGTGAAGAACAGTTTGGCGGTTCCTCAGGAGGCTAACTATAGAACTACCACTTGATTCAGCAATCTCTGGATCCAGCCCAATCCACAGCTGGGTATATACCCAGAAGAACCAAAAGCAGGGACACAAATTGATTTATGCTCACCGATATTCACAGAAGCATTATTCACTACTGCCCAAAGCTGGAAACAACCCAACTGCCCATCAACAGATGAATGGATAAGCAAATTGTAATATATATATATAATGGAATATTACTCGGCTATAAGAAGGAATGCAATATTAACACATGAGACAACATGGATGAATCTTGAAGATCTTATGTTGAGTGAAGTAAGCCAGTCACTGAAGGACAAATGTTACATGACCTCACTGATATGACTTAAGCAAATTGAGCAGACTCACAGTGCTAGAGTCTGGAAGATAGGTTATCAGGAGACAGAAAGGAAGTAGAGTGTGGTGAGCTGATGTTCAATATGGGCAAAATGTATGATAAGGTGGAAGGGGGTGGTTAGGCAGTGGATAGGGGTGATATTGGTGCAGTGATGTGAGGGGGGTCAATGGTGCTGGAGTGTTAGGGGGAGTAGGGTAAGGTGGTGGATTGGACTATCCATGGAACAGGGGAGAGGGCTCGAGGAAGGTACAGGTGAACTCTGGGGATTTGTAGGTATATTGTTAAAACTACAATGATGGGAATGTTCTTTTGGCAAATATGGCAGGGGAGGGTTACTAGTGCAAGGCTTCAGAGGTGGTGGGATACGCAGGATACAGTGCTTCTATGGAATATGAAAGTGTTCCTCTTGTCATAGTGTGTTATCTCAGTGGGTGGAGACCCACACTATAAACAAGAAAATACTAAATTCCCATCCTGGGGTGTCCTGCTATGTTCTTAATTAGAGGGGCAAGAAATTCTCAAGAACATAGTGCTTAATAAAAGAAAACAGACCAATATTAATGCATATAACTATGAACCTTATTCTTCAAAAATTGGAACTTAATGGTTACCATAGGTTCCAAGGGGAGGGGGAGGGGAGAATAGAATAGATGGAACATAGTGCATTTTTAGGGCATTAGAATTGTTCTGCATGATCTGGCATTGACAGATACAGGCCATTATAACTTTTGTCAAAACCTATAAAAGTATACAGTGCAAAATGTAATCCACTGACCATGCTTCAATGTTTGTTCAATTGTAACAAATGTACCATACTCATGTAAGATGTTATCAATAAGGGAAAATGTGAGAAGGGGAGGGGATGGGATATAGGGGAATCCCATATGTTTTCTATGTGACTTTTCTGTAACCTAAAGCTTCTTTGAAAATAAAGTAAAAAAAGAAAAAAAATAAGGCACTGGGGGAATACACAGAAGAAATTGTCACCATACATAAAAGATAACATGATGATGAAAGACACAATGACAAAATTTTTTCATTTTCTTTTTTCTTTTTGTATTTTTTGAGTTTTTATTATTATTTTATTTTTTATTATGTTTATTCATTTATATTTTTTGGCTTTGTTTTTTGGGAGATTTTGGATTGCAGAAAGGTCACATCTGTGGCAGGGGAGGATCATTGGTGTGGGGTGTCGGTGATGGGGATGTATGGGGAGGGGTGCACCTGGGGCATGCCTTTATTGAATATGAATATGCTCAAGTGATCATGGGGTGTTGTCTCCGTGGGTGGAGACCCACAAAATAACCAAAAAAAATTTGAATTTCCATCCTGGGACAGAAAAGGCATTTGACAAAATCTAGCACCACTTCTCTTTCTCTCAGTTTTTAAAAAAATTTCATTTTTAAAGGAGCTTTAGATTACATAAATGATACATCAAAAATATAGTGGGATTCCCATATACCCCACTCCCCCTTCACTTTTCCTTATTAACAACATCTTTAATTAGTGTGGCACATTTGTTGCAATTGATGAACACATATTGAAGCATTGCTACTAACCATGGTCTATAGGTTACACTTTGCACTTCTTGGTGAAGCAAATTGGCAATATGAATTAAGAGCTATGAAATTGGCCATGCTATATCATTCAGCAATTCAACATCAAGAAGTGTATCTTTAAAATATAAGAAGTACTGTCAAAGATTTATGTCCCAAGATGTTCATATTAGAAAAAATAAATAGTCTATTATATCCATCAACAAAATATTAAGCCACCATTTAAAACTATAGTTATGAAGGCAGGATGCAATGTGCTTTTATATATAAGTACACATCATTATTACAATTGCATAGAAGTCCTAGATAATAGTCTAAATTATTCTAAAATGAAGCATACAGAACACACACATCACTACCTAATTCTTACCCTCTCTCCTGAACACTGTTCCTCCTTCTAAGACAATTAAAAATCTTCCTCTTGCATAAAGTCTTACCTTACCCTTCTTCTGTTCATCAAATTTTCATCTATTTTAACAAATTGTTTACCTGTAGTTTGTGTCAGACTTTTTGGATTCTTATTTGTGTGCAATAGTGCAATATAGTAGAAACGTCACAAGATTGACCTTCAGATCTGTGTTCAAGTATCCTTTCTACTATTTGCTGGAGAATTTAAGGAAGTTTTTTCTGAACCTTGAGTTCCCCACCTAAAAAATGGAAATAATAATACTTAATTCCAGGGTAATCATGAGACCTAATGGACATACAAATATATATTTAAATATTTCCCAAACTGAAAGCCTGAATAGATGTTCTTTTTAGGCATGATTCTACTTTCAGAGTGCTTACAGTCTATCAGCTAAAACTCTGATGTGCCATTTACAAGGAAAGTCAAATTCTTAGGGGATATCAGGGAGGGCTGGAGGAGTCAGGAAGGGGGTCAGACCTGCTTGGCAAGAAAAAGCATTTTATGGGTGTGAAAGTAGGCCCACGTCCTGCCTGTCCTAACTTACTTTTAGATAAGTTACTTCCTCTCTATGGGCCTTAGTCTTTTCCTATCTAAAATGGCATTAATTAGTTGCCTGTCCTCTAAATATCCCAACTGCAACCCCAAACCTAGCACAGTGTCTGGCACAGATGAAGTATTCAATAAATACTTGCTGAATGAATAAATAAATGACCTTTGAAATTTGAAGATGCACTTTAAGACAGAATCCAGGGAAGCAGATGTGGCTCAAACAGTAGGGTGCCCAAGTACCACATGGAACCAAGTCCCAGTGCCTCCAAAAAAAAAAGATGAGCAGGCACAGAGAACACACAAGGAACAGACACAAAGAGCAGAGAGCAAGCGGAAACAATCTGGTGAGGAGGTGAGAGAAATAAATAAATAAAATCTTTAAAAAGAAAAAAAAAAAAAAATAGAATCCAGATATGTAGAGGGGAAAGAGAGAGCTTATAGAGAGTAAAATGCCAACAATAGGTACTCAAGAAATAATTCTGTTAGAGGGGTGAAGAATCACCCTTCTTCCCTTCCATATGAGATCCAGGCCAGGTTTTCCCTGATACTCTAACCATTCTTAGGCCGGGACTGTTTAATTATTTTTCTGAGTCTGTACCCCAGCTGGATAGAGTTAATAAACCAGCCTGGTCTTTATCTTAACAAGGAGTCTTAGGATCAAATTCTCCCCCCATTAAATGCCCAGAAATCTCCCTGACAGCAGTGGAAGTTGTGCAGTCAGCCTGAAAGTGGAATTTAGTTTCTTTAGTAAATTCATCTATGGGCACAAGCCTTTAAAGGTGGGGCAATTTATGAAATAAAGGAAGAAGGAAGGGAGGGGAGAGGGAAGGGCAGGGGAAGGGAACGGTAGGGGAGGGGAGGGCAGGGGAGGGGGAAAGAAAAAGAAAGAAATGAAAGTAAATTCTTGCTAGAGCTTAAGACACAGAGCTGAAGTAGAAAGGTGCTTCCTCCTAGCTGTGCTGAGCTGGGGTGGGGGTGAAAGTGGGGATGGAGGTAAAGCCAGAACTGGCTCCTTTTCCAAGCCTTCTCCTTGGATTCCCTGAGCCAGTTTAGGGAGTCAGTGTTATCATCTACATGACCTTGTTGATTAAACTGGGCCTCAAAAAGAGCGCTAACGATGGAGAGCTGAGGCTCAAGCTCCTCAGCTAGTAGATGTTGAAGCCTGTCCTCCTTACAACCAAACATGTGCTCTTTCCATTAACTACACAGATTTCCCCCAGATAAACTTTTTCTATTCATAAACATTTTCTATTCATGATTTCTAAGTCTACCATACAAGACATATTTGGAGCCAAACAGTTCTTTACTCTTTAAAATGAAGCCACATATAGTTACATATTTATAGATAATTTATAAATTATTTTTCTGCACAATTTTTCAGTATTTACTTGTACATAGGTGCCTGTAGACTCAGACATGAAATCATGAGACCTGACTTTGAATTCTGTCTATATCACCTACTATATCTGTCTATATATCCTACTAGATCTGGATCTATTTTAAGATAGATCTAGGATCTATCATAAAGTGCATCTTCGAATTTCAAAGTTCATTTATTTATTCAGCAAGTATTTATTGAATACCTCCTATGTGCCGGACACTGTGCTAGGTTTGGGGTGGGAACGGGGGGTATTTGGACAGATTTTAATCTTTTTGGGATTTAGTTTTCCTTCCTTATCAGGTGGAAATAATATAGTTATGAAGGTGGTGGTTTTGACAGTTAAAGGGCCCTGCATAGTATCATAGGCATACTATGTGTTTAATTTTATTATGCACACAAACATGGGTACATGCAGTGCTATTCTGTAATAGCACTCACAAAGCAGAATTCTGGCATGCTATATTTAGAAGCTCCTTTACAAATAAATATACCATTTTGACTGGCTCATTTGATAAGCACAAGTCACATGCCAATAGGCAGAGAAAAGGGAGAAGATGACTCAGGGAGAAAAAGAATAGGAGAAACATTAGGTAATTTCTCAAGACTTGAGACCAGAGGTATACCATCATATCTGTGGGTGTATCTGTGTTTGCATATAGCTACCATTCGTTGAGCATCTCCTAAATGCAAGGTATTTAAAATTCTTTATCCCATGAATGCTCCAAATCACCAGTTACTAGGAAAGGTAGTAATTATCATCTCTCTTGCACAGATGAGACAACTGAGTGTCAAGAGTCAAGTAATTTGCCTGAGGTCACATGGCTAGTTGATAGAGCTTTCTTTTGAAGTTGGATCCCTCTAACTCCAAAGTCCATTTCCTTTCTGCCATGACGATCTCACCCCCCTTCCTTATAACCCTAGCCCAGCACAGTGCCAGGCACCCTGAGAGTGCTGGAAAGTATGTGCAGAATGTTGGGTAGAGGGTACCACATTCCACAGTTTGAAATGAATGGGTTACGGGGCAGACCAAGCATGCCAGTTGGATTATTTTTAGTGTTGATTCCAGCTTTGGGGCCCGCATGCTTCCTTGAGCCACAGAGGGAGGGGTGCTAAGGTTGCTGGAGTCCCTGGATCAAGTCAATTCAGAAGTGACAGAATTCAGTGTTAAGAGGGAGCCCAAGTTGGGGTAAAGAAAATAGAGCTGATTATCAGAGCCAAAGAATAAGGCAAGTCCAGAAATTAAAATGGAAACAATGAATTTGAAAACAGAGTTGACCAAAAGTGGTATGAAAAAGAGCACAGAATTAACTATAGCAAATGACTGAACCAGTCCATGAAAAATCAAGTAACAGTGAGTTTCCCTTGTATACATTGCTTGGGTCATGACTGGGCTTAGAGAGACCTCAGAGGAGATACTTAGCATGCTTTTGAAATACACCTTTAATTATGGAGTGAGATATGTGTACTACCTATGAGCCAGAGCTCAAAAATGGTTGCCTAACTATAAGCTCTGGGGATAAAAACAAAGCAAAACAGGATTTTTAAAAATCTTAGATTAATCAGTGCCTAGTCAGGGAAATAAGGTTTAGGTATTCCCCTCTATCTTCACTGGAGTCTTCTTGCCAGAAATGGAACCATATGTGTTTTAGAGACATTGGACAGAGCTAAGTGAGCTGTATTTGGTCAGAGGACATACTGCCCCCACAAAATACTGAGAAGGTGATGACTGTAACCTGCTGTAGACAAAATGTGGGTGGGATGCTCAGGAAGGGTCTTGTGTCAGGGTAGGTCTCTTAGCCCTTCCTCTGATTCTTTATGCTTCTAAGACAACGTGCTGAGAGACAACCGTGATCACATTCCTGTCTGGGCCCCTCACTTAGTCCCTGCGTCCTGGTTATAAAATGGCCATGCAAAAGGTGCTTTTGCCAAACCACAACTTTGTGGTCTTGCTACTTGCTCACATGCCTCCTGTGTGGTAGGAAAATTGCCAAAATAATGCAGCCCACACTCATCCTTGTAGTGGGGTACTCCACTGGTCCTTGGAAAAATGGCACCAGGAGAATATGACCTAGATGTTGAATAATGCTTCTCAGTTCACTCAATTCTTTTGCCGTCCTAGTATCTTAGTCGCCTTGTCAATTCCATGAGGCAGGGAGGGAGGGGATCCACAGTCAGTGAAGGAGAAAGCCAAAGTCCTGTACTGCCTGCCCCTGCCTGCTTCTCCAGCCTTCTTATGTACCACTCTGTCCCTCATTCACTAAGGACATCCTGGGCCCAAGACACACTAACCGTCTTTCTGTGCCTTGAATGCTCTAAACTCTGTCCCATCTCATAGCCTTGACACCCCTGGAATGCCTTTCCCACAGCTGTTTACATGCTGGTTCCTTCACCTCATTCAGTGCTCAGTTCAAAGCCATCCTCAGTCGAGAAGACACACTTCCCTTGGATGGACGAGACACCAGAATTCAAGGCTAGGCCATCCTTTCTATGAGGGGGAATGGGAAACTACTTTTCAGTCCTTTTTAGGCCTGTAAAATAAGACATGAGCAAATTTTCCACTCACCTTGTCACAAAATTTTGAAAACCACTCATCTCTGATGGCCTTCAGCATCGGGCGCTTTGAGGGTAAAAGTGTGTCCTGCTTCTGGATGCAGCAGGGGCAATGGTGTCCAGTTTTCTAGGGGACTCCTACCCAGTAGTGCAGGTCACACACTAATGCAGAAGATTCCAGCATGGAGAGGCTAGTGGAGGAGGCTTGTGAGGCACTTTCTGGCTAACTCTTGCTAGACCCTTTGTCTAAGACCAAGAACTTGGTGATGAGAGGGATGAGAGGAATTTTAGGATGTTTCCTGAAGAACATGTTATTAATATTCTAATAGTGGTGGTGGTGGTGGTGACCCAGAATTTCCTCCTACACACCCAGGGTGGAGAACAAGGAAGAGAGTCTCCCCATCTAAGTATTTATCCTGCATACTTGCACTCACTCACAAAACACCCATGTCTAATGGTGCAATCCCAGCTCCTGCCCCCTGCTGAGGGTTCTTTATGCCATGTTTTTTATGTATGCAAAGGAAAGGAAGGAGACACATCAAGTCCCTGGAAAGAGCTAGGAGCTGAGGTGAAGAATACCTGGATTTGGCTTCTAAATCCACATCTTCCCAGCTGAGTGATCTTCGGCAAACTACTTTATCCCTCTAAGCCTAAATTTCCCCATCTGTAAAACAGAGATTTGATTCTGACCTTAATCTACAATACTGGATTGCTCAAGGAAAAAATGATAATGGATTTGAAACTCCAATCTAATCTGTAATGCACTATACAAATATGGATTCAACAAATAATTTGAAAGAACACCAAAGGGTACTAAAGCTATACAGATAAATTTTCTCCAAGAGCTCCTGGTGATATAATAATACAATACCACAATATAGTAGTAATGTATGATTACAGTGAGTAGCAGCATCAATTTTTTTAAAAGATACTTTAATTATCTTATTTATTTATTTATTTATTTATTTATTTATTTATTTATTTATTTAAAAGGAGGTTCCAGGGAGTGTACCCAGGACCTCCTACACAGAAAGCAGGCACTCATCCACTGAGTTGCATCTGCTCCTCATCTGGTTTGCAAGCAAATATTCAGGAACCATACTCACCATGAGGTGAGTCTGTTTTTATTATACCAGTTAATTTTTATCCTTCCATTTGACAGATGGCCTTCTATCCCATCAATCTCCAGGGAGCTGTGTTTTTTTAGAGAGCTGTGACCCTTCAATCAGTAACTATCATGACTTTCTACAAGGTGCTGGGCATGATACTAGCAGGTTTCATTCATTGTGTCTTATTTTTGCAGCAAGCCAGGGAGGGGAGTACCATGCATATCCCCATTTTATACACAAGGACCCTGAAGCTTGCAATGCTGAAGTGACAGAGCAGGCTCCTTTCGCTGTTTAGGAAAGGCAGCAGACCTTCCTTCCACACGGTTATCTCTGCTTGGTTTACCATAGAAGTGGCCATGAAGTATGATCCGGCTCGTCCCTGCCCACCCCCACCCCGCAGCTCCTCCTTGCTGGTGGCTCCAGGCCCACACAGCCTTCCATGGAGCCTGCTTGGATTTCCCCTGAAGTCTACCATCCAAGGGAAGTTCACTTGAAGCAGAACAGCAGGACTTTCCACTCCACAGAGGACTCCAGCCTTGCCAAGCTCTCCAACAGCCAGGCTCCTGGAGGTGGGCCTCGTGCATTGACATTGCATAAGTGTTATTCCAGCCAGTTCCTGGAATCGGAAATATGGCAAACCATTCACCTGGTAGGGAGCCCTTGCCTGGGAGAGACGGTTGTTTGGTTAGCTGTGCCTTCAGGGCCCTTTCCAGGAGATCAGCTTGTGAAAAGGTTTGTCTAGCAAGGCCCATTTCTTAAGTCAAATTTGCTTTATTTTCCCTATTCTTCATTAACCCAGCACGTAATTTTCCTTCCAGTTGTCTCTCAAATCCACTTTGGCAGCTTCTGTCTGGTTCAGACTCTCCCCATCTCTAGCTAAAATCATGCTGTGGCCTCCTTGCTGGTGTCCCAGGCATCCTGCCTCCAGCCATATCCACAGCTAGACCATCCTCCACACTGCAGCCAGGCACACACTTCCAAATGTCAATCCTACTACATCAGGTCCCAGCATGCTCTAAATAACTATTTATTTGGAACTTCAGTGATAGCCTTTCCCACAGCTTGTCCCTTGTGGGTGGAATCT
Source organism: Tolypeutes matacus (assembly GCA_026826555.1). Classification (NCBI taxonomy): domain Eukaryota; kingdom Metazoa; phylum Chordata; class Mammalia; order Cingulata; family Chlamyphoridae; genus Tolypeutes; species Tolypeutes matacus. Next base: position 52,100,837 of record JAKSZT010053883.1, read on the forward strand.
ACATTTTGGCATGTACTAGCTCTCATATGTAGCAGATTACTTAACTTCTTGACACTCCATGTTTTCATCTGTTCATGGGTTAGTTGTGAAAAATAAATGAAATGATATATTTTTTTAAATCCCATATATTTGCTGATGCATTCAAGCAGCACAGAAAGCCGTTAAAATAATTAAAGTTGTTTATATACAAATCTTTTCTCCTACAAGATTGGGCACTTGGCTTGGAAGGGCTGTGTCTCACTCATCTTTGCCTTCCTCAAAGTTCCTTAGAGACACTCTTGAAAGGTGTCTAGCAAATGACTTTGGGCAGGAGTTGACATAAGGCCTGGTTGTATTGGCACCACTAACCTCTAGTAAGAACAAGTCCAAAGCTATAGGAACAGCAGTGAGCCCTGATTCAGGCTTGTGCTTGCAGGCAAAAAAAAAAAAAAAAAAAAAAAATCCACTGTCAGGGGAAGGCCAATAGACAGCATAGTTTTCCAAGGGGTCTTCCAAGGGAATATTTATTCACTTCCTTACTGAAGTTACCCAAGTTTTGGATTTATCCCACAATTCCACAGCCTCAGAAACCCAGTTTTGTCAGTCCCCAGAGTTGAGCCTTCCTCTTAGGTGGTTTGTTTACCCAAAAGCCAGTCTCTTGGAAGTCCTATCACTCCTGTGTTACTGTCTGGCTAGAGTGAGAAGCTACCATCACATGGAAGTGGACTACATACATTGGTTGGCCAGTACATTCTCTCAATGTGGCCTCATGGCTGGAGATGTCACATTAAACTCTTAAGGTTACTGGGTGAACTAGGTATCGGGGCAAAAGAAGAGTTAAATGAATGAACTATTAGCACCCAATTAAGATAGCCTCATGAGGTTCCTAGCATACAGCATGGACACACAGCCAAAATTTCCTGCTGTTACTCTGCTTTCCTTCTGTCTTCAAATATATTTGAGATCTATGATTGAATTAAGATCAGCTGAGTCTCACAATCCTGGAAGCCATCCTGTCTCCTTAGAGGAACTTCATTTATCTCTACACTAATCCATCTATGCTTATAAACTTTCACTCTCGGAGGATAATCCTATTTCCATATTTTCAAGTTCTCTCATGAAGTTTCTTGTAATCTTCTACACTGGTAAGAAAAAAACTGGTACACTGTTTTTCTTTGAGAACAGCCTGGCACAGTGGAATGATCGTAAAATCTGGAGTCAGAAAACTGAGGTTTACTTACAAGCTCAGACATTTTGATGGAATGAGCCTCACCTTGTCATTTGTTAAATGGGAATGAAATGCTAATAACTACTCTTCCAGGTCAAGGATGTTATCAACGCTATACAACTTGTTAGCTATTTTTATTCTTCTTATAGAAGATCTGGGAATAAGAAAGACACAATTTTACTCTCATTAAACCAGTTTATAATCAACACAGACAAACCACCTTCAAATATTAGGGAGGGTTCAACACTCAACCACTGAGTAGCTGTCTTCTCTCCACATCTCTCTTGCATCTGAAACACTGGTTCCAGACTTCTCTAAAGGATATGTCTGAGGAAGCATCCAACTGGATGAATTTCCTGAAGAGTTATCTGGGAAGGGGTTCACTATTTTTACCTCATCTTGCATATAACTGGAAGCTCCAGTGATATGAAAGCCAAGAACGGGGTGGAGATTCATCTGAGCTTTCTGGATACCAGAAGGAGTTCACTTGGGGTTACATTGATTCAGCTGTGCAGTAGTAGCAGTCACCAGGATGCCATTATAATGAGAGCTAATCAGTCCACTTCTCATGGAGTATGAGCAGCATGAACAGTATTTGGCAAATGAATCTACCTACTGGGGTCATCCATCTTGGGTCAGCTCAAACGTGGCCCAAAGTATTGGGAGGAACTTGCAAAACATCCGCTGCTGTTAATTACAGAATGGTATGCTATTGAAATCAAAGCAGATGTTGTCTTTTAGTTTTTTTTTTTTCATTTTATTACCAGCTTTGACTCTCATACCTCAATACTTCCTAGCAACCAACCCTTTGCTTCAGCAAGATATGTTTCCTGACTGTGATCCCCTCATGCTATACCCATTCCCTACATCAATGTCTTTACTCGTACTGCTCTCTGTCAACTATTTGTGGGGGAGAGGGAAAGTGCTATAAACCCCTATCATCCAGCACATTGCCTAGCCAAGAAGTAGCTCAGTGAGTGTTAGATGGAAGAATAAATTGAGTCAGTAAATGAAAAATTGAGTAAGGGAAAGAATGAATGAACGAGTTAGTAAATGAATGAGTGAGTGAGTGAAGCTATAAGGGTTCTTTAGGGAAACAGAACTGACAGGAGATATCTGTAAATATCATGAGATTTTTTTTTTTATAAGAATTTTCTCATGCGACCATGGGGGTGGGGAAGTCCAAATTCCGTAGGGCAGGCCACAAGCTGAGAACTCTGGTGAAAATTTTCAATGAATTCCCCAGGAGAAGCTTGCTGGCTGAAGTTGAGATGGAAACTCTCCCTTCTGACTGCTGAAATCATCAGTAAGTTTATTTCAACTTACTGATGATTTAGGTCCATGAAATATCCTCACAGTAACAAGTAGTTCAGTGTTTGCTTAACCAAACAACTGGACACCATAATCTGACAAAATTGACACATGAACTTAACCATCACAGTCTACCCCTTGTCAACTTGACCTTGAACCATACTTAGTCTCCAAATAAAAATAAGGACAGTCATATTTTTCACCTATCAATACTCAACTGTACTGCATACAATTAGAAATGCGCTCTCTCCAGTATAGGGTAATATTCACTCTTAAACTTGATATCCTATGACTTAAATACCACGACACAACACTAATATAGCTTATGTCATATGATAAAGGGATTCGATAGAGAAGAAAACAAAGATATTTGTTTTATGTACATTTACATACTCATAACAAAACAAAGAAGAAATATTCATAACCTTGTTTCAGTAACTGGTCACATGGTTGTAGCTCATAATTGCAACTCCCGTCTTCCACTACCTAGTCCATTTTCCCTTTACCCTCAGCCAGTACCTCAGCTGGCCATGGTTCTTTGCCTGGAGGAATGACCCAAACCTTCATTCCTGAAGTTTCTGGGCCTTTGGTAGTCCTACTTAGATTGAGTTGTTTCATTTTTCCATTGACTTTAATCACAGGGCTTGGTAATACTAAGAGATGCCCTAGGGGATCTCCTATATTCCAGGCAAACTCTTCTCTACTTGTATTGTGTAGTTGCAGTCTTATTTCCCCTTGATAGTCAAGATCAATTGCCCTAGCCAGTACAGTGATTCCCTTCTTTGCCTGTTGATTTAGAGGCATGAGGAGCCCAAAGTGACCAGGTGACAGTCTTAACTTCCAGTTCAATGTAATCGTTGTCGTGTTCCCTAGTGGAAGCACTCCTCCTTTTGGAACTAAGCGCTGTAGACCAGCAGAGCTTAAGGATGCAAGGACAGGAAGCAAAATTTTTCTAGTGGATCATTAGTGTTAATAGTCAGTAGTACCACCCACTCTCATCCTTTGACTCTTGGACCCACGCATCTTGACTATGGGAAAGATAGCACCATAGGGTAGATGCTGACTTAAAACATGTATAGCCTCCTGGAGAGCATTGCCCTAGCCCTGCAATGTACTGTTATCTAGTTGGCTGTAACTGAGTTTTCAAAAGGCCCATTCCAGGAGAAGATGCCACTCAAGTGGTTGAGCACCTGCCTCCCACATGGGAGGTCCAGGGTTCAGTTCCGGTGCCTTTTGAAATAAATAAAAACAAACAACAAGCAAAACAAATGAAAAAGCCAACTCAGGGAAGACAATGTGGCTCAGTGGTTGAGTGCCAGCTTCCCACATACAAGGTCCCAGGGTCCCAAGTTCAATCCCCAGCACCCAGAATCTAAAAAAAAAAAAAAGCCCATTCCACCATTCTATCAATCCACCTGCTTCACGATGATGGGGAACATGGTAAGATCAACGAATTCCATCAGCATGTGCCCATTCCCATACCTCATTTGCTATGAAGTAGGTTCCTTGATGACAAGCAATTACTGTGTGGAATATCATGATGGTGGATAAGGCATTTTGTAAGTCCAGGGAAGGTAGCTTTGGCAGAAGCATTGCTTGCAGAGAAGGGAAAACCATACCCCAAGTATGTGTCTATTCAAGTTAGAATAAAATATTGCCCCTTCCATGATGGAAGTGATCCAATACAATCAACCTGCCACCAGGTAGCAGGATGATCACTTCAAGGAATGGTGCCATATTGGGGACTGAGTGTTGGTTTCAGCTGCTGGCAGATTGGGTTCTAAACAGTGGCTGTAGCCAGATTGGCCTTGGTAAGTGGAAATCTATCTTGCTGAACTCATGCATAAGCTTAATCCCTATCTCTGCAGACATTTTGTTCATGGGCTCATTGGGCAATGACAAGAATGGCTGGGCAAAGAGGCCAACTGAAATCCACAGAACAAGTCATCTTATCCATTTGGTTATTAAAATTTTCCTCTGCTGAAGTCACCCTCTGGTGAGCAGTCACATGGGGCACAAATATCTTCATGTTTTTTGCCCACTCAGAAAGGTCTATCCACATACCTCTTCACCAGACCTTTTTGTCACCAATTTTTCAATCATTTTCCTTCCAAGTCACTGACCATCCAACCAAACCATTGGTGACAGCCCATGAATCAATATACAAAAACACCTCCAGCCATTTCTCCTTTCAAGCAAAATGAACAACCAGGTTCACTGCTTGAAGTTACACCCACTGAGAGGATTTCTCTTCACCACTGTCCTTCAGGGTTGTCCCAGAAAGGGGCTGTAGTGCTGCAGTTGTCCACTTTCAGGTGGTACCTGTATATCATGCAGAACCATCTATAAACCAGGCCCTAGTTTTCTCTTCCTCATTCATTGAATCATAAGGAACTCCCCAAAATGCCATCACTGTGGGCTGGGAAAGAGAAGGTAATGCGGCAAGAGTCGGGGCCATGGGCATTTGGGCCCCTTCCTCATGTAATTTACTTGTGCCTTCAGGATCTTCTTGAACCCTATCTCATATATACCATTTCCATTTTATGATGGAGTACTGATATGCACCCAACTTTAAGGCTTGGTGGGTCAGACAACACCCAATTCATGATAAGCAACTCAGGTCTCATGATAACTTGATAGCCTATGGTTAAGCATTCAGTCTCTATTAAGGCCCAGTAGCAGACCAAAAGCTGATTCTCAAAAGGAGAGTAACTATCTGCAGAGGATAGCATAGCTTTGCTCCAAAATCCTAAGGGTCTGTATTTTAATTCTCCTATAGGGGTCTTCCAAAAGCTCCAGACAGCATCTCTATTTGCCACTGACATTTCCAGTACCATTGGATCTGCTGGGTCATATGGCCCAAGTGGCAAAGGAGCTTGTACAGCAGCCTGGACTTGTTGTAGAGCCTTCTGTAGTTCTGATCCCTACTCAAAGCTATCAGCTTTTTCAGGTCATTCGGTAAATGGACTGGAGTAGCACACCCAAATGAGGATTATGCTGTCTCCAAAATCCAAAGGCCAACTAGGTATTGCACCTCTTTTTTGGCTGAATGAGGGGCCAGATGTAAAAGTTTACCCTTCACCTTAGAAGGGATATCTCATCATGTCCCCATACCACTGGACACCTAAAAATTGCACTGACATAGAAAGACCCTGTATTTTTTTTTTTTATTTATCTCCCACCCTCTGATGAACAAATACCTTACCAATAAGTCTAGAGTATTTGCTCTTCTTGCTCACTACATCCAATCAACATGCTACCATCAATATTATAGACCAGTGTGATGTCTTATGGGAAGGAGAGACAATCAAGGTCCCTACAGACAATATTATGACACAGGGCTGGAGAGTTGATATACCCCTGAAGTAGGACAGTGAAGGTATATTGTTGGCCTTGCCAACTGAAAGAAAACAATTTCTCATGGTCTTTACTAACAGCAATTGAGAAAAAAGTATTTGCTAGATCAATAACTGCATACCAGGATGATTTGCTCAAGCAATAATACCACATCTAGAACAGCAGCTGAAATTGGAGTCACCACCTGGTTAAGTTTATGATAATCTCCCGTCATCCTCCAAGATCCATCTGTTTTCTGCACAGGCCAAATAGGAGATTTGGATGGGGATGTTGTGGGAATAATCACCCTTACATCCTTCAAGTCCTTAATAGTGGCACTAATCTCTGCAATCCCTCTAGGAATCTGGCATTGCTTTTGATTTACTACTTTGCTAGATAGGGACAGTTCTAATGGCTTCCACATGGTCTTTCCTACCATAATAGCCCTCAGTCCACAAGTCAGGGGACTGAGAACGTAAGTGGATTCTTCCAGTTGCTGTTCTTCTTTTCCAATTTTACATTCTGGAACTAGGGAAATAACCATGTGAGATGGACCTGAGCCAAAGCTCCATTGATCACCTGACCTCCATAAGCCCCTCCTCTGACTGGTGGACCACATTGACATTTTGGGTTTCCTGGAATTAATTGTCACTTCTGAGCCAGTGTCTAATTCCAAAATATCTGATCATGTCCTTTTCCCCAATGCACAGTTACCTGGTAAAAGGCTGTAGGTCTCTTTGGGGAAGGCTGGGAGGAAGATTAACCATATAAATTTTTGTCAGTGTAAAAGGGTCCTTTCCCAAGGGAACCCAGTCTTCCCTTCATTCAAGGGGCTCTGGGTCCATAAACTCTTTCAAGTCTGGGAATTGATTAAGGGGCCCTGGCTCTCTGTTTTTGTAATTCAAGTTAGACTTTTGTTGACCTGACCTAGAACTCTTTTGCTTATACAGCTCAAATAAGACCTTAGTAGAATGCCTGTCAATTTTACTTCTAGGTACCCATGATCTAATAGCCAACGCCATAGGTCTCTGTGAGTCAGTTACTTTGATTGCTGCTTTAATCTGCTGTTGATTATGGTGGCCATGCCCACCTTATCTTTGGGGATTAAATGCTGCCACTTGGCTTCTGCCAACATGGGATTTGATCATCCCCATTGTGTTTAAGGATTGGAGTTGAGTGACAGAAGTTCCCACAGTAATATGTGACCTACAAAGAAGAGTGACCACAGAGCTCTTCAGAGATGATGAAGTTAGTCTCACAAATTTATTCCCCATAGTCTTGGTGAGAGGTGTGTCTTCTGGACATTTCCTGAGGTGGGTGAGCAGTTCTTACATGATAAATGCACTCTAACATTCCAATTTCTCTAAGCCTTTGGATCTCCTCATCTACATTATACCCGGGCAGTTCTGGCATTTCAGCCAAGGCAGTGTAGGCCATCTCTTGGTCCATGTTTCAGTCAATCACTCAAACAAATTGTTAGAGCCCGTTCTAACCCTTTGAGCTATAACATTGAATCAGAATCTTAGTGGGCCCATATCAATAAATTGAACTTGATACAACTTTATATTCTTTCCACCATTATCCCACACCCTTAATATCCATTCCTACATATATTCCCCTGATTTCTGTTTGTATAAATTGGAAAAATCATGCTCTTCTTTTGTAGTGTAGTGCACTTCCTCATGGGTCATACTTTGTACTTCACCTTTTGGTGCCTATTGGGACTTCAGTCTAGTTATAGATCTGGAATAAAATAGGGTTGATGGAGGTGGGGATGGGTCACAAGAATTAGAAGTGTCCTGCAAGCCAACTATTTCAGGGCATTCCATTGCAGTTTCATCTGGTGAAACAGGATTAATCTCTTCAGACAATGGAATGAGGGCTATTGCCTCAGGGAGGTGGTTACAGATTTATCAGGCACAGCAATCTTTTCAAGTGGAGGTAGGATGGTAGAGTCCTCAGAGCAGACTGGAAGTCAGGTGACTCATTCCTCAAGGAAGACCATTACAGGATTATCTGGCAAAGACTCAACAGAATCTAGGGTTTCAATGTACCCATTACCATCATTATCAACCCATATGTCCCCATTCCAATTTTCAGAATCTCATTCCTTTCTAATCAATGCCCTTGTTTTAATAGCAGACACCCCACAAGGCTGGGAATTTAGTTTACATTGTAATTTAGCCACTTGCACAATGAGACTCTGGTTCTCATTTTCAGAAATCTCAAATCTGCAGCTCCACAAAATAAAATTTTCTTTCAGGACACACATAGAAACTTTCACATCCTTCATGCATTACTTAAGTTGCAAATTTGAAGCTTTCAATTCATCCCTTTGCTTTTGTAACTGTATCTAGCATGTTTGGGAACAACCAGCCAACATCATTATACCTTTTAACTCCACAAAACTCTGTTAAGGTGTCAAAAACATTCTCACCCAGAGCCTTACCTCTTATTTGAGTAGCTGTATCCAGTGGTGGTATTTTGCATATCTCTATTGCCATCTCATACCATGGACTATTAGTGTCATCTTCATTGTTGGAAATAGAATCATTAATGTCTTTGAACCTAATCAGATTAGAGAACCAATTTGAAAACCCCAGAACCAATTCAGAAATCTCATCCTTAAGAATCTATTTCTCAAGAACAACCCCACTTCTGGTACCAAAGCTGTTTTAGTCAGGGTTCTCTAGGGAAACAGAACTGAAAAGAGATATCTGTAAATATTATGAGATTTTTTTATAAGAATTGTCTCATGCAACTGTGGAATTGGCAAGTCCATTTTCCATAGAACAGGCCACAAGCTGGGAACTCTGATGAAGGTTTTTGATGAATTCCCCAGGAGAAACTGGCTTGATGAAGTCTCCTTTCTGACTGCTGAAATTATCACTTCTCCTTTTAAGGCCTTCAACTGATTAGATGTGATTTCTCTCATTGTTGAAAGCAAACTCCTCAGTTGATTGCAGATGTAATCAGCCAGAAATGCAATCAACTTACTAATGATTTAAGAAGATGAACTATCCTCACAGTTAAGATCAGACCAGTGCTTGCTTCACCAAACAACTGGACACCATAACTTGGCTAAGTTGACACATGAACTCAACCATCATAGTTAATGAATAAATTAATGAATGAAAGTCTGTGTTTTCCTTTCCTTAGAGACATGCTATTTGACTTCCTTATTTTACACTAGGTTGGTCCAGACTGCAGGGTTTTCACCACTCAGTAGGAAAACTGAGGTCAATGAAACCCAGGGAATCAAAATGGGTTTCAGATTCATTAAGCTTATTTCCCAAATACCAAATTATACCCTAGGGAACACTGGCCCCAGCACCAAGGTCCAGTTGTAGTGATTAGGTATGAGCTTTGAACAATAATGTCTTCTCTTAAAGGGATGGATTGTTTTTACAAAGGTCAGGTTGTGTCTCCATGTTGAATGACCTGGACAAATTCCATTTTTCTTCTTATGTCAGAACAAGGTCTACAGAGAGAGGAATGAAACTGAACCTCTTCAAGTGCCCAGAGGTGTTTGCTTTTCTCATAGCTGCCATACAATGTAAACATCATTATCCTCCATTTTAAAGATGACAAAGCTGAGTGTCCAAGAGGGGATGTGACTTGCCCACAGTCACATTACTAGTTCACAGACCCAGTATTCAAGTACAGGTCTGACTCTAAGCCCTTGCTCTTTCTACCCACTATTAGATATGGCTAGGTCATTGGTCATTGACTGTATATAAATCATCTGGAGGGATTGTTAAAACATAGATTGGTATGACATACCCCTAGATTTTCTGATTCAGTGTTTTTAGGATGGGGCAGGAAAATTTGCATTTCTAACAAGTTTCCCAGTGAATATGATGATGCTGGTCCAGGGACCACATTTGAGAATCATTTGGTTTAGGTACCAGAAAGGACTCTTAACTACAATTAGTAGAAACCAATTGGAGGTAATTTGAGCAAAAAAGGAGCATTTCATAACAAGGATGTAGGTTTATGTCTTGAAACCTGAGGGAAGGGACATAATTTGGTCTCACATAGGTTCTAGAACCTGAGACAAGCCTCTATCTCCATCCTTTATCTATGTCTCCCTCTGAAATTTGCTTCATTCTCCTCTCTCTACTTATAATGGTTTCCTCTGCTTTTCCCATCCAGTAGCAAACAACATAGCCAGCAGCATCTTCTCAGGGCATACTAGTCAGTGCCAGTGGCCCAAATAAAGAATGAATCTCCCTCACTGCCCCAGTTCCAAATTCCCAGAGACTGATTTGAGTTAGGCAAAGAGCCCAATTCTAATCTTTGTGACACAGAGAGTAGTGTGGATGACATTGTATAGACTGGCTATGATTTTGGCTCCATCTACTATAACCACAGAGAGTGACAAAGAAAGATGTTTCTTAGAGAAAGACTTTAGGTAGTAAACCCAAAATTTGATCACAATGGCTGGCATGAAGAAAATGTGGTTGCACATATAGCTAAGTAACAAGTGAGAAAGTTAAATTGAGCCAGTATATTGACCACTCAGAGTATAAGTGACTGTTGGTTGGGAAACCTTTCAGACCATGTTGCTGATGGCCCTCAGAAATAATATTTTTCCTTGCACTAGAAGACACAGTAAATCCATCTGTTTTGCAAATTCTCTTGAACAAGTCTATACAGACAATTCTTAAGGCTAAATGGAGCCAGTTCTGTTTTCTGGCAGAGACAGATGAAATGGGAGAGCAATGGAATGTGGAATTTCAAACCAGTGTAGCTGGCCAAGCCAGGTCAGGAAAAAGGCACAGATTACATTCATTAATGTTTTGCATACTCACCCAATGCCCCCTCTCCCCCTCACCAATATTCACCCCACTGTGCAAGGGAAAAGCTGAAAGCTGCTAAAGAAGGATTGAGACTGAACTTGAGGCAGACTGGGCCATATGTTCAGCCAGGACTCTCCATACAGGCACCAGCAAAGGCCTGGTATTGCATTTCCAAGAAAGGCATTTACTCTAGATACTGCTGAGCTAAGATCCCTTTCCTAAGTCTACCCTTGAATAATAGCTGGGCATCCCCTCTGAGTCACAGATTTGTATACTGGAAATTCCCATGATGGGTATCTGGAGCTGGAAAGGTGCTGGCAAAAAATACAGTGGAAAGAGCATTGGACTTATGAACAACCCTTCATGGACTCAACTTCTGACTGACAAACCAAGATATCACTTTTAAGTCAGTCAGTGAAACTGTCCTTCCATTTCCTCAAGTGAAATTGGGGGACATAATTATCAGTGTCCTGATTCATTAGGTTGCTATGAATAGCAAGTGTGATCTCCTGAGATTATTATACATGAGATTTAGCTACCAGTCACACCAAGGCCATCACTGCCACTCATGTATGATGTCTTTATGTGAATTAGAAAAAGTTTCCCTTTCCTTCATGTGAGAGCACATGACTTAGTAAGCTTGGATAGGCTAAATTCTGATTCCCCACCCCCACCCCACCCCCATTCACCCTCTAAGCTAGGAATACTTTTGCAGGGAAAAACCTCCACAAGCTTCACAGTGGCCCCTGGATCATGATGCCACCTTTAAGAAAAAGGGGAACCTGCCCAATGTAGAGGCCTCAGGAGGATTTCAGTCCTTGTTTATAGCAGAGGCAAGGAGGTTGGCCAAGGCAGCCATAATCACTATAGTCCCAATCCACATGATTAAAAACAATTGAGGGGAAAAAAAAAAAACAATTGGTCAGATGAGCTCTCCCACCCAGAACCCACCCTTACACCAATGGAGAAAGGCAGAGGACAGAGCCATAAATATGCTTATACCAAAATGCTTGGCTGGTAACATGCACATTAAGGAAAACCATAGTCTCTTAGAAGCCTCAAACTGGCTGGTTTGAATTTACATATTTTTCCAAAATCTCCCCAGGATCTCCTTTCCGTGGTCTTTCTATATTAGGCCTGCCCTTACAGCTCCTTCCTTTAGCATGTCTATAGAAGATGGTAGGCATTTAGCCTCTAAGGTTGTGTAAGAGCTATATACCCAGCCACTGAAACTCACTGTCAACAGTATGAGTTAAACTTACTTGTCCTTTTCTCTACTTTTTGTTAGACCACTGCTTTTCTTTGATTACTTTTTTGCTTCTGTCTTTGAAGCTCTATCAGACCTATATTCCCATTTAAATGTATATTTTAGTCCCATACTCTGCATGTTTCTGTTAAGCCACTATGCATGAACCAAGTACATAGAACTTCAGAAAAGAGGTGCACAATCTTCTTTGTTCACTTAGTCCTGAACTATTTGTCCTCATTATTCCTCTAACCACACTCCACCTGGATTGAGACTCTCCTTGATTCAGACTTCATTGTCCATTTTCCACTTACATCTTCATCATGCCTAACAGCTTTACCCTTCACACCCTCCCCCCCAGCTACTGATATTGAGCTCACTTCCCCAGCTGCAGCATTCTGCTTCTCTCCAACCAGCCCGTACTATTTCATGTAAGCATCTCTCCTGGTTTGGGTGCACATTGGAGAGGCACATTCATTGCCCCTTCACCATTGAGTTGTATGCCTGTGAGACCACACAACCTCATGAAAAAGAAGGCAAGCTGAGCTTAAGGGAAAATCTCAATGAAATTGGAATGAGCAGGAAGGTGCCCTCCTTCAGCCAGGAGAACGTACACCCACTCTACCCGGGAAGAAAGGCATCATGAACATCCTGATTATGTATACAGCCTGAATCCCATGCTAGGAGGAGATGGGGGTAGCGGGGAGACCTCAGTAATATCAAAACAGGATTTCAAGGAGACTGAAGAGAGAAATAAACATGTTTCATAATCAAGTGAAAAAATTGAAACAAGTATCATTAAATTTGGTGATCTGTTACTACTTCCTGGATTACTTTGCTAAAGTTTAACTTCTGCCTGTTTTCTTAAATTTTTACTTTCTGAATGTTTCTAAAACCTGGGGGTCTCCCTGCTTCCAGGCTTGTTTCACTAAAATTCACCCTCTAGTGTGGCCTTAGTGTTCTTTCTAAAACTTCAAGTAGACCTTGCCATTGCCTGCTAGGAACCCATCAGTGGTTTCCCATCACATACATGGGGCAGTGCAAAGTCAGGGCCTGCCTACTCACCTGTTTAGATATGTCTCCATCACAAGATGCCAGCTCCTTGAAGGCAGGGCCTATGTCTTCCTCACTTTTGTATCACTATCACTGACAACCACACCTGACACAACAGGCACTCCATAAATCATAGTGACTGTATCAACTGACTAATTAATATCATACATAAAGTGCTCCTAATTGGGATCTAATCTTCTTTATTTAATTTCCCATCTTTTTGTAAGGAAAAAAAAATAGGACACTTATACTGAGTTTTCAGCCCTTGAATTTCATTGGTCCTGGAAATTGTCAAAGTAATCCACAGTCCTGGGGGGCTTGGTGACCAGGTTACCCTTACCAGGTCAGTGTCTTCAAAGCTGAGGTCCTTGAAAAGTAGGCCATCTTGACTCTACAAGTGGGAAAATAGTGAGTAGCCACTAAAAGCATCCAGCCAAAGAGATGTTTTTCTTGTCTAAACCCACATACCCAGACAGACTCAAGAGACCATGAGGCCAAGAAATGTCCACTTGCAAAGGAACTTGACTCCCCATGGAGCCCACCCCAGCACCAAGCCCACCTCTGTATTACTGCCCAATGTCCCGTGGTCTGACAACACTTCTTCTACTTTCCACAACAATGAGGTCTCCTGGAACCTAAAATCCCCAACCCACCGCGCGCGCGCACACACACACACACACACACACACAAATGAAGGGACCCTCTGCTGTCCAGCAAAGCCAGGATCCTTGAGTGCATTCAGCATGTTTCAATTCAAGGGTTCTCCTAACCCGTCTTGGCAGGGTGGAGTAGCAGGAGGAGCACCACGATGCTCCTTAACTCCCCAAGGAGCCCAGAAAGAAAGCAAGAAATAAGATCAGAATCACCCCAAGGACAACAGGCACTTGTCTTCTTGAACTGGTGACATCTCTGCAAACTTGGGATCCTTTACAAAGGAAAACATCTCTCCAGGCAACTGGAATGGGAGTTTTGGGAAAGGCAGTGTGTGTGGTAGAAAGAGCAGGAACTATGAAACCAGAAGTCCCAGGTTTAGGGCCTTGCAACAGGCTGAGGAATCTTTGACAAATCACTGAACTTTGCTGAGCCTCCTTTGCCAAGCAGCTATGAAGTCAGATAGGTATGAAGTTGCTGCATAACAGCAAGAGGAGGACCAGATAAGTCACACCTTCCCCAAGTACTAGGTTCTTCATGCAAAAAATTCCAGGATAATAATACTTCTCCTTGGAGCTAAGGCTGCACTCTGAACTACCTTTAAAATAAGAGTTTCATAACAGGTATACAGAGCCAAGTGAAGGAAACAGAAAGTTTCGTAGGCACAGGCCAGTGATAGAATAACTTCCCTGACTATGTTAACATTTCTAAGGAAAGGTAAGTCACACTGGACAAGAGTTGGTCAACCATTTTAAATGAGAAAAGGGAGGGACACAAAGTCAGACCAAGGGACAGTGCCTATCCAGCCTGGCTAGGGGAGACTTAGCTAAACAGCTTGTAGTATGTACTACCCCATTGGCAATACTATACCTTCTATGAGGTAAGCGATTGAAATGTCTTACTCAGTTGTCAATGAACATTTCATGGATCTATTTCTCCTTGTTCCTATTTCATGCCCAGCACCCAATCTTCCATATAAGATTTAATTTTTCCAGTAGGTCTGTTTACAAGGAAAACATAGCTCATTATGCCAATGTGAGAATTCTATCCCTATAACCTTGATTTAGCAAGTTGAAGGGATAATTTGGTTTCTGAGACGTCCTTAAATTTCATGAGCCATGTCTACCCCTGTGAGTCTACCCCCGAGTCACAGATACAATGACAGTCTTCACAAAGTAGATGTCGAAGTCTAAAAGTCAGAAGAATTATGGAGAATTCACCAAGGGAGTGAATGTCAAAAATTTTTTTTTTAATTTATTAAGTCTTTTATTAAAATGACAATAAGAAACCCATTACAGTTTACATAAATGAAAATATTTTTATGAAAAAATTATATTTTCCAAGATGAACAAAAATTAGTGAGAATAGTGGTATTGTTTTTTTGTTTTTTGTTTTGTTTTTTTCTTTTTTTAAAAAAAAATATATATATATATTCTATAAGATGCTTAGATTACATAAATGTTACACAAAAATTACAGGGATTCCCGTGTTCCCCACCTCCCACACCTCCCATAACATCCCACATAAACATCTTTCATTAATGTGGCTCATCACCTGCAATGGATATACACATCCTAGGGCTTTGCCAATAAGCATGGACCGTAGCGCACCTTGTAGACCCCATTCTCTCCCACACAGTTCCTAATCTACAGATTTAATGCAATCCCAATAAAAATCAACACTGTATTTTTTAAGGAACTGGAAAAACTACCTACAAAATATATTTGGATGAATATCAAATTTTGATGCCCTTTGATGGCCAACCCATTTGGAATCCTTGATGAGGACATACAGCTGCCAAGAGGTGTACTCTTCTACATTTGAAATTCCACTTCTCCTCGATTCTTCCCACCGGAGTAGATGTCTGCACTCCTGCAGTTATTCCTCAGCTGGGATACCTGGCACACACACTCTCCCCCTCTGCCCCTGCCTCACAGATCTCACTCACCCTGGTGGGTGGAGATCTTGGTACCAGCTCTTTGTTGGGACTGCCTACCACAGTCCCCCAGGAGCAAGCACACCCTGGCCAAACTTGCCCTTCCACCAGCCAGCACCCTGTGGGTGAGGATAAGTACCAGCCCGCAGCTCTTCCTCATCTGGCCTGACCCACTGCCTAGCCAAACTCAGACCCACAGCTTCCCTCCCACTTAGCTCCTGGCCACTCCCACCTCACCCAGCACAGGCAGGAAATGGAGATTGTGTCCTTGGATAACTAACACATTAAAAGTTTTCATATCCTAGTGCAGAGGATTACAAACCTGAATCAAGAGGCAAGATGGTGGAATATGGATTCTAAAACAAATATTTTATGTTTGGCTACCCAACTGGCAGATATCTTGTTCTATTCCTTTGTTGAAGAGGGCACAGGGAAACAGGCATGTTCATACACTGCTGGTGGGAATCAAAATCGGGGCAACTTTCTTGGGGGGCAATTTGGCAATTTTGCATATTGAAATGTCTTTTAAAACCTAAATGCATTTTATTTATTTATTTATTTATTTTTATTCATTTATCCCCACCCCCGCTGCCCGTGCTCGCTGGGCCAGCCAACCACGCCGTGCGGGCGGGCCGCCCCCACCAGGAGGCCCCGGGAACCCAACCTGGGGCCTCCCACATGGCAAACGGGAGCCCCACTGATTGAGCCACAGCCGCTTCCCCCTAAATGCATTTTAAATCATTAATCCTATTTCTAGGAATTTATCCTAAGGAAGTAAAGATATATACAAAGATTAAGCTACAAGGATGTTTACTGCAGCATCCTTTTATATTAGAGAAGAGCTAGAACTAAATTAAATATTTAACAACAGGAGATTGGTTAAGTAAATGATACATTCATATATGAAATACTATGATCTTTTGAAATGACATAGAAATACATTCATAGATGCAGAAAGTTGAGCATATATTTTTAAGCAGGAAAGAGGTTAAAGAATATATACATAAGAAAAATGTCTGAAAAGACATACCAATGTGTTAATTTCTTATATCGGAACAGTAAAATTTATGTGCCATTTTAATTTTTTGTTTATCAGTATTTTCTCATTCTTAGACAATGAATATGTATTAATTGGAAAAATTTTAAAAGTAAAATAATATTTGTTCTTTTAATGAACTTTATATCCACACAGACTTGGGTTCAAATCCCAGCTAGTGGGGAGGGGGATGTGGCTCAAGCAGTTGAGCACCTGCTTCCCACATGGGAGGTCTGGAGTTCAGTCCCTGGTGCCTCCTAAAAACAAAAACAAACAAACAAGGAGCAAACAAATGAAAAAACCAACTCAGGGAAGCCAATGTGGCTCAGCAGTTGAGCTCTGGCTTCCTGCATACAAGTCTCAGGTTCAATCCCTGGCCCCTTTACCTTAAAAAAGAAAAAAGAAAAAAAGAAAAAAAAATCCCAGCTATGCCACTTATTAGCGTGTGACCATGGAGACATTGCTTATACTCCCTCAACCTCAGTTTCCTCATATCTAATATTAGTATAACAGCACCTTCCTCATGAGATGGTTGTGAGGATTAAAAGGGAGAACAGAAATAAAGCACCTGGCAAAGAATAGACACTGAATGACATTTTTTTCCCTTCCTTCCTGGATATCCAAAAATATCTCAGAACAACAATTCACAAGGACAAAGTAGTCAAACATGCATCTAAACATGTAAATTATAAGTTTGGAAAATCAGGAAAGAATCATATTTAATACCCCAGCCTTATTCTTCCAGCTCTGATCTTCCCAACCCCATGCAGTGGCAGACATGAGATCCCATTATTAGCTAAGTTTGCAGGATCTGAGGCAATCCATGTGCAAGCAGGCAGGCTGGTGTTCCCCAGCCCCACCAGCAGGTGGGGTCAGTCTCCACCCTGCGTCTTCAACCAGCCCGACACACCCACACTACTGGCACCAGACAATGCCTCGTGGAAGTCTGTACTGCAGGAGTTTACTGCAAATATCTAAGACCCTCCTCTCTAACCCCTACCTCCTCTCACCTCAATCCAATTCCTGTTCTTACCATCCCTTCCCATTTACAATCTCACTCTTGGGGCTTTGGACTCCTGGTTCATGAATTTGATTATTTGTCAGGAATCCTCTGCAATTCGTCCTGCCTTCTCCCTGCGTTTCCTTCATTCACTCACCAACGCTGACTGCCTATTGTAGTACACTAAGCTTTGTGCTAGGAGATAGAGATGAATCAGAAATAGAAGCTGTTCTGATGGACCTCACAACTTTGTGTCCCTCATATACTGGGAAACAGACCATCACATTATATGTGTGTTATAGTGTCTATCATCATTATAATATTAGAGAATGCTTGTTATATTCCAGGCACTGTTCTAAGCATCTTAATTTAATCCTCACAACAACTTTATGATGTAGGATTAAATGATCTCTATTTTACAGGAGAGGAAGATGAGGCACAGAGAAGTTAAGTAACTTGTCCAGGATCACACAGTTAGTAAATGGCAGAACCAAGATTTGAACCCAGACTTTTTTCTTTATACTCTGAAAAATTACTGAGGTCTCCAAAGAGCTTTTGTTTATGTGGTTACATCTATTAATATTTACTGTTTTAGAAATTAAAGTTAAGAAAATTTTTAAACATTAAGATAATAATTCCTTTAAAAATAATAACTATAAACCCATTACATGTCAACCTAAATAGCATATTTTAAATGAGAAATGGTATATAAAAAAATTAGCGAGAACAAGGACATTTTCACCTTTTTGCAAGTCTATTTAATGTTTTACTTATTAGTATACCACTAGATTCTCATAACTCCTGCATTCAATCTATTTATATATTTTAATTGGTTGAAGTATCTGAAAAAATCTGGCCTCATAGACATGTAGGAAAAGGAAGGAATATTTAAATAAATAACCTCCTTAGATAATTCTGGATATTCCACTTTGATATTACACCAAAACTTGGCAAGTGGTTTCTTGCAATGCGGAATTTGAATCCAGCCAACAGTAGAGGCTATAGATTTTCCAAAATTCTAATTTTTCACTTGAATATTCAAGTTCTATAATTCAAGAAAAGATTGTCTTTGTCTCTCTTGAAGTTACAACCAACTTCACCATTAAAACACACACACACAAATATCTGCCAATTACCCAATTCTGATTAACCACTGTGGGTTTGTCAGCCGTTCTTTCAAGGGAAAAAATGTGTTCAAGGAAAAGAACAGCTATTTCAGCTCTCAACTCAGTCACTCACTGGAGTCCTTCAGTGGGTCTCCAGAAGTGCTTTATGCATACTTCTCACTTCATCACACAGAACATTAAAAGACAGGTACTCAGGGATGAAATTTAATAAAAGTGAACATTTGTATTGCTTCATCAAAGGCTTTAAGTGAAGCTAGCTTTTTTAAAAAATTGTGGCAAAACGTATAACATAAAACTTACCACTTTAACTTTTTTATTATTTCTATTTGAACAGTTGTAGGTTTACAGAAATATTATTCAGAATGTAAAGAGTTCCCATAAAGCCCCCTCACACATGCAGCTTTTCCTATTATTAACATTTTGCATAGTATGGTATCTTTGTTACAATTGATGAGCCAATATTGTTATAATCATACTATTAACTATAGTCCATAGTTTATATTAGGGTTCACTCTTTGTGTTGTACAGTTCTATGTTTGCTTGGATTTTTTTTTTTTTTTTAATTCTGGTAACTTTTTTTTTTTTTTTTTTTAGCTCTCATGTATCATATTTTATTTTATACCTGCAGTGCTTTCCCTAGAACACGGGTCCCCTAACTTCTTTCAGCATCCCCCTCTTGGTGGACATGTGGATGGTTTCCCGTCTTTTGCTGGTATAAGCAATACTGCAGGGAGCATCCTTGTACATCAAGATCTAACAAAGATCCTGGGGCTGTAGTCCCTGAGTTGGGGGTGCCATGAGAAGACCCAGGTCACTCTGACTCTATTTGGTGAGCCTGGAAGCTGCTGAGCTTCTTCCCTCAGGTAATCATCCTTTCTTGGCCTGAGGAACTCAGTTGGGGGATGGGGAGAGATTAAACTGTAATCAGCTGTTAGTTTACATAAAGCACCTGTTCTGTGCTGGGTGGGGCTGGGGCACAACTGTGACTGACAAAGCCCTGGGCTCTGCCCTCATGGTTTCCAGACAGTTACAGCCTGGTAGGGACAGGGCTGGGATGGGGGCCAGACATGTAACACAGACAAGGACCTGAAGAAAAGAAAGTGGTCGGCCTGGTGACGAAGTAGGGAATAGTATTCCAGATGGTGCAGCATATGCATAGGTCTGGAGACCAGTCAGGGCACGGCCTGGGTAAGGAAAATTTGAGTCATCTGTTAACATTTTAACCACTTTCAAGTATACAATTCAGTGGTATTGATTATGTTCACAATGTTGTGTTAACCACTATCTATTTCCAAAATTCTTCATCACCCCAAACAGAAACTCTGTACCCATTAAGCAATAACCCCCATTCCTCCCTTCCCGACCATGGTGAACTCTAGTCTGCTTTCTGTCTCTATAAATTTGCCTGTCCAGCTATTTCATATAAATGGAATTATGCAATATTTTTCCTTTTGTGTCTGGCTTATTTCACCTAACATAATGTTTTCAAGATGCATCCATGTTGTAGTATATATTAGAATTTCATTCTTTTTTAAAGTTGAATAGTATTCCATTGTATATACATGCCACATTTTGTTCATTCGTCTCTTGTGGATACTTGGGTTGTTTCTACCTTTTGGTTATTGTGAATAATGCTGCTATGAACATTGGCAAACAGTTTCTGTTTGAATCCCTGTTTTCAGTTATTTGCATTTATACTGAGGAGTAGAAATCCCAGTATATATATGATTGTTCTATGTTTAACATTTTGAGGAACCACCAAACTGTTTTACATAGCAGCTGCACCATTTTATATTCCCACCGCAAAGAATGAGGATACAATTTATATCCTCACCATCACTTATTTTCCTTTTTTAATTTATAGCCATCCTACTAGGTGTGAATGGTATCCATTGTGGCTTTGGTTTGCATTTCCCTAATGGTTAATGATGCGGATCATCTTTCCATGTGCTTATCGACCATCGGCATATCTTCTTAGAAGAAATGTCTATTCAAGTCCCTTGCCCATTTTTTATTTGGGCTATTTGTTTTATTTGTTGTTGATTTGCAGGAGTTCTTTTTATACTCTGGAAATTAAATGCTTATCAATTGTATGATTTTCAACCATTTTCTCCTATTCTGTGAGAGTTGTCTTCCCACTCTCTTAACAGTGTCCTTTGATGCATTTTGTTTTGTTTGTTTTTTACTGAACTTGTGTAGTGGTACATAATACAGTGATTACTATTAAAGTACGGTTCAACTACCTTGATTCACAATGAGGCATCAGTACCACTATTGCTTTTGTACCATCATTTCAAACATCAATCCAATGAAGCAACATCTTAGTAGTATCATAAAAATAACTTTGATCTCGTGGACCCCCTGAGAGTATCGGGTTCCGCAGGGTCCTTGTGCTATACTTTGAGAACTGCTGCTGCATACAGTACTATCTGGATAAACCTGGGGCTATCTGAGCTACTTCACTGAACAGAACGCAGATAAAGCCCCGAGCCCAGAACACTCAGTCCCTGCACAATCTGCCTGGCCTTGCCAGCCGCTTTCCTCCACCTCTCCAAGTCAGACCCTCGGCTCCAGGTTCTGGCTTAGAAGGACAGCTGAGAACCACTCAAAGGTCCCAATCTCTCAAATCAGAACAGATCTAGCCTGGGCAATCCTCAGTTCACTCCACTCCTATAGACACTGATTGGACTGCTGGCCACTCAGGAAAAGGAAGAAGGAGTGGAACTAACATGTCCTCAGCCCTTACTATGTGCCAGGCATGACACTTTCTCATTTGATTCTCGTAATTTTCCATGTGGTAGGTATCACCAGCCAGTAACAAAACTAAGGCTCAGGGAAACAAGATTTCAACAGAAATCTGTCTGGCATGAAAGCTAAGTCCTTATGCTGCCTTCTGCTCGGTTCCCACAGTCCTAGTCCCACCCCCTGTCTGGACTTCCCTTCGTGTTCTGCCTGCTGGTGAGGTTCCAGCATGCCTCACAACCCAAATTTCCTGAAATGAGAAAATTCCCAGCACTGACGGTTTTAATCATCCAGTGTCTGAATTCCTAATATTCACAAATCACTCAGACATTGGAAACTATGAGACACATTAGGCCCCGGGAAAAATAATTGATAAGGTCTGAGCTCAGTTTATTTCTGCTGTTGTCCCAGAATTCAAGAGCAGGAGACTCAGGGTTCCTGTGGAGGAGGCTTTCCTTTGGGGAGTATTTCCACCCAAGTTGATGGTTTGTTATCTTTGTCTTCATACTGCATACATGAGTTGATACCTTCTGGTTCCTGCCTCTTCTTCAGTGCCAGGGGTTCCCTGGGAGAGCCAGAGCCCATTCAAACATACCAAAAAACAACTTCCAGGGATGTGACCAGGATAAGAATCACATCCTAAGACTCAACTTCAGGAAAGTTCATCCCAAAATAAACCCAAAGCCGAAGTAAATAAAGCATTAGTAATATTTTGGGAGAGCAATTTCACAGAATGACAAAAGGGGGAAAAATACTATTGTCAACAGTCTTTGTTCAGACATTCTGTATCTTTGGCACATCTTGTTAAGTGGTGGTTTAGTATCTGACATTTATGCAAGGGGGAAATGACCCATGTTTATGAAAATTATACCATTTCTTCTGAGGGTAAGAGTGTCCTTTAAGCACTGGTTTGAGGTAGGGCAAAGAGTTTGATGAGGATTCAAGGTTGTGATGTGATGATTAAAGCCAGGCTAGAAGGAACATGTAATTTGTGCAAAACAACCCAGAGACTAGCTAAGGAAGAACTCCACTGAATGCAGACAAAGGAGACGCTTCAGTGCAGCTTTGGTTCCTGAGGGAGAGAAGGGAGGGACAAACAGCAAGTCTTTAAGATTTGGAGACCTGGCATAGAGAAGGGCAAAGCGTTCGGGATAAAGGACACCAGCTGAGGCTTATCATCACTGTGAAACAAACATTCTATCATCCTAACTAATGTGATCTTGCAGTCACTCATTTGTCCAATATTTCATGGTGTTCTATCCCCAGCTAGGCACTGGGAACACTGCAGTGATGAAAATACAGTCTGTGCCCACAAGGGGCTTTCAGGCCAGTGGGGACTATAGACTTGTGAACAGGCAACAATAAGAGGCTAATAAGTGCTATTAATTCTGATGGGGAAGGAGGTACACCTGGGAGACATGGCAATTGGCCTAGCTAAAATCCCAGAGGGGAGTGGATGGAATTTCCACAAATGGAGGTGGGTGTTGATGGTCAGCAGGATACTTCCAAAGACATCCATCACCAACTTTCTTCAGTCTGGAGTGATATCTCCAATCAGATTCTTCAGAGTTAATAAAACTTCTACAGCCCTTAATTTAAATATAATAAACAATAATCCATAATATTTGACTTAGGAAAGCAGGATGGTCAGTGGTTTAAAAAATAAAAAATAAAAGATTTGGAGGCAAATTGACCTGGGTTTGAATTCGGCCTTTGCCACTTACTATGGCCAAGTTATCTGACCTCTTGGTGCCATACTTTCCTCTCAGGGATGTTAGAGAACTAAATAAATAAAGCAAAGTAGAGTATCTGGCATGATATATTCTATTCTTTCTCTGAATTCATCACCGCACCCCAGATATCCCTCCTTTCCATTTATTAATATTTCCCTCCAACCTCACGGCCATAATCTGGCCTGCCATTCTCTCCCACCTAGATTGTAAGACGTCCTCTGGAGTCCTGCCCCTGCTTCCCACCTTGTTCCCTTCAGTTCGTTCTTCACACGGCATCCTTTACAACACATATGTGGCCATGGCTTTCCCCTGCTTCAAATTCTTCAATGGCTCCGCTTTGTCCTCAGATAAAGTTGAAACTTCTAAAAATCGCCTTCAGGGTCTTCACTATTTGGCCCCTGCTTACCTCTCCAGCCTCATCTCCCCACCCATCACACTCCATGGTCACTTCAGGGCTTTTGCATGTGCTCCTTTGGCCTGCAACACTGTCCCTGCTGCCCCTGCCCTTCTCCGTCTCTAGGCTAATTCCCCTGCCTTCTTCAACTCCATGCTTCTTACAGCAAGTATCCCATGACTCTTTCTTTGCAACAAGAATGGACTCAGTGCCCCCACTTTGTGCTCCCATAACACGTACTTCCATTTCCCCCACATTTATCACATTCTATTGTAATCTACTTCTCTGTTTCCATCACTAGATAGTAAGTTCTTAGAACTAGGGTTGGTGGTTTTGAGCCCCAGTGTCTGGCCTCTTTGGAATGACTGAAAAATTTCACAGTTAATGGTTGGCAGAAATGAAATTAAAACCCCATTGAGTCTAATCTTGGGTTCCTACCGTCCCAACTGAAACCTACCTAAAAACCACGGTAGTGTTCCCCCATCCTGGCTGATCAATCCCCTTCCACCAGCACCCCCCGACTCCCTGACGTGTACGCACTCTCTGTGGCACCTCCACCGGTCATAGACTCACTTTCCATCAGGAATTCAAATTGCTCTTACAGGTCAAGGCTCTATTTGTATTTTGTAAAATGATTACTCTTGAGGAAAACATTCAACCCACTGGTTTGAGTGAAATCATTTTAGAGTGACAGTGATAAGCATGGGGCTTTCCTGGGCTCAGGGCACTGGCTTGGGGGAGTGATAAAATAACCACATTGGAACTCAGTTCAGGAGAAAATCCCTGGAAATTTGAGCAAGCTGGTTTGTTTCTTACTCAAGAAAGTACATTCAGCCAACTCATTCTTTTGTCAATATTTGTGGACTGAAAACATGAAAAACTGTCCCCTGTGCCGGTCGAGGTGTGGACATTGTGAGGACAAGGGATAAAATCCCCTGCAAACAAAGAACTTTCATGACTGGCTATAGGTAACTTGTTCCCGTTTTGGAAGGTATCCTCGCATGATGGAAAGAGCACTCCTGTCAGCTGAATATATGACATCCTCCCCCTCCTTTCCCTTACACCCCTCCTTCCCACTCCCACCCCCTGCCAAGTTATTTGAGTCCAGAACATGAAGGGACTTGCGTGTCATACTAAGGAGTTTGGACATTAATTATTATTATTATCATTGTGGTTGTTATTGTTATTATTATGCCATTTATTGAGAATTTACAATGTGGTAGCTCCTTTAATATATCTTCTCTAAGTTTGAGCTAAGAAGTCATATAACCAAAAAAAAAAAAGAAGTTATATAACCACTTAACAGATTTGGAAATGATGTGCAGAGAATTTAGATGACTTGCCAATGCCACTCAACTGCTAAGTGACAGAACAGGATTCAAATCTGTCCTTTTTGCCTGTCTCCACCATCTACCTTCAGGTCGCACCTACCATTCTCTCTCCCTGGGGTATTGCTATAACCCCTGCTTCCTCTTTTTCCCTCCTCTTCTAATCTCTTCTTCCACAGCACAGAGTGTGATCTTTACAAATGCAGATCAGGTTAAATGGAAATTCTGCTTTAAAATCTTTCCACTGTAATTCACATCATCACTACTTCTCTACATCCATCCTCTCCACCCACCACCACCCTCACATCCAGTGATTTGAATAGGATTTACCCCTGCTCTGGAGGTGACCTTATTTAGTCCATCTGGATAACCCCATTGGCCTCCCTTCAGGAACTGGAAATCAGGGGATTGGGTGGAGAGTGAGGAGAGGTCATCAGCCAGAAGCCCAGGTATGGATATCTTTTAAGGTTATTGTTCTTTCTCCCCAAAATGTGAGTGAAAAAAACACAGCCTCGGTGTCTTCTAGGAGGCATTTTTTCACTTTGAGGAAGGCACCAGAGTATAGGAGGAGGACAGATCCAAGAGAATCACAAAGAAACTGAGCTAGAGCACTGACTGCACCACATCTGAAGCCCTCCCCACCTTCAACCTTTCTATTAGGGTGAACCAATAAACTCTCTTTATTGTGTAAGCCAGCTTGGGCAAGGCTCTCTTCAACTTGCCATGGAAAGTCTCTGGGTGATTCAAATGCCTCCCAGGGTGCTTTGAATTTCATCCAGATGCCTTACCTTTGTGTTAAAGACCTACTAAACTATAAGATCAATGAGTGGAAAGAGCAAAGACCATTTTCATTGCCAGATCAAGCTAGTACATAGAAGACATTCCATATAAATACACACACACACATACACATATATATCTCCAGATAAATATATACATATATTTAATGAAGGAATCCAGATCTATCTGCCTCCCTCAGACAGGGAGTTCTGGTGGGGCCCCACTATATCATAGTCAGTGCCACCTCTCTGTGAACAGGCTGGGCTTCACTAGACATCAGTTTTGTCAGATATCCGGCCCACCCCCCACCCCCATCAGTATCATCACGTAGACCACCATCTGCTTGGCAGTTTGGAAAGTGTCAAGCAATGTGTCTGATCTCCAGATACCCCATCAGGGGCAGCATCTGAGCAAAACCGAAGCTGCAGGACCGTGTAAGCCTCTTGGGAAGGAGAACCACTGGAACACACTGGAATTCTTACAAATAAATTGGGAGGGGACGCATAGCTATAGTAATTTGGGCACTGATGAATGTGGTCAGTGGAGTGAATAGTGGGGCATGGGGGAACATCCAGGTATGGGTCAGAAGAACATGTTATTCCTTTTGTTTATCTAACCAGAAAGCTCCTTCCTGCCTTAGGCCCTGCCTGTTCACCCAGTTACTCTGCCACGTAACCAACCTTTGTCTTAGTTCTCTGCATAGTACTCATCAATTTGTTTATTGGCTTGTTTATTTTTCTCTGTTTTCCCCTACCAAAATTAAACACTATGAGGGCAAGGACCTTGACTATCTGGTTTACCACCTTACTTCTCATATCAAGAATTCCTCAACAAACATGCATTAAATAAATGAAGAGTTGCCCTCCCCCTCCCACTCAGAGGCTCAGCTCCTTAAATGTCCACCTCAGTCTCATCCATTAGGTACCCACTTAAATGTTATCTGCTCAGTGAGTTTTCCACCCCACTCATCCAGAGCAACCCCTCCCACCTCCACCATTTTCTGTCAGGGCATATGTTTACTTCTTTCATAGCTCTTTTCACAGTATAAAATAATCTCATGTATTTGTGTCCACTTGTATGCTTTCTGCTTCCTCAGACGAATGTAAGCTGTATTTTATTTATTCCCTGTTGAATCCCCAGAGCTGAGCTCATTTCCAGACATTAAGTAAGTGCTGAAAAAACTTTTGTGGGGAAGTAGATGTGGCTCAAGCAGTTGAGGTCTGGGGTCCCAGGGCCCGGGTTTGGTTCCCAATGCCTCCCCACATGGAAGGTCTGGGTTCCGTTCCCAGTGCCTCCCCCAAAAAACAAAACAAAACAAACAAACACAAAAAAAAAAGCAAAACAAATGAAAGAACCAACTCAGGGAAGCCAATGTGGCTCAGTGGTTGAGTGCCGGCTTCCCACATAAGTGGTCCCAGGTTCAAGCCCCAGACCCCGATACCTCAAAAAAAAAACTTTTGTGGAAGGCATAAAAGAAGAAGGGAGGGAAGGCATGTATCTCACTGCTTTGAAACCAGTGGATATGAAGCAATAAAGGAAAAGAAGGAATCAAGGTTGATTTCAGGGTAACACTGACAAGTAAACAGCACAGATTTTGCTACCATGGCTGTTTACAGATAAGGGAAAAAATGTTCAACAATGGTATGACTTTCCCAAAGTAGCATGAAGTCCAGATTTGAACCCACGTTTCTCTGATTCATTTTCCAGTTTCCTTTCTATGGAACCACACAACCGTCTTGTTGAAAACTTATCTGCATATATGATTAAAGTATCAACAATCCCCCATCCACATCAGTCCAAACTCCCCCAATCTGGAGACTTTGACTGTTTGAGAACCCATAACTGAATCTCCTGGTTTATTTGTCGTCACAATGCTTCAATTATACTGCTTTAATGAGGCACCAGCAGCCAATTCCAGCCTGATATTTTAAAAGTTTCTTCATGCCTTTGTGCTATATAACCAGGCCTCTGGCTTCTCTCTCTCAGTTATTACCTTAACCATGCCCTGGAGACCTAAGGAACCAGTTTATTTTGACTGGGAGATTGTTAAACTGCAGGAGGCAAACCAGAGGCACTGCCAGGCCGTGATTTCCATTGCTCCACATGGCCACGGGGTGCTGAGAATAGCCAAGGCTGCTTCCTGCTGCAGGAGGAAACGGCAGCTTCCTCAACTCCCGGAAACATTACTTCCTCTCTAGTGCCTAGCTCCGTGTTAACCAATTGGACAACCTCCTCCCACCCCAAGACCCGGGAGACCTGACCCTTGCCTGCAGAAGACATCCTGTTTCCCCTGAGGAAATAGCCGGGCTTGAAGAAATCTCTAGGGTATTTGAGTGGGGGTGAGAAGTTAGTAGAGCAGGAAGGAGCTAAGAGTAGTAATAACAGAGTTATCTAGTGCCAGCTAAGACCCTTCCCACCCCATTCCCCCTTGGCCCTCACTCTCAGAGATCCTCAGGGACTTAAACTCTAACTGGCCTGTGGCAGTCCAAAGCCCTCCGATGAACCTGCTTATTCCCAAGAACTTTCTGTCTGTCTCTGGCTCCTCCATCCACCAACTCTCTTTTGTACCTCATCATCCCAAACAGCCCTTTTCTTGGTTTCTACAAAGAATATGCTCAGACCACACATTCCAGTAGTTTAGAAGCATCGCTGGATATTTGAGTGGTTACAGGGCACCATTGTATTTCCTGGCAAGCAGCCTCATGGAGATGGCTCTGGAGCCAGGTGTCCTGGGTTCAAATCCTGTGTCTCACCCCCTGCCAGCTATGTCTCCTTGGACGGTCATTTAATTTCTCTGGACCTGTTTTTCCTCCATAATATGGGGATACATGGTGCCTCTCCCATCAATGTTGTTGGAAGATCAGTGAGATAAAGGACTTAGAAAAGTGTTTGGTACATAGTAAGAATTCAATAAATTTTTATTTATTTTTTACTCTCCTCCCTCCTCCCTTTCAGAAGAAAAAAAAAGGTCCCTTATCTCATGAAGAATAGTGGTACCCTTTCTCTGAAACTTTGGCACAAGCCAGGATCCATGTCCTTGGAATGTCAGCTTCTATAGGAAGAGGCATCATCAGGGCAGTCCTCTAAAGTGCTTTCATTGTGGTGGATTTGAGTGAATAAAAGCATCCCAATTTCATTATCATTTATTACCATTGAATAGCAGCCACTTACCAAGTGACTTTTTGTGGTACAGTTCCATTTTTTAAAAATGAATTTTAACAACAGTATTAGATTTACAGAAAAATTGTGTATTTTTCAGAGTTTCCATATAACCCATACCCAGTTTCCCCTGTTATTAATATTGTGCATTAATATGGTACGTTTGTTACAATAATGAACCCATATTGATACATTATTATTAACTTAAGTCCATATTTTATTCAGACTTTTTAAATTTGTACCTGATGTCCTTTATCTGTTCCAGGATCCCATCCAGGATGCCATATTACATTTAGTTGTCGTATCTCCTTAGGCTTCTTTTGGCTGTGATAGTTTCTCAGACTGTCCTTATTTTTGAGGACTTGGACAGGTTTTTTGGGGGGTTTTGTTTTGTTTTTATTGATTTTAATCAATATAGGTTCATAGCATTGATTAAAGCATGTATTTTACTTAGTTTTCAAAACTTATCAAGATACTGTTTGCATATTTCACTATGTGAGTCCTGTGTTTCACATTGACTGTAAATAATTATAAGTATATAGCACTGAATAGAGAATGTGCATTTCCTCATTTTCAAAATTAATGAAGATACTGTTTTCACAGTTCTCCAAGTGAATCCTGTGTTTTAACTTGGACAGTTTTGAGGAGAACTGGCAGGTGCTTTGTACAATGTGCCTCACGGGGAATGTGCCTGATACCTTCCCCCTGATTAAGCTGGGGTTTTGGATTTTGTGGAGGAAGACCACAGAGGTTAAATGCCATTTTCACCATATCCTCCAAGGCTATATACTATCAACATGACTTTCACTGTTGACATTGACCTTGATCACCTGGCCGAGACAGTGTTTGTCAGGTTTCATCACTGTAAAGGTACTCCTTTTATCTCCCTTTCCATACTGTACTCTTTGGGAGAAAGTCACTATGTGTAGTCCACACTTAAGGAATGGGGAGTTATGCTCCACCTCCTTGAGGGTGGAACATCTACATGAATTACTCGAAATTCTAAAGCACAGGAAATTTATAAATTCTTCTCCACTGATTTATTTATAAAATTATTTATTTATATCAGTATGGACTATGGATATTAATTTTATACTTTGGGTTATAATTCTTGTCCAAATTATTCCAGCTTTGGCCATTGGGAGCTCTTTCAGTTGGCTCTTGTGTCCTTTTGACTTAACCCTATCATTGTCTTTTTTGGAACACTGACTTATTTTTCTGGTACTATAAGATGCTCTAGACCAAAGGTTCTTAACTTTTTTTGCTCCACAGAATGTAGCAGCATATAATTTTATGACACTCAATATCGGAGGTCAGAAAAAATAAAGAAAATAAGTTGATTTTTTCAATTCAAGCCCACGGATCCCCTGAAATCCCCCAAGGGGTCCATGGACCCCTGGTTAAGAACCCTTGTTAAGAGCTGTTATCTTGTAAATTTCCAAAGTTACTTAGGTCATCAACTTTTTCCTCCACCTCCTTTATTACTACTTGTAAAGCAGTATCAGAATTGTTAACCGTTACATCCATAGGAAGCAACTTTATCATCTACAGTAGAAGACATATGTTCCCATATTACCTCCACCCCCACCCCACTGTCATTACTAAAACCTTGCAATAGTATTGTACATTTGTTAAAATTGATGAGAGAATATTATTATAATTGTAATATTAACTATGCTCCATGGTTTACATTAGGGTTCCCTGTTTATGTTGTACAGTCCTGTGATTTATTTTTATTTTTATTCTAGTAACATATACAACCTAAAATCTCCCCTTTTAACCACATTAAAATACATAACTCAGTGCTGTTAATTACACTCACAATGTGCTACCATCACTACCATCCATTACCAAAACTTTTCCATCACCCCAAATAGAAAGCCTGTACAATTTAAGCATTATTTCCCCTTCCCTACCCCCAACTTGGCCCCCAGGAAGCTATATTCTAGTTTCTGATTCTATGAATTTGCTTATACCAATTATTTCATATTTGTGAGGTCATGCAGTATTTGTCCTTTTGCATCTTGCTTATTTCACTCAACATGATGTCTTCAAGGTTCATCCATGTTGTTGGATGAACAAGGAACTTCATTCCTTTTTCCAGCTCAATAATATTCCATTGTATGTATATAACACATTTTGTTTATCCATTCTTCAGTTGATGCTCATGCGGGTTGCTTCTATCTTTTCACAATTGTGAAAGATGCCACTATGAACATAGGTATGCAAATATCTATTTGAGTCTCTGCTTTCAATACTGTGGGGTATATACCTAGAAGCAGGATTGCTGGATGTTATAGTAATTCTATACTTAACTTTCCGAGGAAATGCCAAAGTTATTCACAGCTGCTGAACCATTTTACATTCCCATCAACAATGAACAAGGGTTTTTTGTCCTTTGTTCTCTTAATGTGGTGTATTTCATTAATTGTTTCTCTTATGTTGAACCACCTTTTCATACCTGGAATAAATCCCACTGGGTCATGGTATAGAATTATTTTAATGTGCTGTTAGTTTTGGTTTGCTAGTATTTTGTTGAGTATTTTTGCATCTAGATTCATAAGGGATATTCGTCTGTAGTTTTCTTTTCTTGTGGTATCTTTATCTGGATTTCATATGAGGATGATGTTGATGTCATAGAAGAAATTAGTGACTGTTCCCTCTTCTTTGATTTTTGGAAGAGTTTGAGCAGAATTGGGGTATATTCTTCTTGGAATATTTTGTTCCCCCTGTGAAGCCATCTGGTCTTGGGGTTTTCCTTGTTTCGAGGGTTTTGATGACTGATTCAATCTCTTTACTAGTATTTAGTCTGTTGAGACTTCTATATCTTTTTGAGTCTGTGTAGGTAGTTTGTATATTTCTAGGAATTTGTCCATTTCATCTAGGTTATCTAATTTGCTGGCATACAGTTGTTCATAGTATCCTTTTACAATCCGTTTATTTTGGTGGAGTCAATAGTAATGTCCCCCCTTTCATTTCTGCTTTTAGTTATTTGTGTCCTTTCTCTTTTTTTCTTTGTCAGTCTGGCTTAAAGGTTTGTCATTTTCAAAGAAACAACTTGGTTTTGTTGATTCTCTCTATTTTTTAATTGTCTTTTTCATTTATCTCTGTTCCAATCTTTGTCATTTCCCTCCTTTTGCTCACTTTGGGTTTAGTTTGCTCTTTTTATTGCAGATCATACAGGTGTGAGGTTAGGTCTCTGAGATGAGATCTCTTTTAATACAAGCATTTAGTACTAAGCATTTCTCTTTCAGCATTGCCATTCCTGCAGCCCCTAAGTTTTGTATGTTGTGTTTTCATTTTCATTTGCTTCAAGATATTTCCTAATTTCCTTTGTGATTTCTTCTTTGACCCATTAGATATTGAAGAATGAGTTGTTGAATTTCCACATAATTGTGAATTTTCCAATTCTCCTTCTGTTATTGACTTCTAGCTTCATTCCATTGTGGTCAAAGATACATTGGATGATTTCAATATTTTGAATTTATTGACACTTGACTTGTGACTTAAGTCTATCCTGAGGAACGATCCATGTGCAGTAAAGAAGAACGGATATTCTGCTCCTGCTGGGTGAAGTGTTCTATATATGTCTCTTAGTCTAGTTAGTTTAGAGAAGCATTCAGATCTTCTATTTCCTTTTTGATCTTCTGTCTAGGTGTTCTATCCATCATTGAAAGTAGTGTGTTGAAGTTTCCTACTATTACCATAGAACCATCTATTTCTCCCTTCAAATCTGTCAATATTTGCTTCATATATTTTGGGCCTCTGCCATTAGGGGCATATATATTCATAATTGTTATGTCTTCTTGTTGAATTGACCTTTTTTTTCAGTATATAGTGACCTTCTTTGTTCCACATAACATTTTTTGACTTAAAGTCTATTTTATCTGATATTAGTATAGCTACCCTAGCTCTCTTTTGGTTGCTATTTTCATTGTATATTTTTTCCATCTTTCACTTTCAACATACTCGTGTCTTTGAATTTAAGGTGAGTCTCTTGTAAACAGCATATAGTTGAGCCATGCTTTTCCATCTATTTGGCCAAAACTTTG
Source organism: Tolypeutes matacus (assembly GCA_026826555.1). Classification (NCBI taxonomy): domain Eukaryota; kingdom Metazoa; phylum Chordata; class Mammalia; order Cingulata; family Chlamyphoridae; genus Tolypeutes; species Tolypeutes matacus. The sequence goes on from JAKSZT010053883.1 coordinate 52,133,730, forward strand.
CCTTGTGATTAAAGGTTTTAATTTACATTTAAAGCAACTACTGATAATGTAGGACTTTCTTCTGCCATGTTTCTATTTTGTCTTTGTAAGTCATACCTTTTTGACCCCCAATTCTTCTATTAATGCCTATTTTCATATTTATTTTTTTGTATTGTACCATAGGGAGTCTCTTGTCTTTTCTTTCTGAATAAGCTGGGGTTTTTTTAAGATTTATTTTATTTATGCCCCCACCCCCCGGCCCTGCCATTGTTTGTACTCGCTGTCTGCTCTCTGTGTTCATTTGCTGTGTACTCTGTGTCTGCTCATCTTCTCTTTAGGAGGCACCAGGAACCGAAACTGGGACCTCCTATGTGGGAGAGAGGTGCTCAATTGCTTGAGCCACCTCAGCTCTCTGCTTTTGTTGTGTCTCTCATTGTCTTTCCTCTTTGTGCCTTCTTTGTTGCATCATCTTATTGTGTCAGCGCCCTGCACCTGCCCATTGTGCCAGCTCGCTTTCTTGCCTGTCTTCTCCAGGAGGCACCCGGGACTGAACTGGGGACCACCCATGTGGTAAGTGGGAGCTCAATCACTAGAGCCACATCAGTTTCCCTGAATATGTTTTTCATATAGTTTCTTTGTGGCTACCATAGGGCTAAAATTTAATATCCTATATCTATAACAATCATGTTTGAATTGATTCAAACTTAACTTCAATAGCATATATCTACCCTGTTTCTATACCCTTTCACACACATACCCTTTTGGTTGCACTTGTTACAAAGTTATATCTTTATAGACTGTATTTCCCAAACCATACATTTTTTTATTACTTTTTATGCCTTTGCATTTCAGAAACTATAAGAAGTAAAAAGTAGAGTTATATACCTAAAAAATACAACAGTACTAGCATTTGTAATTACCCATTTGGCTACCTTTACCAGAGATCATTATTTCTTTGTGTCACTTTGGTCCACTACCTAGTGTCCTTTCTTTTCAGTCTGAAGAACTCCCATTAGCATCACTTGTAGGGCAGGTCTAGTAGTGATGAGTTCCCTCCTTGTTTACCTATCTGGGAATGTCTTAATTTCTCCCTCATTTTTGAAAGAAATTCTTGCCAATACAAAATTCTTGGCTTGTAATTGTTTTTTTTGTTTTTTTTTTTTTTTGCACATTAAATATTTTGTCTCATTGACTTCTTGTCTCCTTGGTTTATAGTAAGAAATCTTCATTTAATCTTATCAGGATGCCCTTGTACATTACTCATTGCTTATCTGTTGCAGCTTTCAGAACTCTCTCTTTGTCCTTGACATTAGACAATTTGATTACTATGTGCCTGGGCATGATTCTCTTAAAGTTTATTCTGTTTGAGGTTTGTTGGGTGTCTTGAATGTACATATTCATGACTTCCATTAAATTGGGGAAGCTTTCTGCCATTATTTCTTTGAGCTTTCCTTCTGTCCCTTTGTCTCTTTCTTCTCCTCCTGGTACTGCCATAATGCATATATTGGTATGCTTGATGGTGCCCCACAGGTCTCTTAGGCTCTGTTTGCTTTTTTTTTTTTTTTTTAATTTTTCTTTCTGTTCCTCAGTCTGAATCATTTCAATTGTCTTGTCTTCAAGATCACTGATCCTCTCTTCTGCCATTTCCAGTCTGCTGTTGAAACCCTCTAGGGAAGTTTTCATTTCACTTATTGTGGTCCTGAACTTCAGTATTTCTGTTTGGTGCAAAGAGATTCTCGTATTGTTCATTTATTGTTTTCCTTGTATCTTTTAATTCTTTTGCTGTGTTTTCCTTTATCTCCTTGAGTATTTTGAGGATCATTTTTTTAACCTTTGTCTGGTGTATCAAAGTCTAGTCCCCTTCATTGACGGTTTCTGGATTTATGTTTGTTCCTTTAGATGGGCCATAATTTCCTGTTTATTTATTTATCTTATAATCTTTTGTTGCACACTGTACATTTGAATATTTTTAAATGTTAACTCTGGGATTTAGTCCCTGAGCTGTCTGTTCCTTAAGTTTGTATCTTGCTAGTGAAATGACAGTGATTTCATTGAAAGCCTGAAGCTAACAAAAACAAACCAAAGCAAAAAGCACCTTTCATAGCTTTTGTCAATTGACTCTGCTTTGGCTGGGGGTTTCCTCCAGAGCTTAGCGATCCTATCAAGAGGATTGGCTCAAGGTGAATACAAAGTGTAGGGTCCTTTCTGTTTTATCTGAGCCTGAGTGGAGCAGTGGAGCTTGCTTCTTTTCCTGGGCTTGTGCTTGTTTGGTGCTTTAGGAATTCCCTTGTTTATAGTTATAGGAATTCAAATGTCCCCTCTACTCTTTTTGAAAGAAACTCTTCAACCCTTCCAGGATGCTTTATTGTATGATTTAATGCAGATCATCCTTTACCCCAGGATGCTTAGGCTTAATTGTTTCTTATACTGCTTTAGTTGTCTGCAAGCTGCTTCTCTGCCTTCAGGACAAAATCTGGGAGGGCGAGCCTGCTTCAGATCAGGGGATAGATTGGTATTGGCAGACAGGCATCCCAATATGCACATAGGGACTATTCTGTTCCCTTTGGAAAAGGGCTAGGGACCCACAATGGGAGTGCAAACCAGCTCCACACCCTGCCAGGGTGGGGTGGAGGTGGGGGTTGGAATGGGACTAACAAGGCACCATGATCTTTGCCTACCATTTTTTATGTTGCTTTTCTTGACTCAGCACTTGCCTGGTTATTACAACCCTTGGACTCTTTTCTGGAGTTTTGAGGAAGTTGGCTCTACCAGCTTTTGCTAGTTAGTCAATGATTCTGTGAGGGGACAGCACCCTGGAGCATCTTACACCACCATCTTGTTTGACCAGAAATAAGTTCTATGTGTTTTGACAAATGTATTTTATCATGTATCCAAATTACCACATCATACAGAATGGTTTTACCACCTTAAATAATTCCCAGTGCTCACCTATTTGACCCTTTTCCTCCTCCCTACAAGCCTTTGGCAGCCACTGGTGTTTTTATCATGAGTATAGTTTTGCCTTTTCCATAATGTCATATATTTGAAATTAAGCCTTCTAAGACAGACTTCTTTCACTTAGCAATTTGCATTTAAGATTCATCTATATCTTTTCATGACTTGATAGTTCATTTATTTTTATCATGGAATAATATTCCATTATATAGATGTACTACAGTTTGTTATTCATTCACCTTTGGATCTTAGTTGTTTCCAGGTTTTTACAACTTTAAATAAAGCTGCTGTAAGCATTTTCATGCAGATTTTTCTTTTTTAGAGATAAATTTTCAAGTCAGTTGGAGAAATACCTAGGAGTACAACTGCTGGATCATATAAGAAACTGCCAAATGATCTTCCAAAGTGGCAGTACCATTTTGCATTCTCATCATCTGTGATTGAGATCTACTGTTGCTCTACATCCTCACCAGCATTTGTTAATTGTCAGTTTTTTAGATTTTAGCCATTTTATTAGTTATGTGATGATAACTCATTGTTTTAATTTGCAATTCCTTATTGATGTGATATTGAGCATCTTTTCTCTTAGGCTTGTTTGCTATCTGTACATCTTCTTTGATGATGTGTCTGTTCAAATCTTTGGCCCATTTTTTAAAATTGGGTTGTTCATTTTCTTATTGTTGAGTTTTAAGAATTCTTTGTATAGTTTGCATACAAGCCCTTTATCAGATATGTGTTTTGCAAATATTTGCTCCTAATCTATGGCTTGTCTTTTGATTCTCTTAACAATGTCTTTCAGAGTGGAAGTATTAAATTTTAATAAAGTCAAACTTATCAATCCTTTCTTTCATGGCTCATGCTTTTGGTATTGTCTATAAAAACTCATCACCAAGCCCCCAATGATTTTTTTTAAACAATTTATTGAAGTATGTCATTCATACATGAACACACATAAACTATAAATGTTCAGTAAACATTGTGGACTTACAAAACAAACATACATAACATCATACAGGGCTCCCACACATCACCCCCACCCCCTCAAACACCCTGCATTGTTGTGAAACATTTGCTAACAAATCATGAAAGAGCATCATCAAAGTATTACTACCAGCTATAGTCCGTATTTTCCTCCCCTATACACTTTTTTTAAGGATGTATTTATTTACTTTTATTCATTTTTACCCCCTCCTCTCTCCCCGTTTTTGCTGTTTCTGTGTCCATTCACTGGACAACTCTCTGTGTCCATTTTCTGCCCTCTCTTCTCATCCTTCTCCTCCTGTCTTCACTGGGATTTGATCCTCGGAAACTCTGATGTGGGAGAGAGGCACCCTACCACCTGTGCCACCTTAGTTCCTGGTTTTTCAGTGTGTCTCATCTTGGCTCTATCTTGTGTCACTCTCCCGTTACGTCATCATCTTTCTGCGTGGCTTGCGGGAACTGATGGCACACCCATGCACGGGGTCTGGTGGTGTACCCGTGCATGGGGCCTGGTGGCCCACATGCTTTCTGTATTTTTCTTTTCTTTATTTTTACTGGGAGGTCCCGGGGATCGAACCCAGGTCCTTCCATATGGGAGACAGATGCCCAGTCACCCAAGCCACATCTGTCCCCTTGCTCTATCTCTTATGGTTGACCAAAGATGCCCAAAGTTACAGTCTTTTCCCATTCAGGATGGTCATATAATAAATCAGGCTTTATCACCAGCATTCTGAAAACCAGACCTAGAGAGAAAAACTAGGTCTGGGGACACATGCATGGTTTCTAATATAGCGAATGGTTAGCCTACCCAGATTATCACAAAATCAGGTCAGAGAGAATATTCGCATGAAATAATTTTAAATATGTTTTCATATTTAATCATTACATCACTTCTCCTAGCCAGGGAATGTTATAGCCATTTTATAGGAGAAATAGCTACCTGTCACACTTCTCTCTGAAGTCCTTTTTAAATAGCCAAAAAGAGAAAATAGGTAAGAACCAAAGGAAAATATATAGACAAAAACAGGCCAAGTCAAACATTAAATACTTTCAAAGTTCTCTGTTCTGCCTTAAAATTCATGAGCATCTGACTATCTCCTCCACCATTATAATATTGTTACTAGAGTCCATCTCCCCTTCTGATGTTTTGATAAAACTGGTACTTTATTGATTGTGTGACTTTGCAGACCCCAAAACAGTGAGATGCACCTTCCAGGAATATTTATACCTCAGTTCAGGACTGAAGGAAGGGACATGGTTAAGTAACTTGTTAAATGTCATACAGCTAGCAAGTGGCAAAGTGAGGATTTGAGCCCTGAATGAGTAGACTCCAGAGATGGTGCTCTAATGGGGCCTGTGTGGTACAATATGTGTGCCAGAGTCCTTGGCAAGGGACAGCCTGGCTCAAGGAGACTGATGTCATCTCCATTTCAGGGACACATCCCTCGTCTCCTTCCTGCTTAACCTGGCCTTCCCCTGGCCTTCACAGCCTCTAGAATCATACCATATAAACTAGAGAAAGGGAAAATGTGCTCCAGGATGTGCCTGTCACTGAAGCATGTGAACCTGGGAGAACCACCAGTCTTAAGAATGATAAAGAACTTGAAAAAAATGACCAAATTTTAAAAAGTGCGAAATAACTTTCCATACCCAAACAATTTTTGCTGAAACAACAATGCACATAATAAAATGTATTGAGGGAACTTATAATTACGCCAAATTAAACCATGTAGAAGCGTTTCACCGACCATGAGAACCATTTATTTCTTGGTGCTGTTTTATTATATGGCTGGGATTGGGGTAGCCTTAGTTCTGAAAGAAGCTGCTTCATGAGAGAAAGAGGTCTTTCTCTCAGATGAATGGCCTATGACCTCCAGAGCTAGGTTCTGACCGGCTCTTCTGGAAAGTGGGAGCCGCAGGCACCTCTCTGTGAGAGCCTGCTTTCAGAGCCCAGCACGGGGCAAAGGAGCCACGTTGCTCCCCACCCATCTCATCCAGATTTCATGCCCTTGGCACACATTTCTTAGACACTTATGAGTAAGGCATGGATTCCCCAACTCCTACCTCCTCCTAAGGATTAGTGCCCTCATGGTCTCCCTGGAAGCATCAACCTCTTCCCACATGCTACCCTGAAGCCCAACCCAACACCTAAATCTAAGTTTCTGCTGCACCAATGGCTAACTCTGTGACCTTCCTTGACCTCTCTGGGCCATTTCCCTCTCATCTGTAAAGTGAGGTAGTATGACTCTAGGTGGCATTGGGGTAGGGGTTGCTTTCAGCTCTATGGTTGGAAGGAGACTGCAATTCTGGTAGGAAAAGTGACAAGGAGGTGACTATATTGTCAAGACTGGCCTTCAAACCTGGCTGCAAAACCTTTATGCCCTCTGGGTAATGAATGTTTATTCTCAAATGTATGTAAAACACGCAGCAGTGTGCTTGCCACAGATGTCAAGAACTCTGTCAAAGCTGATGCCCTTTTCTTCTCTTTTCTAGCAACAGCTTCAAAGAACCCCCAAGCACTTCTGCATGCCTCATTGCCTAGGACGAGGCAGCTTTGGCCCATGCCCCACTTAAGCCCTGAATCTCAGGGCATATTTAGGGGACATTTCAGAGTGACCACTGACATTCACAACTCAACAACCTGAACATGGAGCTCTGAGTCCAACCCTGATCATCATGACTAAGGGCTGGAGCTGGAACAACAGGGAGTTCTCAGCGATTAACAAACCCTCCCACCCACGGAGAAGCCAGGCAGCCTGTGTTACTAAATCCTCCTACTGGATTAAGCTGGAGCCCACAGATCACTCACAGGCTTGAACAGATGTGACACGATGAAACACTTTCTGGCCTTGGTCCAATAAAAGTGCTAAAAGTAGACGGCAAATGGGCACGTGGCACTTGTCATTCTCTCCCTTGTGTTATTTGAAAAGAACATGAGCCAAAAGACCAGACTTTGCCCACAGCTCTGCCACTTGCCAGCTATGTGGCCTTTAGTGCATTACCTCACTTCTCTGCTCCTCAGTTCCCTCAACAGAAAATATGGAGCTCATTGAACCAATTTCACAGGCACACAGGATTCCCTGAGATAATAAATATAAAATTCAGTTCCTTGAAGAGCCCATCATCAACGTGACTGCCTCTGGCTGCGATGAAGTCCTGGCCCAAGTGCCCTCTCATGTCTGTGGCTTGTCCTGACTCTTCCTCCTTCCTCTGTGCTCCATGGTGCCTCACACATGCTTCGTTCTCAACACTATATCACTAGCTTCTCTCCTCTTAACCCAGCTCTCTCCCAGCTGGACTCTGGCTTCTCAGAAGCAGGGCCTCTGTAGTATTTACCTTTGCTTTCCCACACCAGGCCCCACAGGAGGCCGTAGAAATTACAAGTCACACCAAGAACACTTTGTAGCTGATGCAACCCCCTGTGAATATTGATGAGTGTTATTCATCAATGTGTCCTAGCTCTCCTCCTATACTGTAGATACTTTGAGGACAGAGACCAGTTGTGATTTTTCCATGAATCTACCATGGCACCAAGCCTGACACGTAGTGGGTGTTCATAGAGTGTATGTGAAAAGCAAGAAGAAAGGTGAGAAAGGAAGAGAAGGAAATAGAAACCCCCATTCCCAACAGCAGCAGCTGACCCAGCCAGTCCTCCCACCTACTCAGCAGCCTGGTAGACCCACACCTTCACTTCTCTCTCTGGTAGCAGGGTCCAGCCATTTTCTTAACACTCCTCACCAAAAACTCTACAAAATTCACAAAGTAACACTATGGTTCTTCTTTGCAGCAGGACTTTCCTGTGTAGTATTTAAGGATTCAGTCAGTTACCCAAAGGTTATGGTCGCTAGGGGCTACCAGGGTTCCAGGATGATCCATTCTTGGTTCCATCTTGCCAGGAAGATCTCCTGTGTAATTTTTCCATAAAGTTGTATGGGAAGGCCTCACTCAGCTACAACCTGCTACTTTCAACCTCTGTGTCTTTGCCATTCCTTTTTTCCTGGAATGCTTTACCCACCTTCCAAGCCACACCCTCATTCTCTGTGATTCCTACCACCACCACCCTTGCCATAATCCATTTGCCTGCTTGACTCACATTTAGCCTTCAAAAGTTCAACTCAAGTGTCGCCTACCCAGGAAAGGAGGCAATCTTCAAGGCAGGTGTCAAAGAGTTGTTAGGAGCCCCGGCTTTAGAGTCCAAGCTGTATAAACTTAGGAAAGTCTCTTTCCATCCCTAAGCCTCAGTTTATTCATCTGTAAGATGGAAATTATGAGACTTTCTTCCCAGGGCTGTTATGAAAGTAAACTGGTTAATGAATGTAAAGGGCTTGGCACAGCACTTGGCACATGGTAAGCTCTCAATGTTGTGTATGAAGCATTCCTTGGCCCTCAGACTGGCTGAAGTACCACTCCTCTAAATTCCTACAGCATCCTGTGTTTACCCCTGTAGTTGCCATTTATCTCATTGTTTTGTTATCTGCTCATAACTTGTGTTCCCACAAGACTGTGAGCAGCACATAGGTAAGGATTCTCTCTGTCTTGGTATCCCCAGGGCCCACCCACTGGTCTGGTTGTCAAATGAGTGAATGGATGAATGGAATGAATGAATGCATGAATGGAATTTAAGCTACCTTGACAGCAATACCTATCCCAAGCCCCACTCAAGGGCTAGAGCTGGGGCTGCCCACAGTGGCTCAGGTCTGAACCTTGCCTGGGACATAACACTGAGCCCATGAGAATGTAGAGAAGTAGGACAGTGACAAATGAAAGGTGGATTCCAACATGTGCTTTATTACTTCTGAGCTTGCCCCTTTCACCCCTCCCAAGGCCTACTATATGGCGGGCCATCAAGAAATACTTGCTTGGAATTCATATATTCATTCACTCATTCATTCATTCATTCAACAAATATTTATGAAGACAGACACTATCCCAGGCAATGCGATACAGCTCTTTATAAGATGGGGATATTCCCAGGGCAAAAGGAATTATGATTCCTCAGAGAGGTGACATCAGCCATGATCACTTATGGTTGCAGAAGGAGTAAGTGCTTTTAAACTGTAAAAAGCCCTGACAGTGTAGCTCTCTGCTGTAGGTTTGTGGTTAAAATCCACTCACACCTCAATTTCCAGGCCTGGTTCTCCTGCACCAGGTGGATCAGTTAGCCACTCTGACCCTCAACTGTCAAATAGAGATAATAATCCCAGCCTGGCCCACCCCACATTTTTCCAAAGATGATATACAAATGGCCAAAAAGCACATGAAAAGATGCTCAACATCACTAGCTTTTAGGGAAATGTGGATCAAAACTACAATGAGATATCATTTCATGCTTTACAGAATGGCCATTATTTAAAAAAACAAAAAACACTACAAGTGCTGGCGAGGATGTTGTGGAGAAATAGGAACACTCCTTTACTGTTGGTGGAAGTATAAAATGGTGCAACCTCTGTGGAAGTCAGTTTGGTGGTTCCTCAGGAAGCTTAATATAGAACTGCCATATGGTCCATCAATCTCACTACTAGGAATACATTCAGAAGAACTGAAAACAAGAACATGAACAGATATTTGCACATAGCAGCATAATTCACAATTGCTAAAAAATGGAAACAACCTAAGTGCCTGTCAACTGATGAATAGATAAACAAAATGTGGTATATTCATACAATGGAATACTATTCAGCTGTGAAAAGAAGTAAGCTGGGGAAGCACATGACAACATAGATGACCCTTGACATTATGTTGAGTGAAATAAGCCAGACATAAAAAGATGAATATTGTATGGTCTCACTGATATGAACTTAATATGATGAGTAAGCTTATGGAGTTAAACTATAGACAGAAGGAGACAGAACATGGATTGAGAAAAGGGAGCCATACTGAATGTATGTAGAATATTTTGTAAGGTCAATTAGAAATATGTGGTAATGGATGGAGTTGATGGTAGCACATTATAACAAGTGTAACAAACACTGATGATTTATAAATGTGATTGTGGCTGAAAGAAGTAGGATATGGAGCTTAATGTTAATTGAAAGACAGCTAGAGGATAATTTAGGGACTATATAACATCGTGACTTTGGTGGTAGATGAGGATTGTGGTTAGTAATATAAATACAAGAATGTTCTTTTACTACAAGGTGTTAAGAATATGTGGAAAATGGATGTGGTTCAAGTGATCGGGCTCCCGTCTACCATATAGGAGGTCAAGGGTTCAATACCCAGGGCCTCCTGGTGAAGGCAAGCTGGTCCACGCAGTGAGGTGGCCTAAGCAGAGTGCTGGCCCGTGCAGAGTGCTAGCCTGCACAGGAGTGCTGGCCCATGCGAAGAGCTGGTGCAGCAAGATGATGCAACAAAAAGAGACACAGAGGAGAGACAATAAGAGATGCAGCAGACCAGGGAGCCTAGGTGGTGCAAGAGATTGAGCACTTTTCTCCCACTCCAGAAGGTCCCAGGATCAGTTCCTGGTACTGCCTAAAGAGAAGACAAGCAGACATAGAAGAACATGCACCGGATGGACACAAAGAGCAGAAAACGGGGAGTAGGGGAGAGAAATAAATCTTTAATACTGGAGAAACAATTAAGTTTGTTTTTTAAGATTAAATGAGACAAAATGTGCCTGGACAGAATTTGCTAGAGTAATTATTCCATAATTTGTTAAACTGCCTTTTATCTGTTATTTTATTTTTTAAAGTTGAAATAAAGTTCAGGTTTTTTTAAAAAAGAAAGAAAAAGAAGAACAATTGAGGTGGTCTTCATTTTTCCTAAACATGTGTGAAATCTCACTTTATTCTTAATGTGACCTCATGTCTTGTGCAGTGTATTTAGTCAGGGTTCTCCAAAAAAACAGACCTGACAGGAGATTACATATAAATATTATGAGATTTATTATAGGAATGGACACACGTGACTGTGTGGATGGGCAAATCGAATTCTGTAGAGCAGGCCACAAGCTGGGAACTTAGATAAAGGTTTTCTTGAATTCTTAGGAGAAGCTAGCTGCTTGAAGTAGAGATGGAAAATCTTCCTTCTGACTGCTGAAGCCACCACTTCTCCTTTTAAGGCTGTCAACTGATTGAATGAGTCTACTCTCATTGCTGAAGGCAATTTCCTTAGTTGATTGTGGATATAATCAGCCATAGATGCAACCAACATATTGATGATTTAAATCCATGAAGTATTCTCACAGTATTAATCAGGCCAGTGCTTGCTTGACCAAACAACAGGACATCACAACGTAGCCAAGTTGACACATGAACTTAACCATCACATGCAGGAAAATTTATGTTTTCATTATTAGAGAGGAAGATGGGAGAATAGGATTCTAGACTGCCACTGTTAAACCTATGATGTGAGCTTGGGCAAGTTGCTTTCCCTCTTTGGGTCTCATTTTCCCCATATTGTCAAATTAGGAAATTAGATTCTATTTTAGTTAGGATACTTAGGGTTGCAAGAGAAAAAAATTAAAAAGTGATAATCAATAAGGATATCTATTATTCTACTTAGCAAGGAGCCCAGGTGTAGAAGTACTGGATTGGGTGTCACAGTGTCTCAAAGATGTCAGGGCCACAAGCCAGTTCTTATATGATTCTTCAATGGTGTCAAGATGACTCCCAGGGCTGCAAACTGTACATCCTCACTCAACTGCCCAAAGGAAAGAAGAGGTGAACCTTTGTCTTGAGTCTCTTCTTAGGAAAGAATAAGAAAAACTTGCTCATATGCGCCTCGGCATCTTCCTCCTTTTATTTCATGATGTAGGGGTGGGGGACAGGAGGATGGCCTTATGCCCCTTATCTAACAAATCAGGGCAAGGGAAAAGGAATTACCATGAGGATTATTAAAGTCAGTTTTCTGGGAAAGCCGGTAATGGGCACTGGATAGTATAGTGGGTTGAAGTATCTCCCCAAAATTTAGCTCTCCCTGGAACCTCAGAACGTGACCTTTGGAAATAGGGTTTTTGCAGATGTAAGTTGTTAAAATGAGGTCATACTAGATTAGGGTAGGCCCTAAATCCAATGACTAGCGTCCTTATAAAAGGCCATGTGATGATGGAGAAACAAAGGGAGAGAATGGCCACGTGAAGTTGAAGGCCATGTGGAGTTATGCTGCCACAGGCCAAGGAATTTCTGAGAACACTAGAAGAAAGAGGCAGGAAGGATCATTTCCTAGCTCCATTAGAGGGACCATGGCCCTGCCAACAGCTTGCCTTTGGACTTCTAGCCTCCAGTACTGTGAAAGAATACCTTCCTATTTTTTTAAACCACCCAGTTTGTACTCATTTGTTATGGCAGTCCTAGAAAGCTAATATAAGCAGGCAAAGTCCAAAGTGCAATGGGCTGAGATCAGCCCAAGGACATAGATCCAGTCATAGGAGGAACTGTCAACCTCCTCTGCCCCATCTCTAAGCCTTACCTTGTTCCCACTGCATGGAGCTGGGTATGAGGTGGTGCTGGGCACTGAACCGGGAATCCCCAGCTGGAATCATTCTCCAACCTGCAGGGCCTCCATTCAGCCACTGGAAGCTTTCTTTGTTGTGCTTTGGTTTTTTTTTAAGATTTATTTATTTATTTTCTTTAACTATTTTAAGCCTCCCCGTTTGCTGTTTTGTGTCCATTCGCTAGGCAATTCTCTGTGTTTGTTTCCTGCCCTCTCTTCTCATCCTTCTCCTCTAGTCTTCACCGGGATTCGATCCTGGGACCTATGATGTGGGAGAGAGGTGTTCTGCCACCTGCGCCACCTCAATTCCTGGTTTTTCAGCACATCTCATCTTGGCTCTCCCCTGTGTCTCTCTCCTGTTACGTCATCATCTTGCTGTATGGCTTGGTGGGGCCTGGTGGCACATGCACCTTCCATTTTTTTTTTTTTTTTTTTTTACCGGGAGGTCCCGGGGACTGAACCAAGGTCCCTATGGCAGATGGATGTCCAACCCTTTGAGCCACATCCGCCCCCTCTTTATTGTATTTCTGAAAACAGCCTAAGCCATCAGGCCCAGAACTGATGACCACCTAGTTTCCTTCTTGTAACTTCTGATAAATAAACAGAAATCCATAATAAGAGTGACAAAAAAGATAGAAGTCTATTTTTCGTCCCATGTAAGAAGTCTAGAGGTAAGTAATCCAGGACACCATGGCCCCTAGGAAACCAAGTTCCTTCTCTTTCTACTCCTCCACCATCAGCACGTGTCCACTCACAAGGTCACCTCATGGCCCAAGATAGCTTCTGCAACTCTATCATTGTGTCCATATTGTAAAAGGAAGAAGGAAAAGTTAAAAAAAAAAAAAAAACACCAAAAACATAAAATATATATCTGCCATCTAGCCCCTCTTTAAGGCGCTCTCCCCAGGATCCCACCCAAAATGTCTTTTATCTCATTGACCAGAACTTGGTCACAGGGCAACAACTTGATGGTAAGGAAGCTGGGAGCATAGTTTTTATACTGAGCATATTAAAAGTGCAAATTCATTTAGAGTATTAAGCAGGAAGAAGAGAATGGAAAATGGGCGGGCAGCTAGCAGTGACTGCTACAATTCCAGAGACGGCCATTAGAGACAAACATGAGACCTGGGTAAAAGATCTGGGAAGTCTGATAATAGCAAAGTGTTGGGGGACAAGGAGCACTGCTGTGTGTGTGTGTGTGTGTGTGTGTGTGTTAGTTTGGTTTAGGTTTTTTGCCAGCTTTCATCTGGCAAAAGTGCCTGGGACCTCAGACACATCCCTTCATTTCTCTGGATCTGGATCTCCTCGAGTCTGTCAAGGAGGGTAGGACTAAATCAATTATGGTGAGATGAATCTGAGAACAAGATTGCTTCTTTCCTTTGTTAATTCCCTGATTCAAGAAGAATCCCCCGAGGCAACTCCAGCATGCTACCTGCTGTGGTAGGCAGTCTGGAAAGCTTCTGGGAGTTTAGTCAGTGAAGGCAGCTCAGGAAAACACCCCATTACAATGCATGGGGCTAAGTTCTGCTTTAGGGCTAAGCACAAAGAGGGGAAGTTGGAAGAGTGGCACCTAATGCAGGCAGAGAGCCTCAAAGGCATGATCAGGTTACTTAAAAGATGAGCAGGAGCTTGCCGGTAGAGGAGGTTGGAAACTACAGAAAGGGAGACCAGCCAGTAAAGAGGTACAGACACATGAAAGGGTGTATCATGTTCCAGAAACATTTACCCACCAAATACTGACCCTCAGTCAGAGGCTGTGGTTTGTAAGCTGAGTTTTCCTGCCGCTGCATTGTTTATTCTGTTTATTTAAGATCAGGCAGATCGGGATTGGATTCCTAACAGTGTGAGCTCAGTCAAGCGGCTTCAGTGTCTTCATCTATAAACTTCGTCAGCCGACGGTGGGAAGGCCTAGATGAGATAGCACGCATGAGCGTACCTAGCACGGTGCCTGACACATAGCAGGCTTTCAGTAAACTTTTCCTCCCTCCCTCCTCTCCCCCTTAGCTACAGGGTGAGCCTAAACCATTTCAGGAAAATGGCTTTAGTAGGAAGAGCGGCTTCTGGGTTGATGACGTTTTTAAGTACTAACTGGAACAGGTGAGAGAGAAACCATGGTGCATGCCAAGGAGTAGCCTGTGTTGTTCACACCTGGAAAAGCGTCAGCAAAAGCTTGTACATCAGGGGACAGGGCAAGCCCTGGAAAGAGAACAAACCACCAGACCGAGTGGCCCTGTGACTTCCCTCCCGTCATTCCCATGACTGCTCGTGCATGGGACGAACATGGAAGTGGTGATCCTGGCCCCACTGGGACTGCTTGAGCTGTGTGCCTGAGCTTGCAGGGGGTTTGTAGATTATGAAACATAGTGATGAGGATGGTATTTCTGTTCCACACCTCTGAAATTCTGACCTCCTCCCCTCCCAGGAGGCTTGTTCATTGCTACCTCTGTGCTTTCCTTCAGTTTCCCCTTTACCCGAAGCTCTCTTCTCTTCCTCCCACCTCCCAAATCCTCCCTGTCCTTGACAACCATCATCTCCAGGAAGCCTTCGTGAATACACAAGTCTACACTGATGTGGTGCCCTCAAGGTATCTTCAGCTTGGAGCCCACTGTGAGACAGTCACTCTCCTGTGTGTGTGTGTGTGTTTCCTGTTCTGTTGTGTTCTCACCTCACTCAGACAAGAACTACTTGGCCTCCCACTTCCCCTGCATCTCCACTCTCAGAGGGCCCTCCCTCTGCCCCCACCCAGGCCCGCTTCCGAATCTAGCCCCACTTTCAGGCCCTGCTTTCCCCTTCGATTTCAGTTCCCTAAATGCTCGGGGCTCTGCCTCGCCCTCCCCCATCTCTGTACTTCAGGCTTCAGTTTAGATGTCACCCCTGTGGAAGCCTGCCTGATCCTCATCTCCATCCCCGCTCAGATCAGGGACCCCTGCTCTGAGGTCCCTGTGCTTCCCCCATCGCCAGTCTTGTGCTGAAATTAACCAGTGTATGCATCTTTCTCTCCCTTTTGACAAGAAGTTGTGTGAGAGCGGGGTCTTGTCTCCTCCTTACTTCCCAGTTCTATCCCTGTGCCTAGCATGGTGCCAGCCAGGGTAGGTGCAGGAAGGACTGTATTTATTCTATTCTGCACTGATTCGCTTTGCACGGAGCTCAGAGCAAATGCACAATAAATGCATCACGGATTTATCCAGTCCATAGGCATTTATCCAGGGCCTACAATGTGTCAGTCTCAAGCCCAGATCCTGGGATAGAACTATAAATAGGACAATCCCTGCTATCAAGAAGATTCCAGTATAGCAGAAGAAAGAGACAGCTGCAGTATAGGGAGATGAAGCTATGGACACAAACTTGTTGCAGTAGGAGCACAGGAAAGAAAGATAGAAATTCATCTGGGCAAGCTGGGGAAGGCTTCTCAGAAGAGGTAGCAGTTGATGAGTCCTTTCAGTTGAGGAGGAATTTTCCAGATTTAGAAAAGAAGACTGGGCAGGCAAGGTGGAAGAAGCAGCAGGTGCAAAGACAATGACAGAGGAAAAGTGCTATGGTATTGGAGGAAGGATGATCAGTTCAGAGTACAGGGAGCATAGAGTCCAAGGGGAGTGGGGTGGAGGCATGAGGCTTGGAGAAGAAGGCAGAGCCCAACTCCAAAGTGCCTCGAATGCCAGGCAAAGCCACTGAGCCCTGAACCCTGAGCCTGCAGGCATGGAGAAGCCATAGAGATGGTTGAACATGTCAGTCATGTGTCTGTTTTACTGTTAGAAAGATGACTCTGAGCCCAGGATGGTCTCATTTCCCATCCTCCTTTCTCACAAACTCACCCACCCTTCCATTCTTCCTACAAATCTGAGATTCTCAACCTGTAGTCCTCAGACCAGCTGCATCACATCACCTGGGAACCTTTTAGAAAGGCAACTTCTCAGGCCCCAGCTGATCAACTGAATCAGAAACCCCGGGGTGGGGCCCAGCTGTCCCACCTGTGCTTTAACAAGTCCTCCCAGTAATTCTCGGAGGCACGCTCAAGTCTGCGAATCACTGCTCCAGAAAATCCTGTCTTCTAAGAAGGGGAAGGACAAAATGGCAATATGCTTCTTTTAGCTTCACAGTTCTTCAGAGACACCCACCAGTCTGGAGGACCTCCGTCACAGTGTACAAACATCATAGTGCACCTACTGCGTGGGAGACAGGAGGCAGAACGGTTCATACATTTCATCATTCTTCAGTGTATTCCACAGATACAAACTGAGCACATGCAATGTGTGTTTCAGGCTTGAACTCAGACAAACCTGAGTCGGAATCCCAAGGCCACCACTCATTGCCAGGAATGGAAACGCAGTGGGGCAAGTACTCCAGTGAGCAAGTAAGACCAGAGGGCAGAGGAATTCAGTACTGGCTGTGCCTGCAGGAGGGGGTCAGGTCTGGATGGAACCTCTGTAGGTTTGCCTGTCTCCATCCCCCTGCACAGCTCCTGCAGAGGAAGCTCCCTGCGGTGCAGGGAAGGGGATGGGGTGACGGCACTCCCGCAAACACCAATGACACATGTTTCATATTACATGCAAAATTCTTTGTGGGAGCCCCAGTGGAAAAAGGGGGGCGGGGCAAGCAACCCTTTCTCAGAAGGAGGGGCCCCAGCAAGGCGGATTTTAGCTGCTGACTTTATCAGGAGTTAGAAAACAAAGTGAAGGCTCTGAGCTTGTTAGAAAGACAAACTGTTTGTGTTTGGGCTTTTTATTTTAAGGATCAGGAGATGACCTGGATATCAATGGATAGCTTGAGCTCACCTGGGACTCAAGACAATGGTGGAAAGTGCACTGTATTTGGCATCTACCGCAGCTTTCTGACTTGCTTGCTGAGTGGCATGAGGGGATCCACCCACCTCAATGAGCTTCATTTCCTCTTTTCTAATACAAGGGTAGTAACCCTTTACCTCACAGAGCCAGCCACTATAAAGAGCCCATGGAATGGCACCCACAAAAGTGCTTTGTAATACATGCTTCTTATCATTATTGTATGTAGAAAATTCAGAGGGAAAGATTGTGCAAAAATTATCTGGTCGCAAGATATTGTGGAAGGGATGTGGATAACAAGTCATATAGAACTGAATATAATTCCCAGCTTCATCATTTACCAGCTCTGTGGCCTCAGGCAAGTTACCACACTTCCCTGAGCCTCAGCTCTCTCATCTGCAAAATGGGGGTAAATCCCAGCCACCAGTGATACCCTCTGCAAACATCCCTGGCTCCTAAGAGGTGCCCAGGACAGGTGGGTTGCCCTCCTGCCCTGCAGCCCTGGGATGCCAACACTGCATGGCCCACCCGTCCCAGCCAGCTCAGCTGGGCACATCCCCTCACAAGCTGGAGGCTGCCTCCTCCCCCTGATGCTCCTCTGAAAAGCTATTCTTCATTCTCACAGCTCTGGCTGCCTCCCCTGGCCGCCTAGATCAAGTTACAGACCCATTTGTTTTCCCCTCACAAAGCACTCCAGTCTGCGACCAGCTCCCCCCTTCCCCTCCAGCCTGGTGAGCTGGGCCAAGAGTTCAGCTCCGGGTAGCACTGCCCCGGCACTTCTCATTAAGTGCGCACAGAAAATGTCACAGCTGGCCCCATGTTAGTTCCCTTGTATGTGTCTTCATCAATTTCCAGGCCCCTGGAAGCAGTTCCCAGCGTCTACTTCTTTTCAGCTGAGTAAGTTCCCTGTAGGAGAGGGGAGCGCTTCTTAAACCCACCCAAATCTAGCAGGTGCTAGGTAGAGGGAGTGGGAACTAACAATTGCTGACTGTTGCCTGTGTCCCAGGCTCCTTGTGCATACCTTCCAATTTAGCATGAGCATCACTTTTCAAGGGTTCTCTTCCCTGGCCCCCCAAGACAAGTGAAGTCTCCTGTTAATGTGCTCCCTTATCTACCTGCATTTCTTCTTGCAATCTTGGAAGTATTTGCTTAATTATTTCTTCCCTGGTTAAGCATGAGTGGCACAAAATGTGCCTCATCCTTTAGTGTTTCCTTAGCACCTACCATAGTGCTTAATAGATATTTGTTGAATGAATGGATGGAGGGTAGGATGAAACCTGCTGTGAGATAAATATTCCTGCTTTTACAGAGAAGGCACTCTGAGAGGTGTGATGTCTTACCTAGGGCGACAAAGCCAATTGAATAAGCTAAGATTCAAACCCAGGTTTTCACCAGGCCTCCCCGTTGCATTTGATTTATATTAAGACCAGGCTGAAAGCATGAACAAAGGCAATTTTTGAATGTAAAGAATCTGAAACTCTTCGCCCATAATTCCCTCTCCACCCCCAACACAGCGTCATTTGTATTGAGCTAGAGGATTCTTAGAGCTGTGTGCCACTGCACAAGGCAGAGGGAAGGAGACAGGGCTGGCCCTTGTCTCTCAGCTGCCAGGGTCTGAATCCTCACATGGAGCCCGCCCCAGCTTGTCCCCACCAGGACAGGACTTGGATAAAAAGTTTCAGGAGAACAAAGACCGCATTTTCCACTGTGAAGCCTAGAGGCCACTGCTTGGCAAACAATGGCCTCGCAGGGGATCAAAGGGAGCTGGGCCCAGACTGGGGACAAAAGCTTTGTCCTAGCTGGATAAGAATTGACAATCTGCTCTCCTCCTCCTTTTACAAAGGTCTCCAGAGAGTGTTTGAGACCCTTTGAGGCCCACCCCACCTTCTCAGCCTCACCTCCCACCACCTCTCCCCTTCTTTCCCTCCCCCCAGACAGCAGGGCTCCAGTCCCAAAGGCCTAATTGCTCTTCCTCCAGTGAGCTATATTCTTTTCCATTCCATTTGCTTGTGTTTTTCCTCTGCAAACATGGCTTGTCCTTTTCCTCTTAAATAAACTTACTCAGGCTTCAGTATGTTAGCTCGAAAGCTGCCTCCACTCCGAAGCCTTCCCTGCCCTTGCTGACACCTTGACATCTGGATCAATTGCCTCCTGCTGTGTGCTTGCCCAGAACCAGTTCCTGCCTCTAATTATGACACTGCCCATGCTGAATTATTGCTGCTAGTCTCAATGCCTGCCTCCCCCACCAGACTGTGACCACATTGAGGCCCAGGCAGACTCTTAATGATTTTGTCAATGTAGTGCCTGGCACAAGAGAAGATAGATGGGTAAATGTTTGTTGAATAAATAAAGCAATGAATGGTGTGGAGTGAACGCCCCTAAGGCCTGGAAATTCACTTTGGTACCAAATTTTTTGGATGAATCAAAACTACTCTGACTCTCAGTCTCTTTTATTTAATTCATTCAACTAGTATTTTACTATGTTCAGGGCACTGTGCTAAGTGCTGAAGATGCAATGATGAGCAAAACAGACAAAGTCCCACCCCTCGTGAAATGACGGTCTAGTGGCTGGGGACAGCGAGAAAGACATTATCCAACTGTATAATTAAAGATTACGATAAGTGCTGTGAAGGGAAAGCATAGGGCAATAAAAGAGCATGTTGATGTATGTGTTGAGAGCTCACCATGTAACAGGTAGAGTTCTAGGCTCTGGGGGAGATGTATCAATGAACTGGTCCAGGCTGGGAAGGCTTCCCTGAGGAGGTGATAGAGCCAAGATCTAAGGAAGGAACAGGCATTAAGGAGGCAAAGGGCAGAAGGTAGAAAGACTAAAATTACATTCAGTGGGCAAGGGGGTAGGATTGCCAATGGAGAAATAAAGTAGCTCATGAAAATGCCCACAAAGAAAATGGATAACAGAAGCTAGCAGAGTACTCCAGATTGTCTAACGGTCAGATTCAAGGGCCCAGGGAGACTTTGTGCTTCGCCCGCAGTCACCCTCGTGCCTCTGGCAGATGGTGAGAAATAGAGCTGAGAGCCATGGCTCCCATTCTGCTGCCCCCAATGCCCTGCCATCTGTTTGATGGATCAAGAAGACCCTTCTCTAGCTGAAGATGGGTCCCCTGGGATTAAAGAGCAAAGCATCCCCAAGAAGTGCTCCTGGAATTTCCTATAATTTTTGCCATTTGGAGCAAAAAATTATAAGACATGATGTCGTATGATGTTGTGTTCATTCAACAGCCATTTGTACCTTCACATGCACAGTCCTATTTCCTTTTAGAGCAATGACCAAGTGCCACTTTTTGAAGTCAACAGGACTGGGTTCTAATCCATTGTGACCGTGGGCAAGTTACTTCACCACTCTGAGCCTGAGTTTCCTCATTTCTCACAGGGTTTTAGTTAGGATGGGATAATGTTTCTAAAGTTTCTACACTGGCATTGGTGTCTCGGGTATGTGGAGTCCATGACCACCAGTTCTCCTTCAGGTGCTATCATGGACAAACTGTGACCAGTGAGGTGCCACGAGTTCTAATCCAGCTTCACTATATGACCTTGGGCACGACCTTTAGTGCCTCTGGATCTTAGCCTTATCCTCAGAAACAACAAAGGGCATGTGCCATCAGAACTGCATTCTTTCCTTCCCACATAGTTCCTTTGTACAAAGAGAAAAATGAAGTCTCCAGCACTGGCCACTTTAAGAGCAGGGCAGGAATGAGGCTAAAGTCCTGCCATTTTCAGAACCAGCCACGCCAATACTCATAGAGGGCTCGGCGGCCTGGTGCTGCTTCCTAACAAGTGAGCGGAAGCAACTTCAGAAACTCTCTCTGTTTACCTTGCTTTTTCTCTGCTTCCCTCCCCAGCAACTGGGAGACAGCATTTGCCTAGAATCAAGTGGTTAATTATCAGACACAGAAGAAATAATTTAGGCAGCCATCCTGATAAGATCCAATTGTCTCCAGGTCACCCACTGGTTTCTTAGGCCAGGTGCATTGATCTGGAGACCTGCCCTAGCCTGGCCTGCCTGGGACAGTTAACTCCAAGACTAGGTGACAAGGCCAGAATAACACCTTTGGGGTAATTTTCCTAATGTACTGCTTTCAGTGGGCTATTGAAGAGGGTGTTGGTTATATTATTTTTTTGAAGACTGCATCAGCACATCCTATTGGCAGTGTGGGCCTAGGCAGTTCCTAAACTGGCTCTAGTTTATTGTATTTGCTTCCTCTTTAAGCCCAGTCAAATCAAGATAGTGATGCCAAAAGAGATGAGTGAGCAGAGGAGAGATGCTGAAATGGCATTTTGGCACCACACACACCACACACACAGACAAAATGGGTTTTGAAAAAGTGATGATTGATTTGTAGGTCAGTAAGGCCCTATTTCAGGGGGAGTACTCTCAATTCTAAGCCCTGTATTTTGTATTATCTTCAAAATGAACCATGCTCATTGCAGAAAATTTGGAAAACATAGAAAAATGTAAAGAATATTTATAAACATACACACACATACATACACCCATATATATATACACACCCACAGACACAAGTACATGTGAGTGTTTATAGATGTATGTTTGTGCTTATTTAGTTGTTTGTTTATATAGTCCATAAGCCCATTATCTTGAGATCATCAGTGTTACTTTTGGGACACATTTTTTAACACCCCCCACCTATTATTAATACTTTGTATTAGTGTAGTACCTCTGTTACAATTGATGGGAAAATATTATAATTATACTATCACCTATAGTACATAGTTTACATTAGAGTGTATTTTTTTCCCATATACCACTCTATTATTAACACCTTGCATTAGTGAAGTATTTTGTTATAATTTATGAAAAAACATTTTTAGAATTGTACTATTAACTATAGTCCATCGTTTACAATAGGGTTCACTATGTTGCACAGTCCTATGTTTTATCTTTTAATTTTTATTCTAGTAGCATATATATGACCTCAAATTTTCTCTTTTAACCACACTCAGATATATATTCCAGCGCTATTAACTAAACTCACAATGTTGTGTGACAATCATCACCATCCATTTCCAAATTTTACAATCAACCCAAATAGAAATTCTATACAAATTAAGCATTAACTCCTCATTTCCTACCCCCAACCCAGCCTCTGGTAACCTATATTTTAGATTCTAACTCTATGAGTTTACTTATTCTAATTATTTCGTATCAGTGAGATCATACAATATTTGTCCTTGTTTGTCTAGCTTATTTCACTCAACACGATGTCTTCAAGGGTCATCCATGTTGTTACATGAACCCGAATTTCCTTTCTTTTTAATGCTGAATAATATTCCATTGTATGTATATACCACATTTTGTTTATTCATTCTTTGGTTGATGGACATGGGTTGCTTCCATCTTTTGGCAATTGTGAATAATGCCCCTATGATCATGGGTATGCAAATATCTGTTCAAATCCTGCTTTAATTCTTTTGGGTATATACCTAATAGATGGATTGCCGGGTCATATGCTAATTCTATATGTAGCTTTCTGAGGAACTGCCAAACTGTCTTCCATAGGGGCTGCACTATTTTACATTCCCACCAGCAGTGGATGAGTGTTCCTATTTCTCCACATCCTCTCCAATACTTGTAATTTTCTTGGTTTTTTTTTTTTTTTTTTTTAAATAGTAGCCATTCTAAAGGGTGTGAAATGGTATCTCATTGTGCTTTTGATGTGCATTTCCTTGATGGCTAATGATATTGAACATCTTTTCACGTGCTTTTTAGTCATTTGTGTATCTACTTTGGAGAAATGTCTATTCAAATCTTATGACCATTTTTAAATTGGGTTGTTTGTCTTTGTATTGTTGAATTGTAGGATTTCTTTATATATTCTGGATATGAAACCCTAACAAATATGTAGTTTCCAAATATTTTCTTCCTTTGAGTGAGTCCTTTTATGCAAAATGTTTTTAATTTTTTTAAAACTTTAAAAAAGTTTTTAGAGATCCCCTTTATCTATGTTTTCTTCTGTTGCTTATGCTTTAGGCATAAAGTCTAAGAAAACATTGCCTAACTTGGGATGAATATATTACAATCGTACTTCTTATAGTGTTGAGATCATACTAGAAATAAAGTTTTAAATCTCGCTTATTTTAATTAACATTATATTGCAGACATTTTTATTTTCTTCATGTCAGGAAAACTTTAATGCTTGCAAAATATTCCATTAAACTGATGTATCACTATTACTTGCCATTCTCCTGTTGTGGGGCTTTTAGGTTTTGTTTTCTATTTTATTGAGGCTAGGCTTTCTTTTATTTTGGGGGCTGCTATAAATAATCATACTTTATAAATCCATATACATTAACCACCTTTTTCTAAGTAATTAACTACATTCTTAACGTCACATACTATATTCTTTTTTTCATTAAAAAATTTTATTGAAGCATATCATTCATACATGAATATACGTAAACAATAAGTACATAGTAAAAGTTATGAACTTACAAAACAAACATGCATCGTGCAGGGCTCCCATACATCACCCCACCACCAGCACTTTGCCTTGTTTAATAGTGGCCATTTTAGTTGGTGTGAAATGATATCTCATTGTAGCTTTCATTTGTTTTTCCCTAATAGCCAGTAATGTTGAACATTTTTTCATGCTTTTTGCCGTTTGTATTTCTTCTTTAGAAAAATGTCTGTTCAGGCCTTTTGCCCATTTTTTTCTTTGGTATTGTTTATTTTTTAAATTTCTAAAACAACTTTATTCATGACACATTTTAAAAAAACAAAACAAAACTCCCACCCCTTGGAAATGAGCTAAAAATAATAATAATAAAATCCACCTCCCTGCTCCCACTTCCTCTAATTCCCTCCAAATAAAAGAGGGAAAAATGCAAAGGAAAACAAAACAAAACACACCCCAAACCCCTCAAAACAAGGTAGTGCATTTCCCCAGTGGGAATTTACACAGGAGCCACTGGGAGCAGAATGGAAATCTTCCAGCTACAGAAACCTGCAAAGAAAGATGCTCGAAAAAGAAAAGGAAACAAAATAGATCACCAGGCAATCTGGAGGGGCAGGGAGCAAGAATAGAGGGGTCAGGGTGGGTGGTAGACCTGGCAGGACAGGAAGCTGGCAGGAGGTGACCGTGAAAGGCAGGGAGACAATGGAGGGAAGGTAACAAGCAGAACAGTTTGGTGTCTTTCCAGTGGCCCGGGTTAAAAAAAAAAAAAAAACACCTGTCACCCAAGCCCACCTACTCTTGAGCAGCCCCCAAGAGGGTTAAGTGGGACTAGAAAACGTGGGACACAACATGCGCAGTTGAGAGGGCTCCATGGCGACTCCCCAGAGTGAATGAATGAGCAGTCCCTGCCCCACTCCCCGGACCTGTTTTAAAATATACATATACATACATATATATATATTCATCCCCACCCTATCAGGGTCATCTTCAGTTTTTATTTATTTTTTTCTTTTCTTTTGTCCTTCTTTCTTCTTTTTTTCCTCTCTCTCCTCCTAATACACACGTTTTTTAGTGAGGGAAATACCATGAGGTCACTCTAGCCCCTCCCCTGTAAACATGGCCACAAGGCCTGCTGTTGAAACCACTGTAGAATCGAGAGCCGGAACTGTTGTAGTTGGTGGTCCAGCCATGGCAGTGAGGCTCCTGGGAAACCCCCATCTGACGTGCTGAAGTCTGGTCTGTTCGCTCATTTGGGGATCACTTTAATTTGTCCTCTAAAAAGGGATTCATATAAGGCCAGAGAAGTCCTCGCTGACTCTTTGTTGGAGAACTCTATATATGCAAACCCTTTAGGATGGCCACTGAATTTGTCACAGAGTATAGTAACACAGGTGACTGAGCCACAGCCCTGAAAATGTACTTCCAGCTCTTCTGCTGTTGCACCATAGTCCACATTGCCAACATGGATGGAAGGAGCATCTGCCTCCATCTTCTCTTCAATGGACGTGATCAATGGGCAGCATTGCCTGGAGGTGAACTCATATTCTTCTGCTTTTTTACCTCGTTCTGCAGCTCCTTTAGCTTCTCAGTTCCTTACTCTATCTCCCTGACTTGAACTTTGATCAATTCCAGCTCCTCAGGATGTGGGGAACTTGTAGCAGAATCACAGGAGCTTGAAATTACTTGGTCATCCATCTCAGCTTCAGCAATCTGTGAGAACTGAAGTTGAGCACCGCACACAAGCTCTAAATGATTGCAATTTTGCTTGAAGAAAGGTCTTTTATGTTGATCTTCACCTAATCAAGACCTGGGTGATTGGTCTGTGGTTTTCTTGTAGAATCTTTATCTGGCTTTGGCATTAGGGTGATGTTGGCTTCATAAAATGTGTTGGGTAATTTTCCCTCCTTTTTAATTTTTTTGGAAGAGTTTAAACAGGATTGGTACTAATTCTGCTCAAAATGTTTGGTAGAATTCACCTGTGAAGCCATCTGGTCCTGGACTTTTCTTTGTTGGAATATTTTTGACTGCTTCAATCTCCTTACTTGTGATTGGTTTGTTGAGTTCCTATATTTCTTGTAAAGTCAATGTAGGTTGTTTGTAAATTTCTAGGAATTTGTCCATTTCACCTAGGTTGTCTAATTTATTGGCATACAGTTTCTCATAATATCCTCTTTTAATCCTTTTTATTTCTGTGGAGTTGGTCATAATATCCCTCCTTTCATTCTGGATTTTCTTTATTTGCATTGTCTTTCTTTTTTCTTTGTTAGTCCAGCTAAGGGTTTGTCAATTTTATTGATTAAAAAACCAGCTTTTAGTTTTGTTGATATTCTCTATGGTTTTATTGTTCTCAATTTCATTTATTTCTGCTCTAATCTTTGTTAGTTCTTTCTTTCTGCTTGCTTTGGAAATGGTTTGCTCTTCTTTTTCTCGTTTTTCCAAGTGTCCAGTTTGGTCTTTGATTTTAGTTCTTTCTTTGTTTTGTTTTGTTTTTTAAGATTTATTTACTTTTTTTTTTTTTTACGCCCCTTTTCCCCCAGATGGTTCTCTTGTCTTTCTACTCATTGCTCACCTTCTCCAGGAGGCA
Organism: Tolypeutes matacus; assembly: GCA_026826555.1. Classification (NCBI taxonomy): domain Eukaryota; kingdom Metazoa; phylum Chordata; class Mammalia; order Cingulata; family Chlamyphoridae; genus Tolypeutes; species Tolypeutes matacus. Next base: position 52,159,874 of record JAKSZT010053883.1, read on the forward strand.
CCGGGAACTGAACCCAGGACCCCACACATGGGAGGTAAGTGCCCAACCAGCCTGAGACACATCTGCTGCGGCCTCTTCTGGCTTGTGGCATCTGCTCATTTAGGCATCTGCTCGTTGCAGTGATGCTGTGTCTAGCTCGTTGCAGTGGGTGCAGCATCTGTTTGTCTTCTTTAGGAGGCACCAGGACCCAAACCTGGGACATTCTATATGGTAGGTGGGCATCCAACTGGTTGAGCCACATCTGCTTCCCTACTTTTTTAAGATAGGCATTTAGGACTATAAATTTCCCTCTCAGCACTGCCTTTGCTGTATCCCATAAGTTTTGGTAAGTTGTGTTCTCGTTTTCATTCACCTTGAAATATCTGCTAATTTCTCTTGCAATTTCTTCTTTGACCCACTGATAGTTTAGGATTATGTTGTTTAGCCTCCACATATTTGCAAGTTTTCCCCTTTCCCACTTATTATTGATTTCCAGCTTCATTCCATTATAATCAGAGAAGGTGCTTTGTGCAATTTCTATCTTCTTAAATTTATTGAGAGCTACTTTGTGGTCTAACTGTCTATCCTGAAGAAAGATCCATGAGTACTTGAGAAGAATGTATAACCTGCTGATTTGGGGTGCAATGTTCTGTATATGTCTATCACGTCCAGCTCATTTATCATATTTTCCAATTCTCTGTTTCCTTGTTGATCTTCTGAATAGTTGTTCTATCTATTGATGTAAGTGACATGTTGAAGTCTTCAACTATTATTGTAGAGATGTCTATTTCTCCTTTCAGTTTTGCCAGAGTTTGCCTCATGTATTTTGGGGCACCCTGGTTAGGTGCATAGATATTTATAACTGTTACTCCTTCCTGGTGTATTGTCCCTTTTATTAATACATAATGGCGTTCTGCATCTCTTATCACTTTTATGCAATTAAAATGCGTTTTGTCTGACACCAGGATAGCTATCCCTGCTCTCTTTTGGCTACTGTTTGTGTGAAATATCTTTTTCAAAACTTTCACTTTTAGTCTATTTGCATCCTCAGAAATGATGAGTCTCCTGCAGACAGCATATGGATGGCTCATGTTTTCTTATCCATTCTGTCAATCTATGTCTTTTGATTGGGGAATTTAATGCATTAACATTCAGTGTTTTTATCCTTTGCTTTCATATGTCATATCTTATTTTTGTCTATCTTTTTACCCTTTTGTTTATCCTTTCTGATAGTCTTCACTTCTACACTCTTCTCCAAGTCTCTCTCTTTTGTCGTGTCTTTTCTCTTTTCTTTTCTTTTCTTTTCTTTTCTTTTCTTTTCTCTTCTCTTCTCTTCTTTTCTTTTCTTTTCTTGCAGCAGAACTCCCTTCAGTTATTTCTTGCAGAGCTGGATTCTTGTTTACGAACTCTCTTAGTTTCTGTTTATCTGTGAATATTTTAATCTCTCCATCATATTTGAAGGACAGTTTTTCTGGATAAAGAATTCTTGGCTGGTTGTTTTTCTCTTTCAGTACCTTAATTATATCATACCACTGCCTTCTCACATCCATGGTTTCTGAAAAGAAATCCACACTAAGTCTTATTGGATGTCCCTTGTATGTGATGTTCACTTCTGTCTTACTGTCTTCAGAATTTTATCTTTATCTTTGGCATTTGGCATTCTGATTATTATATGTCTTAAGTAAGGTCTATTTGGATTTATTCTAATTGGAGTATGCTTTGCTTCCTGGACATGTATATTCATGTCTTTCATGAGCATTGGGAAATTTTTAGCCATTATTTCCTCAAATATTCTTTCTGCCCCCTTTCCCTTCTTGCCTCTTTCTGGAACTCCCATAACATGTATGTTGATGCACTTCATGCTATCATTCAACTCCCTGAGTCCCTGCTCAATTTTTTCCATTCTTTTCTCTCTCTTTTCAATTTCAGCTATTCTGTCCTCGATGTCACTGATTCTTTCTTCCATAATTTCAAATCTGCTGCCATATGTCTCTATTGTATTTTAACCCTACTTATTGTATCTTTAATTCCCATAAGCTCTGCTATTTTTCTATCCAAGATTTCAAATTTTTCTTTGTACTTGTCCAGTGTCTTCTTAATGTCTTTATTTCTTTAGCCATATTGTCCTTCAACTACATGACTTGATTTAGAATTGTATGAACATCACTAATTAGCTGTTTCAAATTCTGTGCCTGATCTGGAGCTTTGATTTTTTTCTTTGCCTGAGTCATATTTTCCTTTTCCTTATATGGTTTGTAATTTTTTGCTGATGTCTAGGCATCTGATTCTGATGCTGAGCTTACTCTGATGTTCAGTTTTCCTCTCTTGCCTAGGGATTTACTGTAAGTAGCTATGTGCTACCACTGTTCTTTGATTCTTAGTTCAACTTGTTCTAGATATTTAGGATTGCCCCTGTTTAACTACTCAAACCAGGGCTAAAGACCCCATAATGGTGTGTAGGGCAGTTTCCAAGGGCCTTGGAGACAGGGCAGGAAAGGCACCAGATTGCTTCTTTTATAATTTCCCTTCTTTGCATACACTTTCTTGGTCTTCCAGCAGTTGGTTATCTTCAGCAGATCTCTCAGCTTATGCCCCAGTTGCTGGGGAGGAATGCATTCACTGTAACCTTGCCTGAGTGGGCCATGCAGAAGCAATGTCCTCAGGTCAGGCCAAGCCTAGAAAATAAATTTTTTCAGCAGCTGCTCTCCTCCCTTAGTCAGCCACACCCTCCCTCCCTCTGTGTCCTCAGCAACCAGCCCAGGGCAGTAGGGAGGATGTTCGAGAAGGCAAATTATCTTTAGCTCCCTTCCAGCTCTCTGGGCAAGCAATGTTGTGGCCCCACCTGGCCTAGAAGTATGGGACCCCTGCAATGCAGCAGAACAATTTTGCTGGCCACCCTTTCTTGGGGAAGAGGACCCCTGAAAACCCCAGTCTATAGCCACCTGCCAGGGGCCATGGGACCCAGTGCTGTTTGCTCCAAAATGGGGGGATGAGCACCAGCAGCTGCTGCTGAAGCTTTACTCACAGGATTTTTCCTGCCAGCTGAGACACCTTTCATTCACCTCTTTCTCTTCTGGAGGTTGTCTAGCCTTCCTCTGATATCCTAAGCCCTAGAACAATTTTCCTGACAGGTATTCTGCCTGTCCTCTAGCTATTTTTCTGGGAGAGACATGAGCCCTCTGCCTCTCTAGTCTTCCATCTTCCACATACTGTATTCTTAAAACAACCTGAGAATTAGGTGATTTATGATTTGTATGGAATAAATGGGCATCTGAGGATCCCAGAAGCCAAGTGATGGAACACAGCTAGTAAGTGGCAGATCTGAAAGGGAACCCAGATCTTTAGCCCCATGTTCTTCCAACCACTCTGAACTTCATGTTAAAAGGAGCATGAACCATCTGACATTACTTACTGGTTGTGTAACCTTGGGCAGTTTCACTTGAGCTCTAGAAAACTCACTTCCCATCGATTTAAATGGTGTAAGGTTGATCTGAGGATTAGAGGTAATGTGCATTTAGTGTAAGGTTTAGTACATCATAGGGACTCGATAAATGGCTAGTGTTATTTTTAACAACAGATTATGGCTGTCCAACCTTTGAAAGGGCTGTGCTGGATGTTCAGCAGAGATGGGGTACCTATCTATCCAACATATGGTGGAGGTGGCCAGAGGTTGAACCAGGTAATCTCCTAGTTACATTGCAGGAAAAACATGAGCAGAGCAGGGAGCCCTGGACACAAGACCTTACTCCATTACTTAGTAGGCAAGGCATGTGGACAAATGAATTGTCTTTCTGGCCTCAGTCAACTCGTTTGTAAAATGGTGATAATAATGTATTCCTCATCAAGCTGTTGGGAGAAAGAAAGCAGACTATAGATGCACAAAACCCTCAATATAACTGAAAACTTTTCCATGAATGTTCATTAATATTTTTTATCATTCCAACTCTATAATACAGTGATGATCCTGGGGTTGCATCAAGAAAAATAAATAAGTCTTGCTTCTGATAAAACTGCTGCCTCCCAGCCTCTGCCGTCCTTTGCAGTGGCCACTGTATTTTACAGTGCTGTTTAAAATGAGAGCCAGCCAGGATGATCGGTGCATGCCTAGAGTTTTGAGGGACTTAGGATGCTACCTGTGGAACTGTCTTTCATTTCCCAGGAATGTCAGTGGTATTTACAGAGCAGACAGTGACTTGTCTACAGGACTGGGTCAGGGTCTGTGAGGACCTTTTACCAGTTCTCTCACCTGTGGGTGTAGGGCCCTCACAGGTTCCAGAGAGATGACCTTTGGGGCTGGAATGCAGCAAGCTCGGCCTGACACATCTTCCATCAATTTCCTTGGAAAAGAAAGATCCTTGAGAGGCAGCCTAGACTTAGCCATTTGATCTCAGCAGTCATGGGTGCCTTTGGGCATTTTATCTCTCAGCTGATTGCTGCTGACTTACTGGTGCCCTTCCCTCAAATGCACAGTATGAGAGGCAAGACATTCCTGGTACACCATGCTCAGCTTCCATCCATCACTTAAGAAAGGACAGAAACTGCATTCAGAGGAAGGGGTGACTTGAAGCAGCTTTACCCCATAAATTCTGATTAGGTATCTACTTAGTCAACATTACCTTCTCCATCGAAGCCTTGGCATTTATGTCACTCTGCCTCAGTCTTCTTAAAGCAGAATCAGGAAGTTGAAAGATTTGCAGTCAGGTAAACCTGATCATAAATACCAGTTCTGGTATTTATTATATGACATGAGGCAAGTTGATCTGTGGATTAGGTGAGATTATGTATGTTAGGCCCTGAGCCCCTGCCCAGGACATACTGAATACTGAAAAAGTTAACTGTTCTTTAGCTGTTGTATAAGCTGCACGATCTTGGGGAATTCATATAGTTCTGATGAGCCTCAGTTTCCTCATCTGTCAAAATGGAGCATCTATAAAAGGTGTTTTAGAAGAAAGCGAAAAGATTTCAATTTCAGGGCACATTGGGTTTGTTTTCTACTTTTGACACCTAGCAGTTGTGTGTACTTGGTGTGCTACTTAATGGCACAGAGCTTCAGTTTCCTCATCTATAAAACAAAATTAGTAATGCCCATTTTTCAGGCTTGCGAGGAGAATTAGATAAAATATCTGTAAAGCTCCTGGCAGAACCTGGCACCCAGTAGTAACTCAGTTAAGAGCAACTATGACATTACTCCTGATGGGTGGTTGGCAGAGTGATGACTCCCTTAATCTTGAAGGGTACCAGTTTAAATTTGGTGTCTGAAACCATTGTCTTCTTCAAAGGATGGACTAGGATAATCGCCAGCCAGCATCCCATCAAGTGGACACTGAGGAAGACACCCTGATGTAGAATAATTAAATCAGAAACAGCCTCAAATTACACGGGCAGCTGCTAAGTGAGGAGGATGAACTCTCTCCCATCTGTCCTTCCCAGCCTCCCCACCCCCACCCCCACCCCACATTTCAGGAGTTTATTATTCCTCTAGAACTGAATTCATGGAATAGCCAAAATGAAATGACTTTTTCTCTGATTTTCATCTCCTCCTCAGCCCCCAAATTTACCCTGGTCATTCATCACCTAAAAGCAGCTTTTATCACAAAGACCTTCAATGGATCTCCAATGTCTCTCAAATAAAGTTCAAATTCAAAACAAAAAATTAAGGTCTTAAGGTCTTCCTGAAGAGAGATCATGGTCTAGTGGGGGCGGAAGGGGCACGGGCAATGTGTGGCTCTGGACTAGGCGTCACACACACCTGGGCTCCAGCCGGCCCAGGCCACTTGGTGGCAAGTTTCTTGTAAGAAAGGAGTGATTATTTATCGGGCATGACAAGATGAGGCATGGTGCTAGGCATTTCTGCCTGTTATTTCATTTAATTCTCACAACAACCCCCGTGAGGTAGATGTTCTTGCTGTTTCCATTTTGCAGATGTGGGGACAAGGCCTCAACACCTTGGCTCTGAGCTCATTTCCTCACATGTAAAATGGGGATCCTGAATATCCCACCACAACACCTCAGGACAACTGAAAACACTGGACAGATGTGCACTGGATTCCACCGCAGTGCCCTGGGTCCGGCGCCACCACTGGCTGCAAACAGAGCCTTGCGTTGGTCCCTGGAGGCTTGGACTGTGTGTGCAAGTTTTCAGAAAGTGTTGTTTCTTGTCAAAAACTAAACTGATGTTTTTCCTGGAATGGCTCTTGGAAGGGAGCATGAGTGCTGATTAAATATGAAGTGGTATGAAACCTAAGTGTCTCTCTGAATAACATAATGTTTACTCCTGGTTAGGAGGGAGTGCCAAGGGGCTGTCTCATTGGGGGTTATTTACATGTCCAGGTCTCCAACACCCCTTTTGGAAATTGTCACAATGACCCTCTTTGGGTTTGGCGCTCCCCAAGGGATCCATGTCCTAAAGTGGCCTGAGGGCTGGGAGGGGAACTTCTGTCCTCAGTGCCACCAGCTCTGCTGACTGAAGCCCTGTGCCTGGCTGAGTTGGCCTCACTGTGCCCTACCTAGAGGAGGAGGCCAGAGATTGACAAACATGCGTTCCAATGCCATCTTGGCTTGGGGTGGGGAAATCCTCACCTGTACAGCCATGGAACAAATCCTAGAGGAGAGTGGGAGAGAAAAGAGAAGGGAAGGAGGGCCAGTTTTGGCAGGTTGCATCCATTGTCTCAGAATTCCTGTTGCCATTTTATAAATGAGAAAACTGAGACACAGGATAGACAATAATTTTCCAAGTTCACACAGGATTTGAACATAGGTCTGCATGATTCCAACATCCCTGTTCATTCCAGGAAGGTGGGAAGGAAAAGGAGACTTATTTTATGCCAAGCACTGTGCTAGGTGCCTTCCTCTCCCCTATCTTCTTTGTTCCTTCTCCCGACCCTGTGGGGTAGGCATCATTGTGCCCATTTCACAGGTAAGAAAACTGAGGTCCAGGGTCTGGGACAGTTTGCCCAAGACCATACAGGTAATAAATAGAACCAGGCCGCAGCCTGGCTAGTCTGCTCTACATTTCCCACTTCCTCATACTGCCTCTTTGATGATGAGTTCCAAAGTCTGGGTCTTTTCCTAAACCTGCCACTAACTGGTGTATGATTTGGGGCAAATCATTTGCCTCTCTGGACCTCAGTGTCTCCTTCTGTAGCACGAAAAGTGTCTCCCAGGACCTTCAAAACAACTTCTCCATGCTGGAGAAGACAACCTCGCTCCTGGTGGGATTGAGCTGCCTCTGCAGACATGAAATTTCTCAGAAGACACCAAGAGAATTTAAACCTGTCATTAGGGTGAGGTGGGGGGGTGGGGGGTGGGAGTGTAGTGAGAGGCAAGAATCTTACATAAATCCTTGCAAAGTCCTGAAATAGTCCCGGCTGCCTCACTCAAACAGGGCAGGAAAAGTGTGAGCAATTTGGGGCCAGCATGAAGTGACTCTGGGTTTGCTTAGAAGCAGGGAAATATTTCCTGCCCACCTGCCTGTAGCACATGTCCTCCTGGGTCATAACCCCCAATTTCTTCACCCTTTTCTATGCCCCCCACAGCCGCAAGAGTCAGGGCTTCATGCACCCCCTGTAAACATTCAGTCCAGGACTACCACTTACAATACAGTCTACACTGGACTAATCCCCAAAAGGAATGGATCTAACTAATTTGTTGCAGTCCTACGACATGCCAGGCACATATTCAGTAATAAAGATTCCTGAGAGTGAATATTCTCGCTGTCCTGATTTTGTGATAAGCAGGGTAGCTTAAACATTCGCTATATTAGAAACCATGCATGTGTCCCCAGACCTAGTTTTTCTCCCTAGGTCTGGTTTTTAGAATGCTGGTGATAAACTAAGCCTGATTTATTATATGACCATTGTGTATTGGAAAAGACTGTAACTTTGGGTATCTTTGGTCAACCTTAAGAGATATAGCAGGGGGATGGATGTGGCTCAAATGGTTGGACATCCGTCTCCCATATGGAGGGACCTGGGTTTGATCCCCAGGACCTCCTGGTAAAAATTTTAAAAAAAGAAAGATATAGAAGGTGCTTGGGCCACCAGGCCCCATGCGCGGGTGCACCGCCAGGCCCTGCGTGCAGGTGAGCTGCCAGGCCCCATGAGCCATGCAGTTAGATGATGACATAACAGGAGAGTGACACAAGGGAGAGCCAAGATGAGACACACCGAAAAACCAGGAACTACGGTGGCACAGGTGGTAGGATGCCTCTTTCTGACATCAGAGTTTCCAAGGATCAAATCCCAGTGACGACAGGAGAAGGATGAGAAGAGAGGGCAGTAAATGGACACAGAGTCGCCCAGCGAATGGACACAGAAACAGCAAAAACAGGGCGGGGGGCCGTTAAAAATGGACAAACAGTAAATAAATAAACAAATAAAGACTTAAAAAAATGTATAGGGGAGGCAGATATGGACTATAGCTAGTAGTAATACTTTGACGATGCTCTTTCATGATTTGTTGGCAAATGTTTCATAATAATGCAGGATGTTTGTGGGGGGTGGTGATATGTGAGAGCCCTGTATGATGTTATGCATGTTTGTTTTGTAAGTTCACGATGTTTACTGAACACTTATAGTTTATGTACGTTCATGTATGAATGATATACTTCAATAAATTGTTTTTAAAAATAAAAGATTACTGATACCAGGGTACATGTTTTTATATAACAATAAGGAAAAATAACCATAAAGAGAAGAATAAGGATAATAAGGATAATAAGTGATAATAATAAGTGATAACTGACACTTATTGAGCACTTTCTTTGTGCCAGGGTGCTGGCCCCTTTACACACATTATGATGAATCCTTACAGCAACTCGATAACATATTTACTATCTTTGTGCTTGTTTCACCAATGTGGCCCCTGAGGCTTAGAAAGGTCTAGTGACATATACAAAAATCGTATATGGGAAGCGGCTGTGGCTCAATCAGTAGGGCTCCTGTTTACCATATGGGAGGCCCCGGGTTCGGTTCCCAGGGCCTCCTGGTGAAGGCAAGCCCGCCCGCACGGCATGGTTGGCTGACCCAGCGAGTACAAGCAGCAAAGGGGGGATAAATGAATAAATAAATAAAATCTAAAAATAAAAAAAATCGTATAGCAGTAGTTGGCCGGTTTAGAAGATGAGCTCGGTTCTTTTTGACTGGAACGCCTCGGCTCCTCTCCATTATCCATGAGGCCACTTTGAGGCAGTGGGTTTGCTTCCCAGTCCTGCCCCTTATTAACCATCTCACCTTGGTCAAGGCAACTATCTTCTCTGCACCTCAGTTGCTTTATCTGTAAAACAGAGTTGTGGGGCCCCAAGAAGACACTAGATCCATTCGCTTATCATCCCACAACCATTCATGGGGCTCTTCTGAAGCATCAGGCACTGGGCTGGGTTCTGGGGGAGTTGAGAGCTGAGTGGGAGCCTCTGCTGACATGGATGCAACTAATCAAAATGCAGCAAGCTGGGTGTTATTAGAGAACTGTTTGCACACCCCGAAGCACTGAATAAATGTTCATGGCTCTTATGAGCCTTATGTAAATTATTATCATTGCTACTCATTGAAACATTAATGGCATTTCCCTCTGAGTCTCACTTCCTGGGGTTCTCAGTCAAACAGGGCAGGATTCCCGCATTCCTCAGTTGAAGGCCTAGGTCAACAGAACTTGTACATGTGGCTGGTTTCAGAATTTTTTTTTTTTTTTTTTACCCTCTAGGAGCTTGCAGCTCGGAAAATCCCAAAGGTGATTCAGCCATTTTCAAGGAAAGGACTGAAGTTGAGGGCTGAGGCCCCTGGATTCTACAAATTCTGCGGCACCCCCCTGTCCTGGAGCAGGGGAAGAGGCTGGAACTAAAACACATAGACCTTCTCATTTTGTGAGGCAGCCTTGGGAGAGGGCACCCAAATGGGGTCCCAACATCCAGGGTCCCCTTGCACCTCTGCCCTGTGTTAGTTGCAGATCCCTGGGCAAGTCACTACAAAGACCGTGTCCTCATCTGTTAAGTGTGGGGATAGAATTTTTATGTTCCCTTCCTTCTAAGACTGCTATAAAAGCTAAATGGGGAAGTATAGTAGCATGCAGTATTATACCTATATAATATGCCATACATTCTCTAAGTATTGAGCACATACTATGTGCCACAAACTGACCATTTACTGGATACTATTCTAAGTGATTTACATATATTAACTAATTGAATCTGCATACCAACTCTACAAGTGGATACTGTCTGTATCTCCATTTTACAGATGGGCAAGTGTGTCACAAAGAGGTTAAGTAACTTGTTTAAGGCTACACAAACACTTTAGTGGGTGAAAGAACTGGGATATGAGCTCGGGTAGCCTAGCTCCAGAGTCTATGCTTTTAACCTCCCAACTACATGGTCTCACTTTCCAAGGGTAATATATAGTCCCCGCCCGCAGTAGGTTTACAGTCTGGTAGGAAAGATAGACAAGTAAGCAGACAATTAGAGTATATGATACATGCAATAGTGGGGGAAGTACATAGAGACCATTGGAACCCAATCTGGGGGAATCCAGAGGGCTTCCTGGAGGAAGTAATATCTAAGCTGAGAACTGAAAGATAGGTAGGGAGCTAAGAAATTATCCAGGCAGAAGCAGCAGTTGTAGGAAAGGTCTAGGGTGAGAGAAAAAGTCTGGTACATGTGAATAATGGAGAGAATTTAGAATATAGAGTACAAGGGAAGAGCTGGAAGGCAGCAGATCATGCAGGGCCTTGTAAGCTGTATCAGCCTGGATCCCAACACTTGGCATACTCATCTGAGTAATAGAGGAACGTTTAACAAGGGAATGTTACACAAAGTGTGGGCAGGGAGTAGCAAAAGTAATCATGGGTGTTGCAGTACTCTTGGACTAGTAACCATTACCATCTGCAGGGGTAAGAAGAGGGAGCATTTGAGAGAAGACTACATGATGGCAGCTGTGGCCTTTGGTAGAGGGAGGCATCCCCTTTATGGAACCTGGCAAAGGGAAAGTGGGAAGGCAAATACTCTGACCTCTCCTCCTCTCCACTCACCTCTTGCTGGGGCATCACTGGCCGAACCCAACAGTTAATGCAAATTTCCAGTCAATATGGGTCAGCATCCCGGGCCACCAAGCAGGGTGGAGAAGGAAGAAGGTGGGCCTGCAGGGACAGTCAGAAGATATTCGTGCTCAGGGGTTTGTGCTTTATCCTGAGGACAGTGGGGAGCCAGTGCAGTAACACTACCAAATGTCCATTTTGGAAGGATTGCTCTGCTCACCACGTGGAGGAAAATGCAAGTGTATGAGACAGAAGGCAGGGAGACCAGTCAGGGGCCTGTTGCAAATGTCCAGGTAGGAGGAGAAGGGGGTCTAAGCCAAGACAGTGGTAGTTAGGATAAAGGGAGTTAGGCAGATCGTTAAGTAAGCTCTTCCCATGCCTCAGTAAATTACCACCTTTCCTCTTCCCCCTCCCCCACCTCAACGGTAGCAGCCCCTTAGACACACATACGCATATACACACACCACCAGCACCAAGAGCAATCCTTGTGCTCTCAGGTTTGCCAGGCTGCTGTCATCCTTTCTTCTGATTCAGAGCGAGCCCACGCCTGTCGCGCATCCTCAGCCCGGTGTTCTCACTGTATGACGTCATTCACACTCTTCGCAGATGTGTGGTGTGGGTACCAGGTTCTCATCTCTCAGAGGAGCAACATGGGCCTCAGATGAATCCAGAGATGTGCCCAAGGGTCCCACAGCAAGTGAGGGGGAGAGCCAGGACTTGAACTCAAGCTCTGTCCGACCCGGGGCTCATCCCTCTGACTCTACACCTCCTCCTTCCCACCTTTCTTTTCCCCTTCCCACCCCTTCCCGCCATGAGACCTCAGAGTCTAAGGCTTTGATCCCACAAGGGGTTTCCTTGGCGAGAGGCATCCTCCTCTGTGGGAGTGCCCAGCAGTGCTGGGTATAGAGTCAACCTCCCACCACCACAGGAAGCCTGGGGCGTTGCTGACCCCTCAACGGCCTGTGATCCCAACAGCAGAAGGCCTGCTGCTCCCCCTCCTGAAGTGAGGCCATGTCCTGTTTGTTATAGATGCATGAGGCACATGATATGTCATCACAATAGGGGTTTATGTTGGAGGGCATTTCATTTACAGCAGGCACTATTCTAAGGGCTTTACATTTAATTCTTACAAAACCACACGTGGTGGGTATTTTTAGAATTCCCATTTTACAGCTGAGAAAACTGAGGTACAGGAGTTTAGATACATCACATAAGGACATGAAATCAGTGATCATCGTAGCTGGGATCAGAACTCGGGCAGAACTTCAGCATCTTGTTTGTTTAACTTCCTAACGTGCCGCCTTTCGTCTGAGTGGAAAGGCTGACACAACACATCCAATACTTCCCCTCATTTTGCAGATAAAGAAACTGAGGCCCAGGTAAAGGGAGGGACTTGCCCGAGTCAGTGACAGATTCTGGAATAGACCCCTGACTCCCAGTCCAGTGCTCTTCCCACTTTCCCCACACTGCACCCCCTTCAACCTCCCTCCCCAAAACATGCCGAGTTTCTCACCAACAGCTCCATTATTTTGGGGTGAGCACACCCTTTCAGGAAGCTGGTTTACTGGACATAAAAGTCTCTTGCTAATGACCTATATTCCTCACATCCAAACTGAAGGTTGGCCATATATTCCAAACAACTCCTTGCAGGAGTCGCAAAGCTTTTGGCTGGGGAATAAGCAGTCAAATATTTCCAGAGGCAGGAAAACCCCTAGGGTCCCATTCCTCATCTCCTCTTCAGCCCACAACGAAACCAATTGAAAATATTTCCTTTTGTTCCTGAGACTCTGAGGGACACACCTGGTTAGCCTGGGGTTCCCATCTCCTCCTAACCACCCCCACTCTGTGCCTATTCTATAATGAAAAAAACTTTAGATGGGAACTGTCTTTATCCAAACCCCTCATTGAACTAATGGAGAAACTGAGGCACCACAGGAGACTGGGCCATGCTCCAAGACACACAGCATAGCCAGCAATGCCAGAGGCAGGCTACAAACCCAGACTTGTCCACTCTGAATTCTAGATTCTTCCCTCCACACCTAGCAGTGTCCTCCCCGTGATTTGTTTGCCCAAAGTAAATACTTATTTTGTGTATTCTATTATTTTTTAAATCTCAGTTATTGGTATCCTTTCAAAGACATGTTTGTAGAAATAAGAAAGATAAATCAGGGAAGAACTTGCTCTCTTCTTCCCTTAATTTGTTTACCTCAGGATTCCTGGGCCAGTTATCAAGATTTTCTGCCTTTCCTTCCCTTAGGGGCTTGGAAGAGGTAAGGTAAGGACATACCAATGAGTTCAATGAACTAATATTTGCAAAGTGCTTCAGTTTACACAGTGTTCTCATGCTACATTTTACAACATCCCTGTAAGGTAAACACATACATATCACAAGAGAACCAGCATGGCCTGGCCATGTAGCCACGGGGCACTGGGGTCAGATAAACCTGGGGCTGAGACCCAAGCCCAAGACACTCTAGCTGTGTGAACTTAGGCAAGTTATCTTCTCTAAACCTCCATTCTCCTCTTTATAAAATGGGTATTACATCCACTTCCTAGATTTGATGGGAAGCCTGACTGAGGTAAGGCACCCACATGTGATAGCTTTCAGTAAATGTTAGCCATGGTTAGCTTTGTACCAAAAAAAAATGTTCACCTGTGGGGTTTGTTATCTTAATACAGGCAGAAAATAGAACGGGCTATTAGAGGGTTTTGATAGGCTCCAGATGATAAGTCCATAATGTAAGACTAGAGGAAATGAGACTGTTCAGGATTGACAGGACTCAGTTTAATCTAATCAGAGTGAACCCTAATCTTGTGTAGGAGCTACTGGGAAGGTATACTGGGTCTCCCAGATGTTGGCCTGGAGCTGTTGGTTGCCATCTTGCCATTGTGTGGAAAATGAGGACAAAGCCAGCATGGATGAAGGAAAGGCATCTGAGAGAGGAAGAGAGATGGGGTGCTAATGGCATCATTTGAAAACCCCAGTTAGCAAGCTCTACCCTAGGACATTTATTAAATTGTATGAACCAATATATTCTCTTTTTCTGAGGTGGGGAGGAGGGCTAACTCTCTCTTCTAGGTAAAAGGGTCCTGCAGATTGACCCACTCACCTCAAGAGTTGATGAAAGATCAAAAAAGATATTAGCCTTCTAGGTGGGGAGGGTTGGGTGATGCAATTGGAATGAGATACACAGTTTGCTTCAATGGTATTGTAGAATGTTTTACTTCTTAAACTGTAACGTGGTGATATAGTGTTTCTCTTGCTATTCTTTATACATCGCATGTATGCAATAGCCCATATGTTTTAAACTTCTACTAAAAGAAGTATAGCTTGAAACAACTTTCTTAGGGATAATTTGGAGATACATATTTATTTTTAAAATACCCAAAAAAACTCTCCTTATCCTAAGAAAATAAAAAAGTTCACAAAAATGGATATTCCACACTGCTTATAGTTTTTTTAAAAATGGTAAGAATAAGTGCTTTTATCAATAAGAAATTGAGTAAATTGTGGTGAATCCCTACAACAGAATATTATGAATAGCATGTGGTAATTAAAAAGAATATGGTGGGAGAAACCCACAGAATGCAAGAAACTCAAACGGAACCTGGAAGAGACCAAGAGATGCTGCCATGTGCCTTGCCATGTGACAGAGGAACCAAGGATCACCAGCAGCCAGCCCCAGAATGCCACAGTCTTCCAGGAGAAAGCATTGCCTTGATAAGGCCTTGATTTGCACTTTCTTTTAGTCTCAAAACCTTCCCAACATCCCATTGTCCTTAACAAAACCTGCTCCTCCAGTCACAAGATGACCAGAATAGCTGTTCAGTACCCCCTGATTCATCTGTTTCTCTCTTTTAAGGTCCCATCCAGGATCTCACATGACATTTAGTCATCATGCCTCCTCAGTTTCCTCCAGACTGTGACAGTTTCTGAGACTTTCCTTATTTTTTAATGACCTTGACAGTTTTGAAACATAGCGGTCAGCTTTGGCCATTGGAAACTCTCTCCGGTGGCTCCTGTGTCCCTTTGACAAAACCCCATCAAAGTGGGTTTTGAGCCTTGTGGCAGTTTGATGTAATTATGAATTCCAAAAATATAATTGAATCATGCTTGTAAACTGATCTGTTAATCTGGGCATGATTAGGTTAGGATTAGGGCATTGAGCCCCACCCCTTGGTGGGTGGGAAATTGAATATAAAAGGGATGTGGTGGGAGGTGTGGGAGGTGGGCAACATGGGAATCCCAGTGGGTTCCGTGTAATATTTTGGGTAATCTAAGCACCTCTTGAAATATATGTATATATATATATAAATAATATTTTTGTAAGCAAATACACATATATGCATATATATTTATATATCATTTTGCAAATGTTTGTATGTATTGTGAGAATTTTGATTTTTACCCATAATAAAAAAAAAAAGAAAAAAAAAAGGCAAGGCAAAGGACAGTTGAAGCAGTCTTTTGAGAAGCAGTTTTGATGTTGGAAAGAAGCCCCCAGGAGAAGAGAAGCAAGCTGTTCGCCTGATCGTCTACAGCTGACCATGTGGAGGAAAAGCAGGAGCTAAGCCCGGAGAGAAACGCAGCCCCGGGAAGAGAGGAACCCTAGAAGCCTGAACCCTGGCAAACGCCGGCAGCTGTCTTGCTCTAACACGTGGCAATGGACTGTGGTGAGAGAAAAAACTTAACACTTTATGGCCTGCTATCTGTGGACTTCTACCCCAAATAAATACCCTTTATAAAGACCAACCCATTTTTGGTATTTCACATTAGCACCCCTTTGGCTGACTAATACAAGCCTGCATTTTTAACAAGCTCCCCACGTGACTCTATTGCAGGTGGTCCACGGATGTACCACTGAGCTCTGCTAAATACAGAATTTCACCCGCTCAGTGATTTCTTCAGCAAACAGGAGCATCCCTGGTGGATTTAAGAGTTTTCTTATGCCTCTCTGGTGGTAGCAACCCATGGAATGGAAAATAAACTCCTGGATTTCTACATCCCAGCAATACAGAGTGTTTCATGGTGTAAACCACACTCCAAGATTCTCCCCTGACATGAGTCATCTACATGGCCATCTCAGTGGGGGAATCTGTCCACTGAAGCATGCCTTTTCCATACCATGCAGGCTGCTGCTGACAGCTTCTGGAACTCTAGCAGGATATGCCTTTAGTTCTCGTGGACCCAAGATGGTTTCTGCCTGCCAGACAGAGTGACTCCATTCCAGACAGGAACAAGAGACGTGCATGCCAGCAGACTCTGTTCTTAAGGAGCTTTCTCAGAAGCAGCATCCAGTGACTTAGGCTCACATCTCATTGATTACAATTATGACATGGTCAAGCCAATATGCAAGGTTGGCTAGGAAAGGTAGTAATTTGTTTTTGTTTTTGTTTTTGTTTTTGTTTTTGTTTTTGTTTTAAGATTTATTTATTTATTTTATCCATTTTAAACCCCCCCTTCCCCATACGCTGTTTTTGTGTCCATTCGCTGGGCAATTCTCTGTGTCTGTTTCCTGCCATCTCTTCTCATCCTCCTCCTCCAGGTCTTCACCAGGATTCGATCCTGGAGACCTCCAATGTAGGAGAGAGGTGTTCTGCCACCTGTGCCACCTCAGGTCCTGGGTTTTCTTTTCAGAGCTTTCGGAGCATCTTGTCTTGTCTCTCCCCTGTGTCTCTCTCCTGTTACGTCATCATCTTGCTGCATGGCTCCCGGGGCCTGGTGGCTCACCAGCACACAGAGCCTGGCAGCCCATGTGCCTTCTATATATTATTTTTTATTTTACCAGGAGGTCCCAGGGATCGAACCCAGGTCCCTCCATATGGCAGACGGACGCCCAACCATTTGAGCCACATCCGCCCCCAAGTAATTTGTTCTTGTTGGCAATTAGCAGTCCTTGCTATGGAGGGTGTTATGGGTTGAATGTGTCCTCCAAAGGACATGTTGAAGAACTCGTCCCCTGGTATCTCAGAATGTGATCTTATTTGGATATAGGGTTGTTAGCCAAGTTAAAATGAAGTCGTACTGGAGTAGGGTGGATCCTTAATCCAATATGACTGGTACCCTTATAAAAAGAGGAAATTTAGACAGATAAAGGGAGAATGCCATGTGACAACGGAGCAAAAGACACCATGGATTGCTGGCAAACCACTGTCAAACCTCAGACTTCAAAAGACGCATGAGGGAAATGGATGTGGCTCAAGCAATTGGGCCCCCATCTACTATATAGGAGATCCAGGGTTTGATTCCCAGGGCCTCCTGGTGAAAGGCAAGCTGGCATATACAGTGAGGTGGCCTGAGTGGGGTGCTGGCCCACGCTGAGTGCCAGCCCACGCAGGAGTGCTGGTCCGTGCGGAGAACTGGTGCAGCAAGATGATGCAACAAAAAGAGACAGAGGAGCGACAATAAGAGACACAGCAGACCAGGGAGCTGAGGTGGTGCAAGAGATTGAGCGCCAATCCTACTCCAGTAGGTCTCAGGATTGGTTCCCGATGCCGCATAAAGAGAAGACAAGCAGACACAGAAGAACACACAGAGAGCAGACAGCGAGCACAAAACAATAAGGGGGGAGGGGGGGAGGGGAGAAATAAGTAAGTAAATAAATCTTAAAAAAAAAAAAAAAAAAAGACACATGACCTTGCTGACACCTTGATTTAGTACTTCTAGCCTCCTGAACTGTGAGACAAAAAATTTCTATTGTTTTAAGCTAAAAAAAAAAAGAATATGGTAGATTTTTAATGCATTGATTGGGAAAAGTATCTCTGATATAGTGTTAAGGAGGTGGGAAGGGGTGGGTAGAAATTGTATATCATTTAGAAATCGCATCCATCTACCAGCAGAAGAACAAATCACAGTGGCTTAAAATCACAAGGACTTAGCCTCCAGGGTTAAGGATGGCCTGAGGAAGGCAGCCGGGGCTGGAATGGCTACTCCAGGAAGTTATCCATGACTCAGGCACCTTTCCTGCTGGTCTCCAGTGTGTGGCTTCCAGCCTCAGGTTCCCCTCATAGCCTAAGGTGGCTGCTGGAACTCCAACCTTCACATCTGTTTGTCAGACAGAAGAAGGAGGGTAGTCAAAAGAATAAAATGACACATCTCTAGCATCTCTTAAACAGCTTCCTGGTGCTGTGCATGTCTGCTGACATGACACCGGCCAGAACTTAGCCACATGGCTGTACCTACCCGGAAGGGGGGTTGGGAAATGTAGTCTTTACTCTAGGTTGCAATGTGTTCAACAAAATAGCTAGTGTAAGCTACTGTGTGTGTGTACGTGTGTGTAGAGTGCAATATATATGTTTGTATGATTATAAAATCAAGTCAGGAAGCATATACACATAACCTAAAATAGTTAAGTCTGAAAAGTTAAATTAGGGGATATTCTTTTACTTTCTACCTTCTATCATAATGAATTAATAAAATTATTTTCAACCAAGTTGTACTATATTTAGAATCAGGAAAAATATCTTAATTTTGAAGAAAAAAGAAAAAACAGTGTTAAAATTCTATAATGTGAACTTCAGAGTGCCTTATGTAGTTAGCAACAACATTTTATGCCAGGGCTTTGTATATACATAGGATCAGACAGTTCTTATTAAAAATTCTTAAGAGATGGGAAGCGGCTGTGGCTCAATCAGTGGGGCTCCCGTTTACCATATGGGAGGCCCCGGCCCGGGGCCTCCTGGTGAGGGCAAGCCTGCCCGCACGGTGTGGTTGGCTGGCCCAGCGAGCACAAGCAGCAAGGGGGGGATAAATGAATAAATAAATAAAAATCTTAAAAAAAAAAATTCTTAAGAGGTTTCAGAGTGTGGTAGGCATTGAAAAAGGAAAAAATCAAATACAGTGGAATGCATAGCACTTTGTTGATCTAAAAAATTAGATTCTACTGACAATACTCTTACTGTGATTCACCAAAGACTTCCTTTTACAAATATTTCAGCTCCCCTTCTCCCCATGTAGATTCATTCAATGAATATTGAGTGCTTTCCGTGGGCCAGGCAATTCATCAGGCCCTTTCAATGTTTTCTCATCTAATCCTTAACAAAACCTCTGTTAGGCAGATACTATCATCTCACTTTATAGAAGAGGAAACTAAGGTTCTGAGAGATGAAATAAGTCACTTGACCAAATGCAACTCAACCCGAGATCAATCTGACTTCAAAGCTCAGCCTTTTTCTATTCCGTCAGGGGATGTCTTCATGCTGAACCAGCTCAATCTCTCTTCTGGAGGCCAGTGGGTGATAAATGGCAAATAATCTTCACCCAAGTTCCCATGTCTCATATCTTAGGAGCCTCAGAGTCTGAGGCTTTCTAAAATAAGGTTGATCACTTCCTTCCTTACCTCCGGCCAGTTTTAAATATAGGCTCTCCTATCCATCTTCCTTGCTCTCTGATGCTTCCTCTGCACTTCATGGACCATCAAACCCCAGCAGTACTTTTCCTATTGCCCTCTTAACTTCCTCTGGGAGTCTGATTATTACTCATTTTGGACCCACTGTCTTGTGAACTTATTAATGGCCCTCCTTACCTAACTGTCAGCTCTGACGCAATTCAGGAAAAGCGTCCCGGGGTTTTCGTCACCCCTCTGGGACAGGTGTCTGGGATATCATACAGCCTCTACAATGTGATCTCTAGTCAACTTCCTGGAGGCAAAGGGTGTGGTGGAGAGTGCTTGGGCTTTGGAGCCAGACAAACCTGGGTTTGAATCTTAGCTGTATGAGGTTTCTGAGTCTGTCTTCTCATTTTAAAATACAGGTTGTTATGGATTGAATCCTGTTCCCCACAAAGACACATTCAAGCCCTAACACTTGGTCCTAGAAATGTGAGCCCATTTGTAAATAGGATCGTTGAAGATGCTATCAGTTAAAACAAGGCCAGATTCATCAACATAACTGGAAATCTGGACACAGTAGGAGGAAGAGACAGACAGACAGCTGGGTGAAAAAGGAAAAGATTGAGTTACACCTGCAAGCCACCACCAGGACCCTACAGACCTCAGGAAAAGCTGACACCTTTATTTTGAAATTCTAGCCTCCAAAACTGTGAGAAAAGAAATTCCTGCTGTTTAAGCCAACCAATCTGGGGTATTTGTTAGAGCAGCCCTGGCAAAGTAGCAGGTGTTAATACATCTTCTGGGCCCAATGTGAGGGTTCACTGACATGCTCTAAGTATCACATTGCCTGGCACCTGGGAACTGTTTAATAACTTTTATTTATCTTCCTTCTTGGCTGAAAAAGCCCCAAATTCTCCCTTAGAGCTAAAGAATATCAACATCAATCATAAGAATGCCTACAATTGTACAGTATCATAGTTAAAAGCACAGGCTCTAGGACAGACTGCTCGAGTATAAATCTCAGCTCCAACACTAAGTAGCTACGTGACTCTGTCAATTACTTAAACACTCTGACTCTTTGTTTCCTCAATTGCAAAGTGAGTTTTATGATCACACCTACCTCACAGGGTTAAATAACTTAGAATATGCCGCACCCATGATAAGTACTCAATTGGTGTGAGCTATTAGTATCACCACCAATTACTGAGATCTTGATGAACGTCAAGCTCTATGTTAAAATTTCTGCATGGGTTATTTTTAATTCTCACAATGACGTGGGTCATATTTTCCCCAGTTTTAAGCTAGGGAAACTGAACTTCACTATGGGAGGAAGACTTACCCAAGATCCCACAGCTAGTAGGTGGCAAAGGCTGGATTCCTGCTAGGCAGTCACTGTAGAGCCCCTTCTTCACCTCGCTATTAGGTTATCTGCCCCAACTTCCAGCTCATTCTCCCAGTAGCTCCCCGGCTCCTGCACAGCTTCCTATCCTGATATCTCACGGACATTTCCATATTAATCTTGGTTTCCTTGCCATTTGTTTTCTGTTACCTTGCCCATACTGTGTCATAGAGGTTGATTAATCAGAAATTTTGTCTCGGTGGTTATGACCCTAAAGGAAACTTTCCGGAACCACCAGCAACCCCTCCCTGATCCCAGCCCATGAATGATGGACTGTTTATCAGAGGGCAGGAGGTAGCCTATTGTTGGGGTGTAAAGGCAAGATGACTAGGTTAGGCAGCCTTTACAAGATGTGGGCCTCTTGGACCTGCTGAGTTGGCGGGTACCCATGTGGGCCTTGGTAAACAGGATGGTGCCAGCCCAAATTGCTGACAGGTCAGCCCCAGTGTGCTGTGAACTGAGTCTTCTAGGAGCCACACAGATAGCCATGCATCCGCCTAACAATCAGTTAAAATTAAAATCTGAACAGCCACCACTGATTGAGTGCTTTCCATGTGCTTAGGAGACACTATACATACTTTCTGGTGTTAAGTCTCACCACTCCCTGTCTTGCTCTTAAGATTCCATGAATCCCAAACAGCCCAGAACTCTCCACAGGCACCATGCTAGTTCTTGCCTCTGTGCCTTTGACCATTCATTTTGTCAAATGGAGATTCGACAAAAATATTTCGACTATCTACTACATGTCAGGTACTATGTGACAGGGACATAGCACTGAACGAGACAAGCAAGGTCCCTGCCCATGAAGAACTTACATTCCAACAGGGAAGACAGACTGTAAGTGAACAAATATATATAATATGACTACGAGTCATGGTAAGTGATCTAAAGGAAACTCAAGTAGGCTAGAGAAGTAGAGAGTGACTGGAGACGGATGTGGTCAGAGAAAAGGCCTGTGAGGAGATGACTTTGCTTTTGTCACTGCCATTTGTGACTCTTGTTCTTGGGGTCTTCGATAGTGTGCTGGGCTGTTTGCCCCTCCCACCAAACTGTACCGGCCTATGGGCACATGGTTTATCCAGTTTAGCATTTTCTTATACAGTTCTTTCTTTTCTAAAAAGGAAATCACTATTTTTCTAAAAATAAATATAACACATGATTGATGTGAAAAGATTTTCCTTCAGAAGACTATGAAGAAGAAAGTGAAAATCCCCATTTTTCCCAACACCCGGAAGTGACTCATCATTTTTTAAATTGTGGTAACTAACATTTCCTATTTTAACCACTTTCAAGCATACAGTTCAGTAGCATTAATTACATTCACACTGTTGTGCTACTATTACCACCATCTATTACCAAAACTTTTCCATCACCCCAAACAGAATACAAACTGTACCCACTAAGTATTAACTCCCCATTCCTTACCCCTACCTCCACCCCTGCCCCTGGTAACCTGTCATCTACTTTTTATCTCTGTGAATTCACATATTCTAGCTATTTTATATAAATGAGCTCATACAATATTTGTTCTTTTGTGTGTAGTCTATTTTACTCAACACATTGTCTTCAAGGTTCATCCATGTTGTAGTATATATCAGAACTTCACTCCATTTCATGGCTGAATAATATTCCATTATATGTATATACCACATTTTAGTTATTCATTCATCTGTTGATGGACACTTGCTTCTACTTTTTGGCTATTATAAATAATTCTGCTATGAACATCAGTGTGCAGATATTAGTCTGAGAGGAGGTGACATTTTGATCACAGACTTGAAATAAATGAGGGAGCTGGTCATGTGAAATTATGGAGAAAGAGCATTCTATGCTGACCCCTTTTTCTGGAATATGGTTCACCTCTTCTCTGCTTCTCTGACCTCCACACCTGGATGGCTCATCTTTCAAGTCTCAGCTCAGTTGCCATCTCCTCCAAAGATCCTCTGCTGTACCCAAGGCTGGGCTAAATGCTTCCCTCCTCTGGGTTCCCAAATACCCAAGTATAGGTGTTTCCCTGAATTCTAACATTGTTTTATAATTTTTTGGTTATTTTTGTGCCTTTGTGCCTAGACTGTGCATTCATAAAGGGCAGGACCATGTCTTATTCTTTTCTGTACCCAGCATTCAGCATAGGAACTGGTGAAGACTAGGTAATTAATAGAAGTTTGTTGAATTAATGGATGAATGGGTGGGTGGATTGATGGAAGAAGAGGAAGGTGGATGTAATTCTGGTATTTATTCCTCACTTCAACCTTACGAGATAGTTCCTATTATCCTCATGGTACAGATGAGGAAGGCAGGTACAGATGAGGACTGATCCTGAGCGTTCACACTGACCATGTTCTTGGTCTCTGGGAGCAGTTCAACTGACCTGGGCAAAATCACCATGCAGACCCAAGTTTCTTGCAAGTGCACCACATTTTGTTTTTATAAAGAGTATTTATTTGGAGTAGAAGCTTACAGTTACTGGGCCATAAAGCATAAGTTTCTTCCCTCACCAAAGTCCATTGCCACGTGTTGGAACAAGGCAGCTGCCGACGTTTGTCAGGGTTCAGGCTTCTTGGGTTCCTCTCTTCCCAGGACTCCATTTCTCTCTGGGCTTAGCTTCTCTGTTTTCTCCACAAGGTCAGCTGTAGACTATGAGGCTCTCTAGGCTTTGCCTCTCTCCACAAGGCCAGCTGTGAACTGTCAGGTAAACGGCTCGTCTCTTTTCTTGGAACTTTCTCTCCTTCCTCACGACCTAGGTACTCTGTGTGCTTACTCCCCTGGGCTCCAGCATTAACACTCCAACATCAAAATTACTCCAACTCTGTCCTTTGCCTTCCCTTTTATATTTGATTCCCCACCCACCAAGGGGTGGGGCTCAATGCCCTACTGATGTGGCCCAGTTAACGCCCCAATCATAACTTAATCATGCCTAGATTAACAGACCAGTTTACAAGCATAATCCAATATCTATTTTTGGAATTCATAACTATATCAAACTGCCAAACTGCTACATAGACATAGCCCTGCAATCCATTATTAACATGAAAACTGCACTTTCTTCTTTAAAGCCCCTTTCCCTTTAAGAATATAAGCATTCCTGGAGAACTGAGCTGCAGGAGGACAGAGTGATGATAAATCTACCAACCACAGCAGCCCCTTCCATCAGCCCTTTAATGAGAAACACATGAAGGTGGAATGAAGGAGGGATGGACAGAGTTCAAGAAGTTCTTCCTTTGGGGGCACGGGTGGGGGGTTGTTATAGATCTCAAACAGCCCAGCATTCCTAGCAGGAAGTGGCAGGGAACAGGAGTCCCCTGCAGCCTGCAGACTGCAGGTTAGGAAAGGTATCAAAGACCTTTTTTAGGCCTGACATTCTCTGTCACTTCAATCCCATCTGTCCACATTGTGTAGCAGGTCCCTGTTCTGCTGTGGGCTTCTGTGCCTAGTTCAAGTGTTATGGATTCAACCAGGAGAGGTCAAGGTCAGATGCAGGGGCCACATTCAGCCCCAATACTCTGTGTGCAAAAAAGTGTTTCTAGCTTATGAAGCATCTTGTGGTACAATACCTCAAAACTGCTCTAAAATTGAAGTCTCTTAATCATCTGCTTAAACATGCTTCCACTCCTGTGTCTCAATGACACCGTCACCCGTTCACTCAAGCTAGGAAAAAACAGTATCTTCATTCTACTTCTGTGTCATCCCCATGTGAGCAAAAGCAGCTGACTATAGACTTCAGAAATGAAGTCTCCCTTTATCACTTACATCCTCTTCATTCCTGGAGCGCCTGCCCTAGGTCAGACCTCATCACTTCTCTTGACCTTCTTACTGCAGCAGCCCCTTGCCTCACAGTCTACTCCAGCTGCTGGCTTCCTGTACAATTAACCTGATCAGGTCAGTCTCCTGCTCCAATTGATGGACCCTTATTTTACTTGAGATGTATCCAAACTCTTTATCAGGAAACACAATAATCCAACCTCATTTCTTCTGCCACTTTTGCCTTCCACTTTCCTCTCCAGCAGCTCTGAACTGCTCGTAGTTAACTGATGTTAATATCATGCCATTTATCACCATTTCCTAACCCTGTTGTCCTAACTCCTACTCATTCTCTAAGGGTCAGCAGAGGCATCACCTCTCCTAAGAAGCTTTAACGTCCTCCCTTACTCTGGTGCCACCCTAGCTTGGGTAGGTGCCTTCTCATGCTTCCACAGCCCTCAGTTGCTTTTTATGCTCTCACTGTGATAGCCACCTGTGTACATGTCTTTCTTCCTCATTTGGCGGTGAATGATTCAGGCACCAGGGCTCTAGTTCACACATCTCTTTGGCTGCTAGCCAAAATCCTAGAAAAAAGTAAGAATGAATAAATATCTGATGAATGAATGAAGGAATGAATTGCTAATGATCTTAGTGTGGCTTACAAAGGAAAGTGAGGAGTCCAGAGAAATCCCAGGTTTGAAGATAGAATGAGTGACTGGATATTTATTGTTTTAGTTTGCCAAAAGTCTGCTGATACAAAGTACCAGAAATGGGTTGGCTTTTATAATGGGAATTTTATTTGGGGTAAAAGCTTACAGTTCTGAGGCTGTGAAATGTCCAAATCAAGGCACCATCAGAGATGGATCTCACCAAAGTCAGCTACATGTGATCCTGGCATGTGGCCACGTGTTGAAGCAAGATGGCCACTGATCTCTGCTAAGGTCTCTGCCTTCCCCTTTAGAATCTACCGTCTTCCAGAGCTCAGTTATGAGCAACCAGGCATAGTGCTTGTCTCTTACCAGACCTCCTCTCTCAGTCTCAGCTGTTCTACTTCCTACCCGAGTTCAACAGTGAGGAGCTATAAGGCATATAGCAGGGCTTGTCTCCTCCTGAGCTGCTTTATGGGTCCAGCCTCTTGGAGGCTTTGTGCTTAAGCAATCCTCCAGTCCTCTCTCATATGGCAGAATCAGAAATGGCAAAGCTCCTTTTTCCTCTGTGTGTCTCTGTTTATATCAGACCTAGCAAGAGGGTGGAGACTCAACTTGAATCATGCCTCACTGACTAAAAATCCCTAAAGTGATCTTATCAAGTAATCTAATCAAAGCACCCCAAATGAATTCAATGCAATCAAATGGTAACACATCCACAGGAATGGATTAGTTTAAGAAGATAATCTTTGTCTTTTTGGGATTCATAAAAGAATTTCAAACTGATGCTTTTCACAAGCTTAGGAAATACAAAATGAGGCACAGGTTTAGGAAGCAAATGGCTGCCTGTATCAGGTAGAAATATCCACCAGGCTGTAAACACATCTGGAGTTCTGGAAAGAGTTCATTTGTACTAGAGATATCATTTGGGTAATCACTGCAGTAAAAAAAAAATCTCCAGAGAGGATTCTAGAGGGAAAAAGAAACAGTAGAGGAAACCCTGAGGAATACTGGCATTTAAGGGTTAGGCAGAGAAAGATAAGCCCAAGTAAATGGCAGAGGAGCAGTGGCCAGAGAAGTACTAGCTTCTCCACCAGAGTGTGGTGTCCCCCATTCCGAAGGAGTACATTCCAAGAGGAGGGAGAGATGGGCATTTCCAAATGCAGCAAGCAGGGCCATACTTCTTAATCAATGGGCAAGACCCTTTATAATCTATCCCCTGCCTATATTTCCCACCCCATGCCCACTCATCCCCTTATTCTATAGGTTCCAGCCTATCTTTATGCCTTTAAGTTTCTCTGAATATGCCAAAGCATTTCACCCTCCCGTACCTTTGCTCACTCATTCCCTCTGCTTGTAAAATCCACACCTACCCACTCCAAAATCATCAACATCAACCAAATGCCATCTTGACCTTTTCCTCATGCAAAACCTTCCTAACCTGCCCCTGCAAAATCTAGTTAATTGAACGTTCTCCTCTGTTGGGTTTTAGTTAACTGAGGTTCTCTGGAAGTGACCGGGTTAATATTATACAGGATGTATTAAGTGAGTTTTTGCCTTGCCTTGTGTGAGCTCCTTGAATGTAGTTGTAAATGAACTAATCTGGGTGGGAGGGTGCACCTTTTGGGGATTATATAGAAACATCCGTTTGTGTTGAGGCTGCCAAACTGCCTTTCCCTTGCCTCCATGGCACTGAAGGTGTCTCATAAATGTTAAATAATCATAATGACCATGCTCAAGAGGGTGTCAGTGGTCATAAATCCAGCTTTTATGGATGCTTCCCTGCATCTCCTGGTGGGTGGCTAGAAATTAAGCAGGCCGGATGGCCAGAGGTCTCCATACAGACTGTGTCTGAGAGACCTATATGCTTGGGTAGCAGGAAAGGGCTCCAATCACAAGCTGGGATGCCTAACCAATGATTGATTGAGGGAGGCCACCCACACTGTGCCTTCTGGAATCCATTGGTGAGTCATGGGCCAAAGGATTATGTCTTCAATATGGGCTAAGGAGCCTAATACTGAGGCATTTCCTGCTTACAGCTTAGGGGAGCTGTCCTTAATGAGGGTGATGACCTGTAGGTCCAAGAAATAACCAGATGAGAAGAAAACCCTATTCTCATTTACACCTCATGGGACATGGTTTCCTAGGTCTTTTCTGTTTGACTCTATTCTCTAGAAGACCATAGTTTACATTCATTCCATCACTTAGCTATTGGAATCATTTCAAGGACATTAATTGAGAACCTGGGCTAGATGTTACAAGTACAGAGATAATAAGACATGGTCCCTGCCCTTATTAGGTCAACTGTGGAGAGACAGTCATGTGAGAAACCAATTCTCATGTAATGGGTTCAGTATATATAGCCATAGAGGTAAATACAAAGGGAAGAGAGGGGACCAGGGAGATGACATCTGTACTGAGTTTTGAAGGATCTATAGAATTCTACCAGGCAGGTAAAGGGGAGGCTGAGAGGGTGCCAGAGATCCAGTGAGGTGGAGGAGGCATTAAACATAGAGTGGGAGGAATACTGAAATGAGAGCCAGCAGTGGGACCTCCACTTTGAACAACTCCAGGGGACGCCACTCACATTGTGGTCTATGGAGTTGTACAGTGCATAATCTGGGTGGCCACGTGCCAAGCCTTAGTCAGGAGACTTGGGTTTGATTCCTGGCTCTGCTATTTACTAGCTATATGACTTTGGACAACACTCTTACCATTTCTCAGTCTCTTCAACTGTAGAAGAAAGAAGCTGGACTGGATGGTTTCCAAATACCCTCTCATCTCATGAGATGAAATGACTTCAGAATTAAAGCTTGACATTTTGCCACTGAATTAATTAGGTATTATCTTTGGAAATGAGAATTTAATCTTCCCCAACCCTTGATTTCCAAACATTTTTTACACAAGTTGGTTAAATATTGATGCATAGAATATTGGTGCTAAAAGGGCCATTAAAAATCATTTAACCCAAGTGGTTCATTTTTGAGCCAGTGAGACAGTAAATGATTAACCCCCTGACATATAGTATAGTGGGTCAGAACAGAAGTATTCTTTGCCCCAGGCTGAATAGTTTCCAAGTTTGACCTGACTCCCTCCAAGCTATGGTAGCATTCTTGATGAAGCAAGTTTCAGGCTTAAAACAAAAAGGAAGTAGGAGGCAAAACCAGCCTCCTAGTAACAAGCATACCAGTGCTAAAGAAGATGCCTGCAGCTCTTCTCTCAGGCCTCCTGGCCACTCTAGTCCTACTCTGCTGGCTTCCAAACACCAGAGAAGGCAGTGATTCACACCTCCACACAGATCCAGGAGTGCAGCACCCCTCCACCCCAAACAGGAGAATTTCAAGCCCTTGTCCACATAAGTAAATTAAATCCATGGAGGTATTCAGTCACTTCAAATATATAGTCAAAATATTCCAAGCACAAGGCACCCAAATGAGAAATCCACATGTGATTCTAACTCCTCCCTCTCTCTCTCACTCCCCTTTCTTTTATTCTAGTTCCAAAGCATGTCCCCCTTCTCCATCCCCACTGACCTACTTCAGAGCCACGCCCTCTCTCACCTGAGCTACTGCTTAGTCATCTAACCAGTCTCCCACACTTTCTTCCATTTCATCTTCCTCTGAGGCCTCCATGATGGTTTTGCATCTCCCCTGCTCAAAGGCAAATCAGGGGCACTGCCACAGCTATCAGATAAAACCCAAAGTCTTCAGCCTGGGATACCACACCTTTTGTGATTTTCCCCCACCCACATGTCCTCACTCATCTCCCAGCCATTCTCCCTCAGCCTTATTACTGCACAAGAGTACACTATTGTTGCATATGGTTCCACAAATATACTATGCTCTCTAAGTTCTCCATATCTTCACTTAGGCTGTTTGCTCTGTCTGGAAATGCTTCTCCCATCCCCAAATCCATCTGTTCCCTATATCCCTCCATTATGGCTGTCTTAGTTTCCTGGCTGCTAAGACAAATACCATACCATGAGTTGGTTTAAGCAATGGGAATTTATTGGCTCATGGTTTTAGGCTAAGAGAAGTCCAAAACTGAAGCATCAGCAAGGCGATACTTCCTCCCTGAAGACTGTGGTGTTCTAGAGCTGGCTGCCTGTGATCCTGGGGTTCTTGGCTTTTCTGTCACATGGCAATGCACATGGCAACGTCCTCTCCTTTCTCTCTGTGCCCTTCTATATAAGGCCTTTAGTAATAGGATGAAGACCCATCCTGATTCAGTTGGTCACACCTTAACTAAAATAACGTCTTCAAAAAGTCCTATTTACAATGGGTTCACAGCCACAGGAATGGACAAATATTAAGAATATAACGTTACATGGGAGGCACATGACATTGTGGATGAACCCTGAGGATATTATGTTGAGTGAAGTAAGGATGGATATTGTACGGTCTCATTGATATGAATTAAATACAATGACTAAACTTGCGGAGTTAAACCATAGAGTAAAGGTTAGTAGGAGACAGAATGTGGGTTGAGAAGGGGGAGCTGATACTGAATATATGTAGAACATTTAATAAGGTTGATGTAAATATGTGGAAATGGATAGAGTTGATAGTAACACATTATAATGATTCTAACACTGCTGATGTATAAATGTGATTGTGGCTGAAATGGGTAGCTTAGGGAGGTTAATGTTAACTGAAAGACAGCTTGAGGATAACCTAGGGACTACATAATATTGTGATTTTGGAGGTAGATGAGGATTGTGGTTAATAATACAAATACAACAATGTTCCTCTATTACAAAGTGTTAAGAATATGATTATACATGTGAAAAATACAACTAATGTAACTTATAGGCTATAGTTAACAATAATATTGTAATATTTTTGTAACAAAGGCAAAGAAGGTACCGTATCAATGCTAAAGGTGAAAAAAAAATAATATGGGATTTAGTTTTATGAGATGTGAATATAATCAAGCTTTTGTTTTTTGTTAAGCTGCTTTTTGTCTGTTATTTTATTTTTTGAATTTGAAATAAAGTTATTAAAAAAAAAAATCATCTTTTTTTGGGGGGAGGGGAGTACATAATTCAACCTACTACAATATTGTATTAGAAATGATATGTTTTCATGTCAGTTTCTCTACTGGTTTCTGAGCTCTTGAGGGAACATGGAATCACCTCTGAATTCTCAGTTTAGTGAGGGCCCATCCAGATTTTAATGCCTGAGGCTTATAAAATTTGGTGGGCCCTCTTTAAAAAAAAGAACTTAAAAATGAGATATGCATGTGAGGGGCCCTGGAGCATAAGCTTCCTACACTTCACAGTTCATCTGTCTCTGGGCTTAGTAAAGATGTATCACAATAAAAGGCCTCACTGTGTAGCAGAAAAAATATGGGCTGGGTTCGAATCCAACTTCTCGTCTCACCTTGGGCAGATAATTTCATTATTTCACCCAGGTCAAATGGGCTTATAAGACTTGCACTGAGAGGCTGTTTTAAAGATATAGTTAGGTAGCCTGGAAATATATTAAATATTTGTTTGCTTACTTGTTTATTATCTGTGTCCCATACCACAATGTCAGCTCTATGAAGAAACATTGCCTTGGTCACTATTGCCCCCCCCCCCCAGTACATAGGAGAGTACCTGGAAATGGTTGGCAGCTCAATAAATATTTGTTAATTGAGTGAATGTAGTACCTGGCAATGATGGCTGGTGTTTGTTGGTAGGTAAGCTCTCACAATTGCTATAATTAATGAATGTTAGTTGAAAAAGGAAGATACAGAAAATACCAATTGTTAGAAGAGATAAAAATCACTATCACTGATTGTATCTCAAAATTTATTATTGTCCTAAATGTTTCTTAAATCTAGAATGATGAAATATCTTAAAGCAGGAAGAAAAAGAAAACACAACAAAAGAAAGCTGAAAACCCTCCAAGTACTGGGCAGAATAAAATATAGGAAAGCCCCAGAAATTTGACATTGTTTCTCCAGTGACCAAGACAGCATGTTAATTCCTTGCTCAGCAGCTCCCTTCTTTCTGAGTTCTGTGTGAAGGCTGCTCCAGTCAGCTGTTTAAGAGGGAGCATGCATAGCCGTTGTCAGACAACCTCAAATCAAGCCAGGCCTCTGTCTCTCCCAGCCTGGAGCTGAAAAGCCAGTCCTCCAATTTAGCTCTGAACTCTTCACCCCAATCAATTAAGAGAGATCTCATCAAAAATCCCTAATAAGTTTGCTTGGCCTGACCTTGACAATTTTAGTTAGAGAGACATCACTCCTCCTTGAAGAATCTATCATTTTTAAATAGCTCACATTGATGGCTGAGGAATTCACTGGATCCCAGCCCTCAAGAGCCAAGAGGTAGCTTAGCACCCACAGAGTCCACCCTTCATTACAGAGGAGGAAACTGAGGCCCAGAGACAGCATGTGCCTTTCTCAAGGTCATATAGTGTTGTGGTTAAAAAGAATCCCTTAGATTGATATGGCTTTCTATGTAGTCCATTTAACTCTCACACTTGACCACGTGATTGACTCAAGAATGAGAGCTTGGCCTTGGCTTCACAGACCTCGTTTCAGTTTCTAATTCTGCTTCATACACATTTTGTGAACTTGGATGCGTGACTTCACGTTTCTGAGCCTCAATATCATCTTCTGCAATATGGGACAATAACATTTATCTCACATGCATGCTGTCAAGGTTCACTAAGATAGCCCTTATTAAGTACTTCTTCATTTCTTTCACCCTCTTTCTGTTCCTTCTTTTCTCTCTCCGTTCCTCCACTCCTTCTTTCTTCCTTTGTTCTTTATAGGCATGGTAATGAATGCAAAGAAGTATATAACATAGGTTCCTTGCCCAAAGGAAATCAATCCCCAATCAGCTTCATTTTCTCATCTGGAAAACGCAAATATGGGAATAGATGACTTCTCCAGATTCATCCTTCCTGACCTGTTTCTCTGTAGTAACATGTATTTATGTGTGCTCAACACAGATTATGGAGCCCTTCCTCTCATCCAGGTCCTGGGCTAAGCTACTTAGATACGCAGATATACCCTGTCCTCAAGGAGCTCATAGAAAAGCTACAGCTAAGGATAAGTTAAAAATAAAAAATTTTTAAAAGGCAGTGTATTACTTTCCTAGAGTTGTAACAAAGTACCACAAACTGAAAGGTATAAAACAACAGAAATTTATCCTCTCACAATTCTCGAGGCTAGAAGTCTGAAATCAAGATATTAGCCGAGTTGTTTCCCTCTGGAGGTTCTGAGGGAGAATCTGTTCCAGGCCTCTTATCTGGGATCTGGTGGTTGCCAGCAGTCCTTGATGCTTTTTTGGCTTACAGATTTATCACTCCAACCTCTGTCTGTCATCATATGGCACATTTCCTGTCCATCCAAATTTCCCTCATTGTATAAGAACACTAGTCATATTGGATTTAGGACCCACCTTATCCAGTATGACCTCATCTTAACTAGATTACACTTGGGAAGACCCTATTTCTAAATCAGATCACATTCACAGGTTCCAGACTGGACATGAATTTTGGGGGTACATTATTCAGCCCATTACATAGTGACCATGAAATTTATATAAATATTTTAAAGGCATCATAAGTTGTGTAGAGGAAGAGGGGGGTAATAGCCACAACAGGGTCCAGTGATGATATAAAGAGGGAAACCCAAGAAGTTCTGTAGTTCTCCTTGTCTGATAAAAAAAAAAAAAAAAAAAATGTTAAAAGGAAGTAAAAGTTCATCAGTAAGGGCAAACTATTTCTGGCACCAAATTCTCTAAAGAGAATCTAGTGTGTTCCAATTACTAAATTTATTCAGCCCCTTTAAGTTTTGTGATTATTATGTCTGTTGGGAAAAAATACAAAGCATATGAGTGTGAAAGAAAAGACGAAGGGAGGGAAGGAAAGAAGTAAGGAAAGAAACTATCTTTGGTTTACCATTCCATGTACTCAATCCTATGCCAGGACTCTTCAATGGTATCATTCCATGAAAGAAAAAAGAGAGAGGGAGGAAGGGAGAAAGAAAGAAATCTGTGAGATGAATACTATCCTCTTTTTATAGATGAGGAAAACTAAGGCCAACAGATGAAATGCCTTGCCCAAACCACATAGTAATAAGTAGCAGAGCCAGGACTCAAAGCTACCTATGTCTGACTCCAAAGTTAATGCTCCTTTCAGGATAGCCTGATTTCCACGGCAATCAGCTTTATCCCCAAAGCGGTAGCATAATGAGAAAGGTTAGTCTGAACAGCAATCACCAGGATTCAGTCAGGACATCCTGGGAGTAGGGATGTAAGGAACAGAGACAAGAGCCATTCCACTCCCAGCCCAATCACTCCTGGGGTGATTGGCGCAAGATTAACTTCTCTCTTTTTTTTCCTGACTGAAGTAAGCTGGGAAAGTCACCTACCCTCTCTGGGCTTCCAGTTGCCTTAACTGTAAAATGGGTCTGTAATATCTTCATCCTTTGAGGAAGATGACTAGGTGAAGGAGAAAAGATTAGCTAAACTCTTGAGCTCCCTTCTAGCCCTAAGTCCTTAGATTCTATTCACATCACAGAATTACAAACCCGGAAAGGACTACAGAGATAAGTATTTGAGAAATGGTTGAGAAATGGCTAGATCCTTGTGGCCGAGATTTCTAACTGCCCCCCTTTATCTGTTCTCTCTTTCTTGCATAGTGATAGAAATTTTAGTTGATCATAAGACTGCCCAGCTAAGATTTCCTGGCTCTCTTGTAGCTAGGTGTGGCCATGTGACTAAATTATGGGCAATGGGATGTGAAAAGAAGTGATGTGTGCAACTTCTGCCCCTGAAAGGAAATGGCAGGCTGTGCCCTCTCCCCTTTTTCTTCTTCCTGCTGGATGGAATGCAGACTTAGTGGTGGGGGCTGGAGCTGCTACAGGGCAAAATCATGGAAAGAGTGCTGAAGATTGTGGAGTCATAATTCTACCTCTGCACCACCTACTTAGACTTTATATGAAAGAGAAATAAATGCCTATCTTCTTTATCCCACCATCTTCTAACAAATACATCTCTTTTAAAGTACAACAGCAGGGAGTCGGATGTGGCTCAACTGGTTGGGCGTTTGTCTCCCATATGGAGGGACCCGGGTTCGATCCCCGGGACCTCCCGGTAAAAAAAAATAAAATAAAATAAAATAAAGTACAACAGCAAAAAGTCTTGCAGATTCTCCAATTTGGGAAATACACCGCATAGAAAATTAAATGTTAACACTTTAGATGCTTTCATGGTGCTGCCACAGTCACAAATACAAATTCAAATGGGGCCACTGAGATCACATGTCTATAATGGAAATCAAGGAAGCATCTAGATAGGCCAGATGATGTTTATACTGAACTGAGAGAGGGATGGATCATCATTTCAATGTAAACACAAAAATTTTAAAATGATCACAGAACTTTCCTACTTCCCTCACCTCCAGTAATGTGCCAGGGGACTCCAGTTAGAGAAAAAAAATCCAATGTTACTAACTAAACTTCTCCATGACCCTGGGGCAATATCTGATAGTAGCTGAGGTGCTGAGAGGAGGAGACAGGACAAGGCAGCGTCTGAATAAGCAGAACTCTGGATCCCTGACCCTTGCCTTAACTATAGCACTGCTGCTTTAATCAGGTTGATGTACCAGGGTCCCATGTAAGAGTTCAAAGGGCTCTGTTGTTCAAGTTTGAACAAGTCCAACCTCCTGATTAGTAGAGGAAGGAACTGAGGTCCAGAAAGGGGAAGTGACTTGCCCAGAGTCACACAGTGAGGAAGAGGCCAAGTTCCCAGGCCCAGGAACCAGCCTTCTTTCACCCGAATCAGACCAACTCATCAGGACAGACCCAGCTTCTAACCTGGGAGCAACCGACAAGGCCTCTTTGAGGCCCTCAACTTATTTTTACCCCAAAGGCAGAACTTCCTATTTTTGTCACGATTTTAGGTGACTCTCTCATATTCATTCATATTTCACCTAGTAGAGAAAGAGCCTTTGACCACGCATGTACCATAATTTGAGGATGAGCCAGTGAATTCCTGAACAGGCTACCCACCCTTCTCAGCCTTCTCAGCCTTCTGAGATGGATGGGTTTCTTCCCTGGTCTTCCCTGATCCAGGTCTTGGCAGCAGCACCAGAGCACAAGGGAGCATCCACAGTTCCTGTAGCACCATACCCGCTGGTCTGTTCTTCCCAAAAGGACCAGGTAGGTGCCTAGTGTCAAGAGTAGGCCCGGCAAATTCCTGAGCATGAGGATCTGACACTCAGCTCATGCTCTTCTCTCTGTCTGAAATGGACTCCTCCACTTTTGCCTTTTACTGGATCTTTATGTTGCAATCTTGCCATGCAGAGCTGCTGTGTTCAGAGATGCAGGTTGTTCACCAGGAAAGAATGACCATCCTAGGAGGTAATCCGAGGACCAAAAATCTCTGCTTGTGCTCTCCTTACTAATCTGTGCATCCTGGCATGGAGCTGCATTCACCTAGAAAACGTTTCCATTTCTGCAAAGGCTCCATAAGAGCTAACTGCAGTCCTGTAGTCATCAGTTCTTCCAGGGGACCTTTGCTCATAATCCAGAGTAGTTTAGAGTCCACTCACAATTTCTGGGCTTGTCTATTTCTCCTTCCGGGCTGTGAATTCTTCCTTGTTAGTTGTCTCACCAGCAACTAGTAATGTGCCAGGCCCATAGTAAGGGTTCAAGAAATGTTTGTTGAGTGACTAAGTGAATGAGTGATGACTGAGGCTTGAAGAGGTGAATTGACTTTCCCAGGGTCACAGAGACAGTAAGTGGCAGAGCTAGGTCAAGCCCCCCAGGATTCCTGGAATCAAGTACTGAGAATCCTTCCACAGTGGAAGCCCTCCTTCCAAATATTCTTTCTGGAAGCCAAGCCTTCAGAAACACCTTAGTTCTCAGTGAAGACAAGCCAAATGAACTTAATTAATTTTAAGCACACGTCTGCATCTTATTCACCAGGTCAGTGAAGGTTACTGGCTAACAGAAATATTTGGGAAGACTCTTCTTTCCACCCCCAATACATAATTCTGTCTGCTCGTCACTCTTCACCTAGATTTAAGAGGTGCTAACTAAGTTCATGCAGGCCCCATGCCTCCTGTGCCGGGGGTCCTGACTAGGTTTTACCCCTTTAATTCTTATCGCTCAAACCTAAACCAAAGTTGCTTTACCAACTGGCTTCTCTAAATGGCCCCAAGAGCCAAAAAGCAACTTGCAGTTTGGTCTTTTGAATAATGTGATCCAGATCCCCCAATGATATGCTGCCCAGGAGAAAAGTGAGTACAGAAAACCACCACATTGACAACCAGGGGACCCAGGTTCTAATCCCTGCCCTGACACATGCTGAGTCATCTGAGCAGGTAATTCCTCATCATCGGTGAAGTGAGGAGATTTGCCGATACAACTGGCCAGGACTAGAGCTATTTTGCCCATAAAGGCCAACATTCCCAAGGCAGAGGTGTCTTTGAAAGATCTGCAAGGCTGTCAAGGGAAAAAAAGTCTCTGCTTCCTTCTCCATCCAACGTGGGGAAAGTGCTAGACAGAGTAGCAAGAACCCAGGGATGGTCTCCAGTGCTGGCTCTACCACTTTCTCACCTTGGGAAGTCCCTGAACATCTCTGAGCATCAGTTTTCTCATCTGAATAAGGGAGGAATGTTTACATGGAAAGGTTTTTGTTGTTGTTGTTGTCACTCCCTTGCTTTGGGGCCTTATATGCCCTCTCTGGACCTACATTTATGTCCTTACCTATGGGAAGTCTTACTAACACCCAGCAGAGTAAACAGCATGGGCTCTGGGATCTGGCTGCCTGAAATCAAATCCAGTTCTGCTACTTACTTGGGGTGTGATCTTGGGTAAACCACTTAATTTATCTTCTCAGTTGTCTCCTCTGTAAAAACTGTCTACCTCATGGAATTGTTACAAGGACTACCAGAGAGGAAAGTATATAAAGCATTTGACTCATTGGTAAGTGCTAAACAAGCATGAACTACTCTTACCAGGGTACGTATGTGACTAAGTCATTAAGAGAGACACAGATTAAAGGGTGGGACACTTGGCTTCCAGACCAGTTTCATCACTCCTTGCTTTGTGATCTTAAATAATCACTTGCCCTCTCTGGGTCTCCACTTTCCTCATTAAAATGAAGGGGTAGGGCTCCCTAAAGGCCTTCTGGTTCTTAAATTCCCTCATTACCAGAATCTCCACTCCTTTGAGCCTGCTGCTTCCTGAAAGGCACGACTCCCCACTCATCCTCTATGCCCACGTTAAATGTAACTTCCTCTGGAGATACCTCTTTGAATCTTGCAAGGAAAAAAAAAAAAACACCCAATACTATTTTCATCCCCTGCCTTTAGCATTTACCGCAATACAGCACTAATTGCCTTGAATTATTCATTTCTCTTATTCTGTCCCTCACTCACTAAACTGGGCACTCCTGGAAGGGCACTACCTGGGTGGTGTAGTAGGAAGTGCCTGAACTTTGAAGGCAGATCAGTGTCCAAAACGAACTCTGTTTCGCTTGATAAGTCGCTTCCACTCTCTAAACCTTAACTGCCTCATCTAAAACTACGGAGACAGTAATATCTACATCACGGGATTGTGAAGGTTAAATGCAGGAGCATTCAAGTGCTTGGCACCTGAGAATTAGATGCAGTAACACCAATGGGCTCGCAGTCTGAGTTGCCTTTCTCTCCGGAAATGTTCCGCGGGGGTAGCACAAAGGAAGCACGAAATAAAGTGTTGGTGGACTGCATGCCGCGAGGTGAGCAGTTTGGAAAACCTAATCCTCCAACCCGCCGTGCCTCCCCCATAGATAAACCACCACCAGAAAGAGCTAAGGTTCACCACCCTTCTGACCCCTTTCCCTTCAAAACACGGCCTGGCGAGAGGCTGTGGCCCGCTCCCATTGGCTGCTGGCCCGCCCCGCCCCTCCCACCCGGGGAGGACGTCCGCGCCCAGCGCCCTCAACTCTAGAAGGAAGGAAAAAAGCCAAACAAAACCCTTTGGCTGTGATCTCACCCAAATCACTCTGCCAGACAAACGCCCAGATACAAAACCAGTCGACATTTGCATTCTAAAACGGTCCAGCTTGGAATGATAACAAGGGAATTAAGTCAAAGTCTGCACGCGTAACAACGAGCCCCTCCTACCGCCCCTCGCCCGGGACCCGCCCCCCACCTCGCAGCTGGGCCCCAGTCCCCCGGCTGGAGAGGCCAGGGTGTCGGGAGAAACCCACCGCTGCAGAAGAAAGCTCCGCACAGGCTAACATTGGGGGGGTCTCCCTCGAAAAGGGGGCGGAGGACCCCAGGTCCCAGCTGCGGGCAAGCCCCGCCCACGAGCGCGGAGCCTCCAATCAGCTCGTTATTTCGCTCTCCTCAAATATGAATGGACAGCAGGGCATCACCAGACGTTGAAGGAAAGCCTGAGATCAAAACAGATGGGAAAACGAATTCCAGTGTCACAGACAAAGCGGGCGACACAGGCAACATTAGCACCGAAAGAAACTGTAACTCTTTTACTCTGAAAAGTAAGACGATATTTCACCTATGAAAACAGTGGCAGATACTATTAAAGAAGGAAGAGGAGGAAAATCCGAGTTAGTGCTCTTGGCGGGGGTGGGGGGTGGGGGGGTGGGGAGTATGGGGTGGCTGAAGTTTTAAAAAGAAAACTTAACACTCCATTGCAACAATCAGCTCACAGGGATTTAATAATCGTCACACCTACTAACTTTTCACTGACCCTCACCCATCCCCATGCCCTTTCTTCTCTCCTTACCCGGCTTGAAGTCCTAATTTTTGCTTGCTTGCACTCTCGATTCCCTTGCCAGTCTTGCCCATACATAAACGCACCTGCCAAACCCAAGCTGTTTGAATCCAACTGTCTATCCTCACCTGCACCGCCCAGCGGAATGTGGCAAAAGAAACATGCACACACATAGCCTTGGTGACTGGTCTCACAGTAAATTCCTGACACCAGCTCCAACTCTGTAAATGCTGCCTGGCAACCCTACTACATTTCCTGGATGGATTCTCTCTCCCCCACTCCTTTTACACTTTCTCGGCCTCCAACACTTCCTCACCCTTACTCTCAGCTGCTGATCTCACTCCTCTTTTCTTGAGAAAATAGACACAATCAGAACAAGAACTCCCGTGAGCCCTCCCCCACCTCCACGCCTGCCCCACCTGTGCCATCCTCTCTTGGGAGTATAGAGGGGAAGAACCACAACTTGTACTGCTTCCCCATGGCCTTCACTGCCCCAGCAGCCCTCCCACTTCTCTCCCGCATTATCATGTTTTCTCTCTTCCATTCTCCTCAACACACAAACATGCCATAATTTCACCCATCTTTAAAAGCAAAAAGTACAAAAGCAAACCAAAAATAAAAACCTCTCTTGGCTCCGTATCTTCCTCTACCTAACTGCCTAATTCTCAGTTCCTGTTTACAGCACAACTCATCACAAATCACCAGTGCCAGAGATCATCACACTTGTTTGACTCACATGTCCCCAAAAGAATTTTGAAAAATTGCATATTTTAACCATATTTTAAAGTTAATATCTCAAATTGTTCATTTTAAGTTCAAATAGTTGCAAAGAATATAATGGTTAAATATTAAGTTTTTCAAAGAAAAGCACTAAAACACACTTTCAAAGGTGTCTAGTTGAATTTAAATACCATAGCATTCTAATGCCTACTGTCCACTTTAAGAAAACATATGAACAAGCTCTTTAACAATCAGAAATTTTATATAGTTCCTTTTATTCCTTGAACTCATATTTCCATTCCATTTACCAACCCCCAGAATCTTATCTGAATATAAATGATATGACTGAAAGTCTTTTATTGATCATCCGATCATACATTTCTAGCAAAAATATGTATATAAACAGAAATTTTTGCTTTCTATAATCATATGGTTCTAAATATTTTTTAAAATTCCATCTGAAATGAATGATCATTATAACTATTAGTAGTACACAATTGATCAAAATAAATATATTGTGGGTTTTAAAAAATAATTCCTGGGAAGCAGCTGTGGCTCAATCAGTAGGGCTCCCGTTTACCATATGGGAGGCCCCGGGTTCGGTTCCCGGGGACTCCTGGTGAAGGCAGGCCCACCCGCACGGCTTGGTTAGCTGACCCAGCGAGCACAAGCAGCAAGGGGGGGATAAATGAATAAATAAATAAAATCTTTTAAAAAAAAATAAAATAAAATAATTCCTAAACAAAGTAACATTTTATTGGAAATTCATCTCATAATGAGGTTTATGAAATTTTTATTTAATTAATCAATGTATCATTAATATCTAACATTTATTGCTAGAATGAGATAGAATTAAGCATCAGTTCGATTACTATTTTTCCTATTTACATATTTACAGATGTCAGCACTGAGAAACCTTATTCTCAAAAATAAGTAGTTGGGAAAAGAGTTTTGTTATAGGAATGTGGCTCAATTCTTAGAACTCCTAACTTATATTCTAAATACCACATGGTTGAGTATCATCAAAAATTATTTTGAAAGATCTATCATACAATAGCTAATAAGGTAGGGACTCAGTTTGAGGCATGGTAATTGTGAGGTGCCCATCACATACTCCAGCGGAAATGTCTAGTGAACACAACTTCTGACTCCGGTGGCAAGGATGGTGGTACTGCAGGCAGGGGCTGGATGTGAGCTGTGTACTACAGGTGAGAGAGACATGGCTGTGATGGCTGCAGAGACTGTCAGTGGAAAGCAATGAACACTGCACCAGTAGTCAAAAGACATGGGTTCTAGTCACATGACTGGCCCTGCTGTCAATATGACCTTGGGCAAGTTATAAAATCTCTGCAAGTCTCGGTTTCCCCTTCCCCCTTTCATGTGGGCCCTCAGAGTCTGACAGCAGGGGGATTGCTTTCACAGGAAACACAGACTTAAAAATTCTTTAACTTCTCAGAAGAACAAGATAAGATAGATGCAGGTGCAGCTGAATTACCAGCCACACACTGAATTTTATTTCACACTGAGATGGGTTTTCATTCATTCAGCAAGTACTTATTGAGCATCTGCTATATTTCTATACCTCCATTGCTGAGTAGACAATGAAGCAGACAGTTATAAAGTTCAGCCTGCTGTAGGATCCACCTCCTATTCCATCTTCTAGTCCATCAATAAAGTCTCGGGGGCAGAATATCAAGGTGGCATCACAATCCCAGTATTCCAATATGGAGCCCGGAGACTCCCCAGTTCCATACTTTATGTGTACAACACATCTTCAGATCTTTCTTTACACCAACTCAAACTTCTGCCTACCTTTATTCACTCCCTCGTAATAGCTGCATATGTATCTGTATCTCCCACTAGATTTTAAACCTTAACAAATAAGAAACAACTGTGATTTAATTCTGTATCCCCAGCACTTTTGCAAAGTGATTGATGCACAGACATGTTCAATAATTGTTTTTTTAATATTTACTTCTAAAGCTAGAAAAACCCTTATTTATTTGCTGAAAATTATCATTTCTTGCCTACTAGTGTGCTGGGCTCTGTTATAGATAATGGGACTTGTATTAGTCAGCCAAAGGGGTTCTGATGAAAAATACCAGAAATCTGTTGGCTTTTATAAAGGGGATTTATTTGGGGTAGAAGCTTACAGTTACCAGGCCATAAAGCATAAGTTACTTCCCTCGCCAAAGTCTACTGCCACGTGTTGGAGCAAAATGGCTGTCGACGTCTGTGAGGGTTCAGGCTTCCTGGGTACCTCTCTTCTCAGGGCTTGCTTCTCTCCAGGCTCAGCTCCTCTGCTCTTTCCACAAGGCCAGCTGTAGACTATCAGGTTTGTTTCTCTTCCTAGGGCCTTTTCTCTTTCCTCACGACCAAGTTCCTCTGTGTGCTTACTTCCCAGGGCTCCAGCTCAAAAACTCCAACTCTGTTTTCTGCCATGTAGTTTTCTCTGTGAGTTCCTGCCCACCAAGGGGGCAGGGACTCAATGTCCTACTGACATGGCCCAATCAAAGCTCTAATCATAATTTAACCATGCCCCCAGTACAGACCAGTTAAAAAACATAATCCAACATTTATTTTTGGAATTCATAAATAATACCAAACTGCTACAGGCCTATACCAAAGAACAAGACAAGCTCGATCCTTGCTCTGATGACACATTCTGGAGGGGGGGGGGCAAGGAACCAACAATAAATACAAAATAATAGCAGAAATATCAGGCGGTGATTAAAATAGGATGCTAGAGTTTCTAAAGCCTGGGTTTAAAACTCCTTTTTACTGGAGTGTCAGGGAAGGCCTCTCTGTAGACATGTTAAACAGAGATCTCAGCGTCCAGAACAAGCCAAACGTGAAAGTCACAGGGAAGGGACTACTTCTGTACAGAGAGTACAGAAGTCCTGAAGCAGAAAAGAGATTGAGGAGTTCACTTGACTCCTCCATCAAGCAGTTAAAGGCATATTATTCCTATTTCATAAATGAGACAACCAAGCCTGGGAGCAATACAGTGATTTCACCTCTCACAGAAGAGGTAGCTAAATTGGGAGTCAAGTATGATCAGAAAATATTACTATTTAA
Organism: Tolypeutes matacus; assembly: GCA_026826555.1. NCBI lineage: Eukaryota > Metazoa > Chordata > Mammalia > Cingulata > Chlamyphoridae > Tolypeutes > Tolypeutes matacus. Next base: position 52,202,521 of record JAKSZT010053883.1, read on the forward strand.
GGGGTTTGTAGATATCTATCAAAGCAGTTCATTCCTCTGAGCTGTAGAAAAGAGACAGCCTGATTGAACTTGATCCAAAAAAAAGATCACTCTTCTAGTCCCATACTCTGCCATGGAGCCATTTTTCTCATCCACTTTTTGCAGCTTTTTCTACCTCCACCACCTCCAGGCTGTGGACTCCCAAAAGTCTATCCCCAACCCGGATGTCTATTCTGAGTTAGAGGTTCCAACCCCCAACTAGAAGGAAAGCCCTGTTCTGTTCTATACTTCGCACTAGGTCCCAAACCAAAGCATTGTCTGGCACATAGTAGAAGCTCAATAACGAATGAATGAATGAATGAGCAAGCCACAGACCCATTTATCCAACTATTTACTGGACATCTCTACTTCAATGTCCCACAAACACCTAAAGTTCAAAATATCCAAAACAGAAATCATCTCTCCCAGTCCTTCCCCCAAACTGTCCTTTTCCCTGTGTTCCCTCTCCCTCTGAGGTTAGTATCCACTCCAACCAATTGCCCAAGCCAGCAACCTGGGCATCATCTTTGATCTCTTCTCCCCATGTTCCCCTGGATCTAATTGGTGATAAAGTCTTCTTAATTCTGCCTCTTCAGGTTTCTAAAATCTTACCCTGCTTCTATAACCCTTCTAGGTATGCCTTGGTGAAAATCTCACCACTTCTTCCCTGGGCTATTACACTAGTCACCTAACAGGTCTCATTTCTTTCTGCTCCCCTACACAAAACGCCCTCCAATCTATTCTACACAATTTCTACCTGAGTTTTATCTATTTTATTTTATATTTTTACATTGTAAAAGTTAAATAGTAATTGTAAAAATGTGACTAACGGAGGAAAACTTGGAGAAGAAAACAGAAAGCATCTGTAATGCCACCACGCAGAGGTAACTACAATTATTTGTTTGGTATAGCTCCTCCCAAAAGTTTTGCTGTGCACATAATTATTTCTCTTTCTTTCTTTCCACCTTTCTTTCCATCTTTCTTTCTTTCTTTTTCTTTTTTCTTTTGGAATTTTGGAATATCTTTAATGAAAGAAAGGCAAAAAATACAACATCTGTGTAATATAACAGATTATTCTTCTTGATTCCTTTGATCCATTTTGGATATCAAAGCACAAAAAATAAAACATTGTCTCATAGGGTTGAATACAGATGTAAATGTTAAAACTTAAGACAACCAAAGCATAGAAGGGGAAAGAAACTGATCCATGTGTTGGTAAAATTTCTACATTTCACTTGAAGTAGTAAAATATTGATTCTATGATGACTGTATAAAATTAATGTATATAGTCATGGTAAGAAAAATATCTATAAATGCTCCACCATAGATTGTCTGCTCTAATCCCCAGAACATGATAATATGATGAGATACCACTTCAATGTTTATATTATATGGCACAGTTGATCTTTTATTTAATTATTTATTTTTGTATTTTAAAAGCTGCTTAGATTATATAAATGTTACACAAAAATTACAGGGATTCCCATGTTCCCCACCTCCCATACCTCCCATACCTCCCATAACATCTCACATAAATATCTTTCATTAGTGTGGCACATCACCTGCAATGGATATACACATCCTGGGACTTTGCCATTAAGCATGGTCCATAGTTCACATTGTAGACCACACTCTCTCCCACACAGTTCTGCATGTTATATGCTGATGTAAAATGGCCTATATCTGTTGTTGTAATGTCACTCAGGATAATTTCCAAGTCCCAAAAAAGCCCCTGTATTACAACTGCTTCTTCCTTCCCTGCCCCCAAAGTGTCCAGTGGCCACTGGCTCCACTTCACTGTTGTAATTTTTTACATTGCTTGAATCACAATGTGTCTACAACAGAATACCAGTGAGTCCACTCTAGTCCATAGTCTTTTTCTTTCTTTCTTTCTTTTCTTTCTCAAACAAAACCAGAATTATATTGAATTTAAGCTTTGAATTCTTCTTTTTTGGCGAACATTTTATTGTGAATATTTTCCTATATCCTATATCTTTTTTTTTTTTTTTTTTACCGGGAGGTACCGGGAATTGAACCCCGGTCTCTCCATATGGTAGAGGGACGCCGAACCTCTTGAGCCACATCCGTTTCCCTATCCTATATCTTTTAATATCATTGAATGCATTTGAATGTTCCCAATTCCATCAATTAACTGGATATATCATAATTTATGTAATCATTTTCTGATTACTTTACATTTAGATTATTTCCAATCTTATTATTATAAAACAGGTTTCAATATATATTCTTTTTTTTTTTTTTTTTAAAGATTTTTTATTTATTTATTAATTTATCCCCCCCTTGCTGCTTGTGCTCGCCGGGTCAGCCAACCACGCCGTGCGGGCGGGCCTGCCCTCACCAGGAGGCCCCGGGAACCGAACCCGGGGCCTCCCATATGGTAAACGGGAGCCCTACTGATTGAGCCACAGCCGCTTCCCACAATATATATTCTTGTACATAACCTTTGTCTTCACCTCTGATTATTTGCTTTTGATAAATTCCTAGATGTAAAATTACTGGATCAAATTATATGAACATGCTTATGGCCCTTGATAACTTTGCCAAGTTGTCTCAAAGTAACTTTTTAAAAATGCAAATCTAATCATGTTATTCTCTTTTTAAACTCTCTAAAAAAGGATTTCAGAAAATAGTTCAGACTTCTTAGGTAGGTATACAAGGCTGCATGAGTTAGCCTCTATTTACTCTCAGTTGCCTCTCAACTTCAACTTCAACTTCGACCACTTATTTCAACCACATTCCCCTTATTTCAGTCACATTAAACTACTTATCTGTTCATGAAATGTGTCAGACTTGGGACATGGTTGTGTTCTCTGCCTAGAACACCATGTTCCCTTTTCTTCACCTAGCCAACTCCTACTTGTCCTTCAAAATTCAGCATCCAAGTATCGTCTGTATTAGATAAAATAAAATATCTTCTATTTAAATGCTTACAGTGAGTCAAATTCTATGCTAAACAATCATTTCATTTAGTTATGACCTCAATGTCCAACAAATTGAGGCACAGTTAGTGAGTGGCTCATGGTTAAGTGGTAAAGTGGAGATTTAAATCCAAGTTTTATCTGACTCCAAAGCCCATGTTCTTTATCACTGCCATTTTCTTCCTCTCTGACCTTTATGTCTATTTACATTCCTCTTCTCTGGGTTTCCATGGCATCCTGTGCTTACCTTTGTATTTCTGTGTTCATGTATCTGTCTCCCTCATGAGATGGTAAATTCCTTGAGGGCGGGAACTATGTTTAATTCACAATGTAGGAGTTCAATGAATATTTGCTGAATGAATGATGAATGAATAAACACTGGTTGGCCTCTTATAACTTTGACCTAGGTTTTCCTTAATTTCCTTTGCTGTCACTGATGATGACTTTATGAGCTTGTCTCCTTGGGGGATCAATACTCATTTCCTCTGATATCTTGATTCATGCTGGGGTCCTCCAACTGAGCAGAGGTGACATCATGGCCATGGAACTCCTCTGCTAATAAAGGTGGACCTCCAGACAGCATCCTGTGAATCAGGCAGAAGCAAGAAAGATGTCGAACAGGAGTGTCAGTAGAAAGTTTCTATTTGCCCCCACATGCCAGAGTAATGAGAGGAAAAGGAAACACAGAAATAGAAGGCAGAGACTTAATGGGTTGGAAAGAGGCCCTTGTGTGTGGCAGGAACTGGCCTCAAAGGATTAAAAACAAAATGAAAAGTGAAAGCTTGGCACATGAACTTTGATTGGAGTTGAGGAGATCAGGTCCTCAGAAACCTCAGGTCTACCGAGGCTGTCCAAATGATGTCATGATAGATGTATGCACAAAACTCACTTCAGCCCCTCCTTCCAAAACACTGAACCCAAGCATAGTGTGGTCTTAAGGTGCAATGGAGTCCTCCCCTCTTAGCAGGAACCTTCCACAGGGAGAGTTTCTGGCTGGGAGCTGCTTGGACCACATATTCCACAGTTTGGTCACCAAAGTGGCAATTATCCTTTACTGCCCCTCACCACTCTCACCACAACATTGCAGCATCTCCACAAATGCCACCTTACAGCTTGTGTCACCCACTCATAAAGAAGCAGGGATGACATGCACATACATGTATCTACGTGAACACAAACACATATTTCTGCACATAAAAGAGGGACTCTCTAGTCATTTATTCAATAAAAACATTTATCAAGTACCTAGTCTGTGTGGGCCACTGTGCTCCATTCTAAGGATAGAATGAAGAATAAGACACCATCATTACTCTCAAGGAGTAATGTCAATAGGTGAGACAGATAGGCATAGTCAATTATACTACAGTGTTATAAGTTGAAGACTGACAGAGCAAGAAGGGAATGAAAAGCCAGCAAAGTCACCAAGCCCAACCACAGGGCTCAGAGTTTTCCCAGTGAAATTGGAAGTTTATTTTTTTAAAGTCTATTTAAAGTCTTTTAAAAAGAGAATAGCATGATTAGATTTGGAGGGCCCAGTGTCTATTCAAATCCCTGAATACTTCTTTTTAGTACGTAAAACACCCACAGAACTAGATGGAGATCAGGGCACAGAGGACCCCATAGAAAACACAGGCCCTGTTGTAGATAACTTACAAATAAAAAAATATAAACCAAACAAAAGCAGCCTTCTGTTTTCAGAAAATGAAAATTAAAACTCAAAGGGGATGGGGAGTAGATGTAGCTCAAGTGGTTGAGTGCCTGCTTCCCATGTACGAGGTCCCAGATTCGATCCCTGATACCTCCTAAAAACAAACAAACAAACAAAAACAAATAAAAAAACCACTTCTCATTGGGAAGCAGATACCAATATACACACTGTAGGAATCCCGGAAGGAGACAAAAAAAGAAAGGAGCAGAGAGAATATCCAAAGAAATAATGGCTGAAAACTTCCCAAATTTAATGAAAGACATGGATATATATACCCAAGATGCTCAATGAACTCCAAACAGGATACACCCATGTAGACCCACAATGTACCATGTTATAATCAAATTGTCAAATGCCAAAGATAAAGAGATTATTCTGAAAGCTGCAAGAGAGAAGCAACGTGTCACATACAAGGGAGCCTCAATATAATTGAGTATCAATTTCTCATTGAAAACCATGGAGGCAAGAAGGCCAAGGGGAGACATGTTTGTGGAAAGTAAAAAATTGCCAACCAAGAATTCTTCATTCGGCCTGTCTTTCAAAAATGAGAGAAGAATTTAAACATTCTCAGATAAACAAAAGTTGTTTATCTGAGTTAAAGAAATGCTCAAGGGAGTTCTTCAGGTTAAAGGGGACACTAAGGGAGCAGGCATAGCTCGGTGACAGAGCACCTGCTTTGCATGTATGAGTTCCTAGGTTCAATCCTTGGAACCTCCTTACAAAAAAAAAAAAAAAAAAAAAGACACTGGACAACTGACTTAAGCCGCGTGAAGAAATAAAGATCCTAATGACATGGGTAAATATAAATACCAGGACTGTTATATTTTTATTTGTAATTCCACTTTTTACTTCCTATAGGATCTAAAAGGCAAATGCATAAAATGTAATGATAAGTTAATGGTTTTGGACTCACAGTATATAAATATGTAATTTGTGACAAGAACTACATATTAGTGGGGGTATAGAGAAACATAGTGTACATATGCTATTGAAGTGGTTACACTGGTATCAAAGCAACCAAGATTCTTTTAGACTTAGGATGTTAAATTTAAGCCCCATGGTAACCACAGAGAAAATATCAGAGAATATGCAAACTCATAGTGGCAGAGAGTAGAGTACAGGTTACCAAGGAGGGGGGCAGGGGCAATGGGGAGTTAATGCAAATGACTGTAGGGTTTATTACATTTTATAAGGTCAAGGATATTCTACTAATGTAACCACTTTAACTACAGTTATCAAGTTCAAGAAATTTCAGTCTATATTCCAGTTTTTCATGTGTCCTAATATTATTCTTTGGGGAATTTTCTCCTCCATTATTAGATCCTGTCCAGGATCATGTATTTCACGTCATTGTAATTATATCTTTAGTAAATTTTAATAAAAATTATGGGCCAGACCTTTACATGTATAATTTTGGTACATAAGGCTAAGAGGCCACTGATGTCTTCACTATATGCACAGGGCTTTATTGGAAGGGTGTGGCTGGGGAGCAGGGCCCATCTGTATAGAATTTGTAAGTTCATGGAACAAAGAGTAGGGGGAAGTTTTCAACCTTTATTGTGCATATGACTCACCTGGGGATCTTGGTAAAAGGGAGATTCTGGTTTCATAGGTCTCAAGTGGGTCGGAAGGCAGGGGGTGTGGATGGTGCTGGTTGTGCACCAGACTTAGGAGAAGTCTGGACATGAGAAGACAGGTCTGTGAAAGGAGATACTAGAAATCTCATTTTTATAGAGGAGCAATTCAAGGCACAGAGAAGTTAAGAAACTTAACCAAAGGCATGTAGCCAGTAAGTGACAGAGTCAAGACTGCGACCTGGATCTGACTTCAAAAACGGTGTTTCTCTCTGTCCCATCATGCTGCCTATCCCCATGGCAGACATTGTGAGGTGCAGCTCCATCTTTCCCCTACATCCCCATAAAGTGGGGCTATTTCTTCTAGAGACAAGTTTAGTCAGTACTACCGGAATGGTATAATGGAAAGACTGGACTCCTGGAATCAGGAAATCAGGAAAACAGGTCTCCCGGGTTCCTCTGCTAAATTGCTGTGATCCTCCCCTCCCCCCAGCAAGTTATCTGACTCTCTAGTTACCCTAAAATTGAAGTGAAAGTTTGGACTTTAGCCTTAAGGAATCACCCTGGCTGTATCCTGTGGCCCAAAGGTATCTTTCACTTATAGGAAAATGCTGAGAAATTGCTGAGCTAGTACCAGGGCCTGAATGGGTTGAGGGGATGCCAGAGTGGGGCTCAGAGAACAAGCTCTACTTTGTGGTAGGAAAGAAAACCGTGAGCCCCAGGGGCTTATTCTCCATCCTTGAAACCAAATGGAGTTTGCCCAGGGGGATTTCAAGATTGCTTGGGACCGATGATGCCTTCTTCTCCATTTTCTCACTTTCTGAACAGGCATGTCTATAAACTGTTGTCTGTCATCCTGTGCCTGTCCCACCACTCTATTTGGGAACAGATAAATTGTTTCTTCAGTTCACAGGCACACAGATGGAGAGGAATTTTGTCTCAGAATGGATTATACCCAGAGGCTCATCCACACCTAATTTAATGATTTAATTTAGATGATAAGATTTGGGACTTTTGAGCTGATAAGAGTTAGGTGAGATTTTGAATTTTGATGCCATAATGTGTTGAGACTTTGGGGGGTGTTGGGATAGGGTGACTGTATGTTGCATGTGGGACCAACAAGAATCTTTGGGGTCCAGTGTGCGGACTGGTTAAGAGGTCCTGGTGGCAGGGATAGGTGAGAATGTAGTCTGGTCTGATGAATTTGGTCTTAATGGTTGCCCCCCCCCCCAATGCCTATGTCCTAATCTTTAGAATCTGTGAATATGTTTCATTACATGGCGAAGGAGAATTAAGATAGCAGATGGAGCAGAGCAGGTATATAGCTCAGTGGTTGAGCACCTGCTTCACAAATATAAGGTCCTGGGTTCAATGCCCGGTACCGCCTAAAAAAAAAAAAAAGATAGCAGATGAAATTATGGCTGCTAGTCAGCTGATCTTAAAATAGGGAGGTTATCCTGGTGAACACAATGTAATCACAAGGGTCCTTAAATATAGGACAGAGAGGCAGAAGAGAACCAGAGAGATGGCAGAGTGGGAAGGACTGAGCCTGCTTTGAAGATGGAGGAGGAAGCCACAGGTCAAGCAATGAGGGCAGCCTCTAGAAGCTGGGGAAAGCAAGGAGCTGGACTCTACCCTAGAGCCTCCAGAAGGAACGCAGCCCTGCCAACCTCTTGCCTTCAGCCCCCTGAAACCCATCTCGGACTTCTGCCCTCCAGAACTGTAAGATCACCCATTTGTGTGCTTTTACAAGCCACTAAGTTTGTGGTAACAGTAACTCGTTACAGCAGCGATAGAAAACAAATACAAGTCTGGCCCTGCAATGTACTGTTCTAGGATCTTGGCCACGTCGTTTCAGCTTTGCATTCCCTTACTTTTCCTTGTTTCTCAAAATAAAAACTGCTGTGAAGATCAAAAGTGACACACAGGCAGAAATGCCTGGCACACAGGTACTCAGGAAATGGAAATTTCCAGCTTCTTTTCTTCCACTTTGGGGAAACACAGGGAAAGAAAGTAGGAGCCAAACGCCATTCTCTGCAGCACTCCCTCCTTCCTTTGATGTCATCTTTGCAAAGAACCCCCTCACTAAGCTCCCAAGCACACCTTATCTAGAGCTCTCTGGCTCCTTATCTGCTTGCCTTTGGGGGACCCATAGCTCCTACCTCCCCTGATGAAAACCCCCTTCAGAATACAAAAGCTCTTTAGAAAGGTCTGAGATAGAGCCGAAGCAGAGCCTTCCTCTGCAAACAGTTTTCAGAGATGAAAGAGCAGCCTAGTCACCAGAATCTACACTATGGACACCCTTATTTTCCATGAGTAGGGGGTGCCCCACGGTGAGGCAAGGCCGAGGTGAGGCAAGCCATTCAGAGGGCGAGCCTGGGACTGCCCCTCCTCCCACCCACACCAGGACAGACATCCCACAAACATTTCAGACCTCCAATTCCTTCTTTAGTTGTGTTATGAGCTTTTATTTAAAAAGCACATTTAATATGAGTATAGTTTCGCAGATACAAGTTTTCACTTTGTATTCTACAAAAGTCTTTGAATATTATTCTCTTTACAAAATGGAACCTTACAAAAATACTGACAATTTAATGTTTTTATACAGTTTTCTCTAGTTGCAGTTATTTCTCTCATTGTAAAACAATGTCTACCACAGAACTACGATATTTTAGTTGACATTAAAAAAAATTAACTCAATGCTTTTTTAAGCAGCTAATGTAAATAACACAGGTCAAGACACAGTTTATAATCATAGTGGATATAACTAAAATTGTTTCAGAAATAATATTTTACATAGTTAACTTTTAATGTTTTATACATTATTTATATAATATTTATATATAAAAATCATAGCTTGCTATAGTTGAAATGAAAGGACGGATTCTGTAATAAGGATGTGCATGTGGTTGATCCATGTGGTTACATTTTGCCCTTTGGAAGGTTTGCACCCAAGACCTAAAATCCTTTCTTCCTTCCTTCTTTTCCTCAAAGGTTTAGTAGAAGGGGTCCCGACGGTGGGACCTGGCTTGGAAGGACTTATTGATAGAGGATGAGGGAAACTCTCTTCAGAGATTTAACCCATGTGTTCTGCCCAGCAGAACCTACCAAGAACTGCCCTAGAGATCAACCCCAAGACAATAGTGCTTTACCCAGCTTAGCAAGAGCAACTCCCCAAAGACCCCTGTCAGCTCCGTTTTCTGGAAGGGCAGCCTCTCGGGCGTGAGACCGTCTGCTATTCTAGCTCATTCTGACTTCGAGTAGCCAAAAGGTTGGTTCACTTTTCATTCTGCCCCATTCACTCTCCCATCTCAGTACAGAAGGCTGCTTGACATCAGAGGGCAGGCCACACCTTTGCTCATCTCCTAATGCTCACAGGAAATCCTGGTAAGTTCACAGCAAGGATTTCACAGGAGAAGGCAGTAAGTGAAATCTAACCATTTCTAAGAGCGTGCAAGTGACCAGCGACTGGTGTACACAATATCAGCATCCTGCAATTGACATTTTAACATCACAGGACGATGAGTCAAAAGAAGACTAAATGAGGGTCCGTACCCTCGGTTTCTTCTGAATTGTGCTATTTGTGAAATTCACTCATCCACAAAGAGTCTCCTAATCACTAAAGTGAGGGACTGAGGTTACTGGCCTATGGGCAGGGGAAGTGATAAGGCCTTAGTAGAAGGTATTTGGATTCAGGATCTGATCATTTGACTGAGCAAGCTTGCTTTTTCCAAACCCACACAAATTTCCTGAACTAAAGTCACAGTAAAGAAGAGAGTGGGGTGGACAGAGAAGATGCAGGAGGGGAGCCCCTCAATGGCTATTTTCTTGATTCAGTGCTATTTCTGGCATTGTGTGCTGCAATGTGAATTTGCGCTTTTCTCACAGGCCTAGGATTCCTCAGGTCACAAAGATGACCAGCAGACTCTACTTGAATCATTTTAGTGTTTGTTCCAGAACAAGCCCGTGTTCACTAGAACATGAACACTTGAACCAATTGCACATCCAGGATTCCGGCACGTGGTGTTAGTTTGCTGCGTTTTCCACATAGGTGAGCACTACCTATTTTGGAAGGCCACAAGGTAAGATTTTTTTTTTTTTTTTTTTTTTTTTTTAAATCTTTTTGAAAATCAGTCAGGCAAAAGTTTTTCCCTACATTCTACTGTCTGATGAGATTGGAGAGCAGCAAGAAATTGCTGTCAGCAGTCATATTACAAAAACAGCTCAGGAGGTGGGCAGCCTCTACACCATGTGGTGGTGATTGTTCCTGTCAATAATGTCCACAGGTGAGAGGATTTCCTTCCTGATGGCAGGGGAAGGCAGGGAGAGTGTCGTCTTGGTCTTGAAGAGGTCAGAAACAAAGAAAACCTGGAAGGAAAAATCAGAGATCCAAGTCAGTGAAAGACATCTGGGGACTGGGGACAGACAAAGGGAAAGTTGTAGGAGGATGGACTTTAGGAAAAGAGGGTTCCAAACAATAGATCTTTAAACTGGGAAGGACCATAGAGACCATATAATGTGGCTTTTATTGTACAGAGGGAAACTGAGGCCCAGAGAAGGGCAGAGACATGCCCTAGGTTGCACAGCAGCTGTAGAAGAAGAACCCAGCTCTATAGACTCTCAATCTTGTGCTCTATGCCTGTAGTCTCCACTTCCTTATTTCCCAAGGCAAATGAACAGCAATGAAATATACAACAACAGGGGGGCAGATGTGGCTTAAATGGTTGGGCGTCCATCTGCCAAATGGAGGGACCTGGGTTCAATCCCCGGGACCTCCCGGTAAAATAAAAAAATATATATAGAAGGCGCATGGGCTGCCAGGCTCTGAGTGCCGGTGAGCCATGGGGCCCCGGGAGCCATGCAGCAGGATGATGACGTAACAGGGAGAGACGACGAGATGCTCCGAAAGCTGCAGAAGCCAGGAGCTGCGGTGGCGCAGGCGTCAGAATAACTGTCTCCTGCATTGGAAGTCTCCAGGATCGAATCCTGGTGAAGACTGGAGGAGGAGGATGAGAAGAGATGGCAGGAAACACACACAGAGAATTGCTCAGCGAATGGACACAAAATAGCAAATGGGGAAGGGGGGCGGTTAAAATGGATAAAGTAAATAAATCTTTAAAAAAAAAAAAAAGAAATATACAACAACAAAACAAAATAAAGGAAACAAGTCATAATTAGTCACTAATTCATGCTACTTTTGCTTTCCTTACAAAGGAATCTAAGGTGTAACCAAAAAAATTAGCCAATATGAATTCCTATCAGCAGGAGTTGGACTAAGGAAGTGGTACTGACCACATTTTCCTGAAAATCAAGTGATAGCAACAATTTGATGGAGGTCAAGGAGCCATGGTCTCTTGCTGAGGGAATCAGCAGTGAACCCAGGGAAAAGGTCAATGAAAAATCTCTTGCTCATTCCCCATGTCCTTCCTCCTCCTGGCATGCGAACTCAGAGAGTCCTCCACAGGATCATTGAGAAGTATTTATTGAACACCCACTTGCAAGGGTATAAGGATGGCTCAGGCATAGCTCATGTCTCAATAGTTTATGATGAAAGGTTCAAGAACTTGATGACTTGCTGAAGTAAGAAAAAATTTATGCTTTGGATTAGATGGTAAAATAAATACACAGAAATCCATTTGAGCCATTTAGCAACAGGAGTTTGTATTAAGTAACCCTAAGCAGCAGCTATCAGTCATGTAATTTAATAGGAAACACATGGTTGGGTTTTGAATGGGGACTTAAACACTTTCAAAATTCTTACGTCCAACAGCTTTCTAAATCGAAAGGTCTTTGTCCTGAACATGATAATGTGGTAACTAATAATGCAGACGCTCTGACTTCATTATGGCTTCATTCTGGCAGAATGAAGAAAGGGAAGAAAATGAAGTCCTTAATAAGACTTCACCAAAACTACATCCTTAACCAGACTTCCAGCAGTCCAGGGCCTGCTCATAGTTAGGACCTGGATCCTTTCTTGAACTAATTTCCACACTGTCCCTTCTCTAATAACACAGCAACAAACAAAGGGCCACAAAAATCACAGCAAGAAACTGATAATGGTGATTATTAACCCAGGAGAGATGAACTGAATGGCTAGAGAAAAGTTGCCCCCACCCCCACAAATAAACACTTCCATCTTCAAAATCCTGACTCCCCCTCAATCCCCTGGCTTATTTCCTCGATTTGATTTTCTGGGCTCATATCCATTACATACTAGGGTTTCAGCTTCCTAACTGCCAGATAGGAATAATGGCAGATGAAAGGCAATAATGTACACGAGAAGACCTAAAATTGTATGGTATGAAATTCAATAAAAGGTAGTCCTTCCTCTGATGTTCTGGATACCACAGTAATTACTGGGCCTAGAGTAAGCTTTGCTCTCTCAAGCCTCTAAATTGTTGCTTGCCAGCCTTTTTTCCTGGATGAGAAGCTTCTTGAGGGCAGAACCCTAGCCCTATCACCCTGTATCACCCACGGCACTTAGAACTAATTAGACTTTGCACATGGCAGGGGCTCAGTATTGTTTGTTGCTGACTTTCTGAACTCCTCTTGACTGGGAAGCAAGCATTCTGGCCTTGGCTGGTATGGGCACACAGACTTCAGGGGGGACCCACACGCGCACAGTCAAGTGGCAAGATGGAAAGTCCAGCAGAAACCCCCTCTAAGCTATATTTTGCTTTCAGCGTCGCATGAGGTTACACAACCACTCTTTGGGATCATGAAATACGATCCTGTCAGACACAAGCAGGACTCAGTCCTCCTAATGCTTGGACAGCAGAACACGAAAAGGACTAGCAAAAGAGAAACCGTCTTGGCTTGGTGCAATTCCATTTCCTGTGAAAGATGGTCCTCACCCAGAAAGAAAACCCAGGAGCCAGACTGAAATTAAAAAATTAAGAAACCAACTCCCTCTACACACTCTTAATCCACAAATCTTCTCTGGTGAATAAACAAACACACTAGATAATAAAAAAACAGCCTCAGCAAATAAGAAATCTATACCCTAAGTGCCAAGAAGAGTTCTTAGTTACACTGCCCAAACCATTGGCTTTCAATTCCATTTCTGATTCTTTGCATTCCATTAATTAATTTTTTGAAAGATGAATGAACACAATCAGTAAACGTCTATGGAGTACCTGCTCTGGGGCAAGCACTGAGAATATAAAGACAGAATATAAAGGAGACAGAGTCCTTTGCCCTCAAGGAGCTCACAGCCTGCAGAGAGAGATGAGGTAGAGACTACTATAATACAGTGTTTCAAGGGTTATCGTAGGGAGAAGCCAGATGTTAAAGGACCACAGGGAATGTGGTACCTAACCCAGACTGAAGGGCAGGAGGGAAGGCCTTAGAAGGCTTCCCCCAAAGAGGCTGTGGGAGAGCATAGCTTTGAAAGATAAGCAGGAGTTAGCCAGGGGGGTGAATGCCAGGAATGCTGTTACAGGCAGAGGGAGTGTGCACAGGCACAGGAGAGAGAAAGCACAGCTTGTTTGGGGAACTGCAAGAAGGGAGGCATGGCTAGGGCGGAGCATTGCATGGGCTGGAAGGGAGAGGCCCAATGCCGGAAAAGCATTCTATGACCTGGTAAGGAGTGCAAACTTTATCCTCCAGGCCCCAAGAGTATTTATCAAAGCTGAAGCAAGGACGCATTCTGTTGCGAAGACTTGCCTTAAGATGGTGATGGCATTTAGAACAGAGAAGGAACTGGTAACAGTGCAGTGAACCCAAAGGCAGGGCTACTCTCGGGACACTATTGCAGAGTCAAGGAGAGGGTGAGTCCTGAACAACATCCATGCAGTAGAGACAAAAAGAAGAGCTGGACTTTTGAGATGTTGAGGACAGAGCTGCTGGTCATTGAGGTGGCATGTATGTGTGCAGGTGCTGGGCAGGGGGAGGCAATGCTTCTCTTTCCACTTCTGTTTAAAGATCTGAGGATCTTTGCACTCATCATAAAATCTCTTCCAGGGAAGGGGTTGTGGCTCAATCAGTAGGGCTCCCGTTTACCATATGGGAGGCCCCGGGTTCGGTTCCCGGGGCCTCCTGGTGAAGGCAAGCCCGCCCGCACGGCGTGGTTAGCTGACCCAGCAAGCACAAGCAGCAAGGGGGGGATAAATGAATAAATAAATAAATAAATCTTTAAAAAAAATAAAAAATAAAAAAAATAAAATCTCTTCCAGTTTGGGTAACTATGCCAGGGGACAAATTATAACTGCTTTCCTCTACCTTCTAAATATTTTCGCTCTCTCTGATAATGTCTTGGAGGAAGTGATTCTTATCTCCTCCTGAGTCAGGATAGCAGGCCACTCATGTCTGATGGTGTGAAATGATCGACTTTACCCAAGCACTCAGGGCATGGTAGCCCTTCCTTCAAGAGTAACGCTACAGGCAAATAAGGCAGCCCCTGGCTGTGGGAAACCAGTTCGCTGTGACAAGGAGATAAGAAAGGTACAAGGAGAGTGTCCTTACAAATGGCCACTAGGACTGCTGCATCACCACCTCTATCCCATTTGTGTTCATTTGGTACCCAGAATGAAATTTAATGACCTTCCATCACAGCACTAGGCCATAGGCTTTACTGCCTATGCCTCTCTCCCTCCCTTAGACACACACAGCACTGGTAAAAAGCTTTTGTCTTCAAATCTGAGTCTTGCCATTTTCAGCAAAATACCTCAATGAGGGAAACAATATAAAAGAAAAATTGTAGCATGTGCCTGGCACACAGTAAGAGGTTAGTAAAGGGAAGCCACCCTCTCCATCCAGTTTGTGTGTTCGTTATCCACCTACACAGTAACAGTCACTTCTCTTCTCCTGGCCCTTGTGTGGAGAAGAAAGTAAAGACAACTAGAAAAAAGGAAAAGGGAAATAAGTATGATTGAAAATATAAATAAGTGTGTGGAAGCCTGTACAGATTCAAGCTGGACATGAAGACCACAAGATAGGATCTGCTCTGAAAGTCCTTTAATTTCTGGGGCTACTTTTGGGAATGAGTTGCAGCCATCAAGAAGGAAGATGGGTCTCAGGTCTTATGGGTGGCACTCACCAGCTCCGGAGCTGCCAGCCTCCCTTGGAGCACACCCAGCCCAGCCCTGCTGGGTGCTGCCTGGCTGGAGCTCACCAAGCACCAAGCTGGCCAGAAATAGGAAGCCTGGTCAGTAGCCACGTTTCCACTTCCATTGCTATGAATGGCCAAGTCAGCCAACTCTGAGGGTCAATAGGTTAAGGGCAGATGATGAAAACAAAATTGCTCTTTAAATATTTCTGGAGTCTCCTCAGAGTGTGTAAGTGAGGTCCCTGAAGATAGGAATTATGCCCTATTACACTAGAGTTTTTATAAGCCCCCATTGACCTTAGGTGCCAGTTCAGAGAAGATAACTGTAAAAGCAGAAGTATTACAGAATCTTCTGAGAGATGGTTTATTTCCAGTATTTCTTAGAGTCCTCAGACCACTTCCTTCAGAATCACTTGGGTATTTCTTGATAAGAACAGATTCCTGGGCCCACCCCAGAACTACTGGGAGTGTGGCCTTGAATTTGCACTGTCACCAACACTACAAGCGTCTGTTATGCAGACTAAAGTTAGGAGAACCATTAATGGAAAGTCTATAGAGAGGAAAAGATGGGCTCAAATCCCACTTGCCATTTAATGGCTGTGTGTATTGAATACAGTGTGATCTCTTTGAGAGCAGTTTCTTTATTCATAAACTGTGCATCATGATGCCTTCCTTGAGCTGCCCCTACCTTCTCTCCTTGGTATCCAGAATGAAATTTAATGACCTTCCATCACAGCACTAGACCATAGGCTTTACTGCCTAGGCCTTAAATATTATGTCAAGTTTCCCATACTAGACTGTGAGCAACTCGAGGGTACAGGCTGTGTCCAGTTACCTCTGGGATCTGGGGCCCAGCAATTGCAGCCCTCAATAAATTTAGTGCACTCCCCTTTTTGAGTATTGAGAGCAAGCCTGCTCCTGTTGTATAGACTCCCTTCCGTATGCCTCATCCTTGGAATCTGTTTTTGGCTTCCTGCTCTACCATACTGGACAGTCTCAGACTAAGGAAAGAATAACTGTCTGAAGGAGAGAGCCCTGGAATCTGGCTCATCCTCATGCCCTAAGTATATAGCAAGGGCTGTCTAAAGATGAAACATCTTTGGCAGCCCGCTCTTTTGACTATATGGGAGTTACCTAATTACAATCATTCCTTTTTTATCTCAATAAAGGGCATTCAGTGGCTTCTGGCACTAGAAATTTGCCAGCTATCTGTGTTGAGTGTATTCTCGGTGTAGCTGAAGGGACTATGATGTGGCGCAAAGAACATCACACTGGGAGTCAGGCAATGGGAACTAGTCTGAAATTGCTATTGCTGTGTGACCTGCTTGTCTAGGCTTGAGTTTATACAAAATGAAGAGGCTTACGATTTCAGATGGTGGATCTGTTCTGTATTTGCGTGCAAATGTTATTTAAAACAAAACAACCTAACTTCTCGCAGTTGAGCACAGTAAGACTTAAATAAAAACTTATGTGAAAACACTTCAGACCATTCAAATCCAACCTCAATCACCACTGCTAATGATCATCACTGCCCTTGAGGAATGAGAAGAAAGTTAGTTCCACAAATAGAAGAGGGGCAGTTGTGAGTGATACAGAAAGGAGAACAGGGATCTGGGCCCTGCCCAGGAGCCCTACAGTAGGCACTCGTAAGCTATCAAGAAGTGGGTTTCTGGCAAGGAGGACCCACAGGGCTGAAACTGATAGGGTGCTAGAGTCCGAAAAAGTGGTATCCAAGGATGACAGAGGCTGTGCAAAGGCAGGAGCCACTGCTCCCAGAAATCCCTAAAACTTCAAAGCTGAAAGGGAGAATGGGGCTATTCTTTATTGAGCTCACCTCCCTGCGTTATCCTATAAGTTCCCGTCATTCTGAATTCCTAGGAAATCACAAAACATACTTTGTTCTCACCCAACTCCATATCTTTGTTTATGTTCTAACTTTTGCATAGAATTCCCTTCCTTATCTTTTATATCTCACAGTAAATATTCACCCATCTTTAGACCATCCACTCCTCTAGGAATTCTTTCCAGTCCCTCCCACCCTAAAGAAAAATGAACTATCCTCTTTTGTGCCCTACTGTACCCAGTCGCGAATCCTGGCCCAGGATTGCACTTGTGTGTTTAGATGTCTGTCCCTACTAGAGCTAGTGTTTTTCAAATTGCAGGTCACAAGCCATCAGTAAGTTATGGAAGCAATTTACTGGGTGGTTGTCATCAACGTTTTTAAAGACTAAATATTAAAATATCAGAAAATCATACACAGTAAGGGTAAGTCTTACCTTGCAAAATATTTGCTTTAGTTATATGTTTGAATCTCTAGTGGTTTTTGGTGTAAAATATATTCCTTATCATGGCTTGTGGTCAAGTTGTGCAAGCTCTTCAAGGACCAAGTCTTTTCTAGCTCAGAATCCTTAAAACAAAGTATTGCGCTTAACACATAATACACATTCAATAAATGTGAAACATGGTGCATGTGCCAAGCATGACACATCTTTATTTCACTGAATTCTCAGACCCCAAATCTGCCAACTTCATGGAATAGGAAAAAGGAGGTTCAGAGAGGTGAACTGACTTGCCCAAGATGCTCATGGAGCAAGTGGCAGGAATATGGCTCCCTGGCCTGAATTTCTGTCCCATCCATGGCAAAATGGGGATAACAACAGGCCCCATCCGTCTTATAAGATGAACAAGAAAGGAGATTTGAGAGGCACTTTGCACAATGCAGACAGAGAACTACAAAGATACTGTTATCATCCACTGGGTCAAGTTTCTCTGGCTTCCTTCTGCCTCCCACATCCACATTCCTGACACCCCTGCCCACCTGAGAGTGGTGAAGGGCTAGGCTCCTGCAGGGCTGGCAGCAATCTGGGAGGTCATTTCCTCTATGCCCATGCCCAGGAACACTGCAATAAATCCAGTGGGAATAGATGGGAATCTCCTCCGCTAGAGAAGGAAGGATCTTACAAATCTCTGGCATAGACCAAGCCTAGGTGAGCCCTTTCGAGGCAGGAGAGGGACAGGAATCAGGAGACCCAGAATCTGGCTCCTCCACTGCCACTAATTTGCTGTGTGTCCTCGGGCATGTCACGGCCCCTCTCTGTACCTCGGTTTCCTCATGGAGATTTGTCATCACTGAACTCTTCTTCACACTAGCATTTTTGCTGGTCTCCTGTCTCAAGGTCACCTAACTGGGGCAGAGACAAAGCACGCCCTCGCCCTTCGGTATATCCTGGAGCAAGGCTGCAGCACACAAAAGAGCAACCGCCAGCTGAGGCACAGCCCCGGGAAGAGGAAAGCCAGGAGACTCTGCTCTGTGTTTACGAAACTCACAAGCAGCTGCTTCCTTTGCCGAACCCGCAGCAATGGCGGCCCAGCCTTCC
This sequence comes from Tolypeutes matacus, assembly GCA_026826555.1. NCBI lineage: Eukaryota > Metazoa > Chordata > Mammalia > Cingulata > Chlamyphoridae > Tolypeutes > Tolypeutes matacus. The sequence continues at coordinate 52,221,183 of JAKSZT010053883.1, forward strand.
CCTGACCCCTCCCAAGGCCCCATAATTTGCCATCTGTTAGAGGGTCAGGGAAGAGGTGACAGAGATGCAAGTTGTCACCGGACAGGAAATGAACTGATGTCTGTCTCTTCGGCCCAGTCCCAGAGATACTCCAGGGGATGGGTATGGTGAGCCCACTGTGGATGGCACTCACACTTTTGGTGGGGTGACTGTGTGCATGGAGGTGATGGGGGGACCAGTGGGAGGGTCAGTGGTTGGGCTTGCATCTAGCTGCCTGCATGTGTCTATGTTTCTAAGGGCTGGTGAAAGAGAGAGAGAGAGAGAGAGAGAGAGAGAGAGAGAGAGAGAGAGAGAGAGAGA
>JAKSZT010053883.1:52221531-52594410 GCA_026826555.1 Tolypeutes matacus
AGAGAGAGAGAGAGAGAGAGAGAGAGAGAGAGAGAGAGAGAGAGAGAATGTGTCTGGGTGTGACTGCCTCCGGGTCTAACCAGGCTGTGGCCTTTGTCAGTGCCTCTGTGCACATGTGTGAAGATGTACCTATCAGTGTGCAGGGCCCACCATACTCTAAGTACCCGTGCCCCCGTGCTGAGTCCATGACATTGTGCACGTGTTCTGTCCGCACTGGGTTCCATTGTCTTCCCTCTCTGGCAAGGGTTCAACTGGTGAGCAATGGGGGAGGAAACTGAACCCCTTCCAGTTTGGCATAGGATTTCTGTTGAGACAAGTCTGCCGGGACAGGACCTGTCCCCGATAGACCTGGGTAAATGTGCTTGGCTCTCACAGCCTGTTGCCCAAGGCTCTGCAGTGACTGAACCAGCATTCTAGAGAAATGTGCTACACCCACTGGGGACTTAAGGTATGCCACAATCCTCAAAAAAATGACACCTGCACAGGCACGGCAGGGAGAGGGTACCATTTGAGAAAAGAGGTCCAGTTTGGTGACTACAAAAATCAGCTGCACCACAGAATCTCTGTGGTTAAAGGGAAAAGGTCAAGGAGTTACACAGCCTCTAAGATCATTTCACAGATGAGGAAACCAGAAGCAGAGGTCAAGTGTCTCGCCTGAGGTCATGAGCTAATTCATCATTCATTGGTTAACCAATGCTTACCAAGCACCTATTCAGTGTCAGCCACTGTAATAGGCACTGAGAATGAATAACCAGAAGGTTAAACTGTGAATTCTTACTATTAAGAGATTTGCAATCTAGTTGGGAAGGCAGACATGTGACTAGGCAAGTACGGTAAAAGAGGCCGAACAGCATAGCAGGAAGAGTGCTAGGAGCACGAGGGCACTGGAAGAGTTAGACAATTCTGTCTTCAGGAACTGGGGAAGGGGGCTGAATAATGCCCCCTCCTCCAGAGGTGTACACATCCTAATCCTGGGAATAACTGAGGCCATGTTACCTTATGTGGCAAAAGAGACTTTGCTGATGTAATTAAAGTTAAGGATCTTGAGATGGGGGAGGTTATCCTGGATTATCCCCCTGGGCCCAATGTAGTCACAGGGTCCTCCTAAGAGGAAGGCAGGAGGGGCAGAGTCACAGAAGGAGATAAGAAACTAGAAGAGAGGCAAGAATGAGAAAGAGAAGGGGGCCGGGGAAAAGAGAGAGATTCAAAGGTGGAGGAAGGAGTTCAAGAGCCAAGGAATCTGGGCAGCCTCAAGCTGGAAAAGGCAAGGAAGGAATGCAGCCCTTCCAACGCCCTGACTTAAGCCCAGTGAAAGCTACTGTGGACATCAGAACTGTATGACCATAAATGTATGTTGTTCTAAATCACTAATGTCACAGTAGTTTGTACAGCAGCGAAGCCAGAGGAAGCTAAAAGAGAAGGTTTCATCAAGACATAAGACACGCTGGAGCTGCCGTCCACCCTGACTTCTCCACCCTCTTCTCTCCACTTGACCTAAACCTTCTCAGCCAGTTTTGTCATCCCATAAATGAGGATAATAGAACTCTCAATATAGGATTTTGAGAGATCTAAATAAAGTGCTTAGGGTGTATAAAGTGCTTAATAAAGGGGCTGGCACACGGTAAACCCTCAACAGATGTTAACAAATACTACTTGTCTGTTAAGTTAATGGGGAGTCCACAGAGGTCTGGCTCAGGTTACCTGGCAGAGAAGGAAATGGATTCTGGTTTCCTGACACCCCGTGCAGTGGCCTTTAAACCAGCCATACGGCTCTGCCTCCTTCTGGGTCATCCTAACCTCAGGTGATGTCTCTGGGTTTCAAGAACCCTTCAATCCAGCCATTCTGGGGTGAGAAGAGAACTTGGCTGTGCCCTAAGGGATTCACTGGGACACCCAATCCTGGTTCTTTGGGGTGGAGGTGGTGGTGCAGCTCTGCTCCATAGCACAAGCAGAGCAGAGGCCAGGCCTGCCCGGGCTGCAGAAGGCTGCGTTGCACAACTTGGGGAAAACCCGATAAAGCTGCAGAGCCTGTGAGGCAGACATCCCTCACCCTCCTCATGCTTCCCTCTTCCTGGCCACCCAGCATCCTATGAGGGCTCTTGGATCCTTAGACCTCCTCATGGATCTACCCATCTCTGGCTCAGTCCAGGGTTCTATGTCTTCTTCACCATCCAAACCAGGGCAACAGAATCCTGGCTCTTACAATGAGAAAGGGCCCACTGCTCTCTTTTCCCCAAGCTGAGCGTTCTCAGCCTCTTGTCCTGAGACACATCCCTCAACAGATGGCTCAGGGCTGTGACTCAAAGCCAGTTGGTCTATGAGCTCCTACTGTGTGCTGGGCAGGATATTAGGCACCAGGGAAAAATGATAAGTAAGAAAGAGTCCCCACCCTCACGTGCTCACAGCAGAGTGGGCAAAAGATAGGGAAAATTATTTTTCGCTCCTTTCCAAATCATCTTTGCATTTTAAAACAGGTTTTCAAACTCAAAGGAATGACCGGATCAGCCCAAGGGGATAGGCAGGACCATGTAACTGGATCAGCCCAAGGAGATAGGAAGGACCATGTGACAAGCTTAAATTATATTCTAAGCAGCCACCTCTGCTGCTTATGCCTTGGGTTAACTCTGGCTGGGCCCTACTTCACACTTTTCTCCCTGCAAAGTGCAGAAGGTATGGCTCTGGAGTCAGTCTGAATTGTGGGGAACGGCTGTCTACCAGCCCTTGACCTCTGAGCCTCAGTTACCTCATCTGCAAAATGGCTATAGTAAAATGGCTTCATGTGGCTAAAGGAGCTAATGAGCAAAGTTTCTAGAATGGTGCCAGCAGATAGGAGGTGCTTTACAATGCGAGGACAACTTCCTGTGCTATGCTACAGTCTGCCAGGGCCAAACAGGAGAAAAGTCAGACCCCTCTTTTCCTTCCTAAAAATAAGCCTTTGCATGGGGCTGTATAACTAAGTGAATCATGTGGTGGATAATGGACTGTGGTTAACAGTACAAATATATTTGAGAGCATTCTCTCATGAACTATAACAAGCGTACATACTAAGATATGATGTTAATAATAGGGGGTGTATGGAAAAATACCAAAGGTAAGCTATGGACCATAGTTCGTAGTAATATTTTGATGATGCTCTTTCATAATCTGTAACAAATATTCCACAACAATGCAAGGTGTTGGTGGAGGGGTGATGTATGGGTATTCTCAAATTATGCATAACTGTTTTGTAAGCTCACAACTTCTCTAATAAAAAATAAAATAAAATAAAATAAGTCTTTGTCCTCCAGACACTTGGTCTAATTGTACATGGCCAGTGCTCTGGGATAATGCAAACGAGAGGAAGGCTATGAAGGACCCCCACCTTCAAATTTTTTTTTAAATTGAGGGTACAAGAGACTCCAATTAGGGCAGTGGTGCCAAAAAGGAAACATCAGCAGGCCCTGGGGGCTGTTCTCCCGTGGGAGAGCAAAGCTCAGAAGGACAGTCAGCAAAGGGTTACCTTTTAGTGCAAACACCACCACCCCCTCCAGGCACTCCAAGTTAAAGGACCAAGCAGCAGAGAATTAGGTGGTTGGTGACAGCTGTGCTCATTAACAGTTTGGTCCCCCAATTTTTCTCCCTCTGGCCTTGACATTTTTAAAAAAGGGAGGGAGGAAAGAAGGGGAGAAGGGGTTAGGAGGGAGGGATAGAGGTAGGGAGGCAGGCAGGCAGTCCCTTAGGCTAGGGTTACTGGGCCCAGGCTGGCAAGCAGCTCAGAAGCAATTTTCTTCGAGGTGCCCACTCTGATCACCCCAACTCCTTCTCCCTTTTCCTGACCAGGTCACACTGAACCAGGCCCTCACCTGACTGCTGAAGCACCCTATATCTGTCTCCACTCCAGCCCTACCTTCTCTGTGGCATTGCAGCTCCTGTGTTTCACCTGTCTGTGTAAGCAGCTAGACTCAGACTTCCTTATTCATACCTATGCCTTTAAGAGAAGGTTCCCTACAGTGTTCTCTAAAAAGCTTTGACCAATTCATTGATACTGCTTTTTGTTTGTTTATTGAGCAAGGATTTACTGAGCTGGGATCCCTGAAAGGCCTGGGTAAACAGAATAACATATGGTCCCTACTCCCAAGGAACTTGTAGTCTGTGAGACACATGAACAATTTCAATACAGAATGATCCAAGCTATGAAAGAGGAAAGTGGGGAGAGGCTGCTATAGAGAGAAACGGGCTGCAGCCAGCCTAGGATGCCTCTGTTGTTCCCAGTTCTTCTTGTGACTGAGCAAGAAAGCACCAGCAATTACACCACGTCCACGCAGGGTGCTTCATGTCCAGCCACTGAGGTGTTCTGGGATTGCTGCTGGGCTGGGAGCGCCGAGTGGGCCCGGAAGACAGTTTCAGAGCAGGCGCACAGTTATGTCTGCTGAGTAGGCCTCTCAGAAGGTTGAGCGGGCAAGAAGAACAGAGATAACTGAGGAAGTGAAGGCTCAGAGAGGTGGAATGCCGCACCCCACTCTCCCTGTGAGCCAGGAAGGAGATATGGGAAAAGGGCAACCATCCATTTGGGGCAAATCAGAATGAGATCCACACCCCAGGTCCAGGCTCCCGGGAGCCCCGTGACCGAAGGTCACTGGTGGGTTTATGTGCAAGGCCTCCAGCAAACCCCTTCTCCAGCCAACACCAAGTTCAGAGTGTGACAAAGTGACCCTGAAGATCACAGAGGGAAGGGTAAAAGTGTCCCAAAAAGCTGAGATGATCTGCTGACGAGTCAGCGCCTGCCAAAGCAACGCATGTGCGTTGTGAGTCAGCAGACCTGCACCCTGTCACTAGCTTGCCATGTGACCTTGGGTAAGTTTCCTCCCCTCTCTAACCCCACATTTCCTCATCTATGAAATGAGGAGAGCATTGGACAACATCTAAGATCCCTTCCCATTCCAACATTCTATGTGTCCATGACCTTTGTATGCTTGGGGAGAAGGAGATTTACAGACCGTGGCTGATTAAATCTCAGAGGCCAAGGGACCCCAGAGCTGGGGTGACTTCAGAGGCCAATCAGAGAGCAGGATTGAGTGCTCCCCGGCATCAGTCACTGAGCTGGAAACATTTAACAAGCAGGCCGTCGAGGGCTCTGAATGCACACCGAGGACAAGGGCTACTTACTATGCAGCAGGCCACCAGGGCGCCCTGGGCAAACCCTGCCAGGACATCGCCAGGGTGGTGCTTATGGTCAGATACGCGTGACAGTCCCGTGTAGAAGGCCATCATGATCAGGGTGAACTGCAGGAGGGGCCGGAGCAGGCGGGCACCTCGCCAAGTGAAGCGGGCCTGCAGGTAGAGCTGCAGGGGGGAGAGAAAGTGAACAGGTCCTCAGTGAACATGCCAATCACCTGCATAACAGCACAGGTCAACACACACTCCACTTTAGTTAAATTGAAGCATCAGGACCTTGGCTGGCATGTTGTAGAAAGAGCATTCAACTTGGACATGACCTCCAACCAGTTATTTAAACTCTGAAACTTAGTTCCCATACAAAAAAAAACAAAAACAAAAAACAGGGCCTACCACTTACATAGGGCCAAGGAGGGGTGGGTGGTGATACATGGAAATGGCCTTAGCACAATTCTCGCACACAGCAGACCCTTAATAAATGTCAGTTCCCTTTCATCTTCTTTTTGATGGGAAGGCTAACTCAAGAACAGTAACCAGGATTAGAAAATGTTTCTATTTTATACTTGGTGCCAACTTACTTAACCCACTAGTGTGTTTCCCTAAGAGTTATGGGTACATTGGCCCTAACTATCTGCTTCTCAGAACTGCCACAGAAGTAAATATGGGATGCAAATGTAAGGGGTGGCTGCCCCAATATTCAGAAAGGGATGCTTCTGCTTCAAAGGAAAACAACTCTATAAAGGACTAGTTTCTAAGTCACCATATCAATACTGAATGAAGTATAAGGAAACACAAATCAACCAGACAGTCCCAGAGAACTTTCAAATAGAGGCTGACAGACACTGGAATGGAGGGGGGAGGGGGAAGTAGAAGAGTAACCTGAAGAAAAATGGGAGGGGGATAGGGAAAAAACCTCTGACTGAAGCAAAGAAATTAAAATGACGTCAACTGGGCATTGTCCTCTCAGAGTTATCTTGCTGCAGTTTCCGTTCTAACTTCTGGGCACAACCTACTGCCCAGGTTCCTGTGGGAACTTGGGAAATGAGAGGGAAGAGCCACTGGGACAAGAGGAACTTCCGACTACAAATCAAAGCATGAGAGGAGAGGAGAAAGGGGAAGAGAGCAGAGGGGAGGGGTCTTTGACCTAAAGATAGATTTGGGCCAGTGGCAAAAGCGTGACTTTGCCCTTCCTGAGACAAATGGGCACCTTCCTTTTGGAGATCAGGAAAGAGCAGGGCAGCAGTTGATCCGGAGGAAACATGAAGAGGAGAAGATTCTGGAGTCCCTCTTGGCTGTGCACGATTAGCCTACAGAACCGAATCCCCAACTACTTAGGAGACTATGTCAGAAAAGGCAGGCACAGAATATAGCAGGCAATTTTATAATCACTTTGAAATCATATGAATGTATGACTGGAATATCAAAGGATAACAAATTTTTAAAAAATAAGAAAATGTGTTGATGCTGTTGGCTGCTAAATGAGTGATAAAAAACAATAATTTTCACATATCCAAATAATAACTGGTTAAAAATCTAAAACAAGAGATAAAACCCTCATAATAACAAATGTGCTAAATAAACAGTAATTAATTTACCAAGAACTGCATAGGGCCTCTATGAAATAAGGGACATAAAGGACAATTTGAATAAGGAGAGGTCTAGAATTTTTATTTCTAAGAACACTCAATTTATAATAAATTCATAAGCTGTCAGGCAAATTTGATAAGCTTCCATGAATACCCTTAAAGATTTGGAGGAAAAACTTACTTGAAAAAATTATTCTAAAGATGACCTAAAAGACTAAACCTGTGGAACTACTCTGAGGGCGTGGGGGTAGGAGGTGGGGGTGGGGGAGCCAGGCACTATGTCAGGACTATGTCAGGACACAGAAATGAGAACTTGAAGTAAGTGTACTAACATGTTTTGTAAGGGCTATGAAAGAAGATGGGAAGAGATTTACTAAGGGGAAGGGATACTTGACTTGAATCTTAAAGAAGAAGTGTTTGCTGGGAATTAAGGGAATAGTAGTGAGAGGTGTGTATTCCAGGTAGAGCGATGGCTTAGTCTAGCCATTAAATTCTCAAGCACTTCAAGTAGCTAGAAGGGGCAGGGAGAGGGCAGGCAAGATGAAAAACAAGGCAGAGGCAAGCAAGGAGCCAGACCATGAAGGGCCTTGGATGTCAGATTGAGGAACCTGGCCTTTATTCAGTGGGCCAAGGCTTCCCAAGCTATATTCCATGAAATACAAAGGATCTTTCAAAAAAGATTGGCACATGCTCTGTGCTAAATCTTTATAGGACATTGACCATCACTTACAAGATTATTAAAGGCTCTGAGAAGTCCTGCAGATAAGGACTTAGGTGACTACAAGTCATTATTTTTACAGCATACCTACCTATTGAGTCCTAATTGGAAAATGCTGCTGCAAGCAACAGTGAAAATTAAATGGTTTTAATGCACTCAATACCACAAAAAATAATCTGGGTGCTTTTCCAGGGCTCTAGGCAAGGCTGGGTCGCTACAGGCAATACTAAAGTTACAACAAATCCAGAGTTATAGGCCAAAGGCTACACCCTCATATCTGCTGAAATGACCCAAAAGATAGGGAAGAAGTGGACTCTGCAGTCATGGACCAAAGGATGTCTTTCCGTTGGGAGTGCAGATGGGAATGTGCTGGTATAGCTCCAACAAAAGAGGGAACAGGGAACTGACCATTTGCAGGGTGCCCACTCTGGGCTGGCCTTCCTCCAGCACTTCTTGGCAGAGGATGGGGTGGATTGGGTACCACGAAGAGCACAGGTTTTCAACAGGAAGACTTCCCTGAGCCTCAGTTTCCTCATATAAAACAGGTGTAGTAACCACGATCTTACGGGGAGTTGCAATAAGAACGGGTGAGAATGTAGATCAAGTGTTTGAAACATTGTGCTGCTCAATAAATCAAGGATTTTATTCTGTAACCACTTCTCTTAATTTGGAACTACCCAGATTATCCTAGTTCCCTTGCTCAAAAATTTGCGGGTCCTCAGAAAATGATGTTTCAAAATCCAGCCCTTCCCACCCCCCACCCCCACCCTATGGAGACTTAGGTCAAGGGATTAGGCATCAGGGTGGAGCAGAGGAAGGGTGGGTTTCCCGACTGGACAAAGCAAACATCTCCCCTTCCACTGACTCAGGATGTGTAAGGCTGGAGCTTAATAAAAGGGGGAAAAAATCTATGAAAGAAAAAAGAAAATCCATGAGAGGAACTGGAGGAGAGAGGAAGAAAGCAGTCATCAGAATAGCTTCAGGAAGGGAGTACTTATGAATGAGAATGGAGTAGGGGGCCATGGGGAAAGAATTCCTTTGGAAAGCAGTCAGACAGGGAATTACAGTCAGCTTGTTGCCCATATCCATCAGTGATGAACACATTTATCGGGGAATGCCTCAAGAACTCAGGGTAGGGTTTGGTGCCTGCAGCTTTGGGGGAAAGCAGAGCAGTAGTAGGTAAAGTCCATTTGGCTGATTCCAGGCCTGGCCCTAGCACTTACTAACTGTGTGGTCCTTAGCAAGTCACTTAACCCTTCCAAGCCTCGGTCTCCTCATCTGTAAAAGGGGGATAACAGTAATTCCCTCATGGCACAAGACAGGCCTGCAACATATTCTTCAGAAATCTAGGTCAATGACTGTGGTGATTTCACCAAAACAAGTAAATTACTAAAGAAGAAGATTGCACAAGCCAGTGGCTCCGTCTGATTGGTGAAGTAAGTAGGTGCCAAGGGGTTCTGAAGTTGTTCAAAGAATCTAATCATTCCATCGCCGCTCCACACCGATCTGTTAAATGGGTTGGATTTTGCAGGATCATAACCCAGTTCACACTCCAGGCAGAGCAGAGGGTGTTTCAAGTTCCACACTCTGGGTTTGGGCTCACTGGGTTTAGGGGGCACATTCTGGAGTGCTCTACTCTCTTGGAAACCCAGGCCTGGGAAAAATATATAACCCAGGAGACTCCTTTCACTCCCACCCCAGAGGGGGCAGGGGAGGAAGTCAAACCCTTCTGTGCTGGACCAAAGCAGCAAGGAGACGTTCCCATAATCAGAATGTCTGCAGGGATTTCATTTAAGTCCTACACATCCTGAAAGGGGTGATGAGGAAGCAGGTCAGCAGAGCTGACCAAACCAGAAAGCCTAATTCTCCCTGACTTTCTCTTTGTCAGCAGCCCTGGGGTTTTATCAGTTTTCACTTCCTCATCTGCATGAAAGCCTCTGGGCTCCATCTGAATTCACTTCCTAAGGATCAAGGTGCCGCAGTAATTCGCAGCCAGAGCAAGTGGTTTTGAATCTCTTCTGTGCTACATACGAGCAGTATGGCCCTGGACAAGTCACTCTGCTTCTCTGAATTTCTATTTTCTCATACATATAGTAAGGAGACTTGTTCATTAAAAACATGTTGTGAGCATCTATTACGTTCAAAACTCTGTGAAAGACTCAGACACAAATGAACTAATAAAATATGTCCTTCAATATAAGAGAATATAGTTTTGAAGTCCCTTTCTTTTACTAAGATTCTGCTTGCAATTGGTAAAATAAAACTGCTGACTAGGGATAACATGAAAATTACAACAGAAAGGCATATATATGTCTGCCCCCAAAATAACGTACGTAAAAGTCCCTGACACACACAACTCACTCGGTAAATGGAGTTGTCTTCTCTTTCCTGGTCCTAGCTTCAAAATCAGGGTTCTGTGGAATTCCACGACCCCTCTTTGAGTTCTGACTGCATTCAAGCCTGCTCCCGTGGGCTGAAGCAGTACAGGCCCATGTGGTGTGAGTCATGCTCTTTCTTGCTAAATCATTTGTGTTTCATTAGATGATTTGCATACTGGTGAAACAGGTCTGTACTGTCCTCTCACTTCATTTCCATCACTCTTGGGACAGCTCTGCTAAGGGGGAAAAGGAGGCCTTTGTCCTTCCTTCTGCCCCGGCCTACCCTCTCCCTGGCAGCCAGTCCAGATTATCCATATGCTGTCAGTGAAGAACTCTCTCCCTTCTCTAATCTCCTCCATTGGTCCCATGTGGTTCTGGCTCATGTGCCTGGTGGCTCGTCTACATGGTGTAGGACTAGAATTTCTCCCTGGGAAGTTAATTAACTCTTAAGGTATTTCTATTTCAGTAACTGGAATAATAGATCTTCAGGCCAAAAGGGAACCTGGGATTGATTTTCTCTTCTTTAGAAGGAAATCAGATCTTTATTGTCTTCTGTCACCATGAGGGAAAGGAAAAGACACTACCATTTGGTATGTACTTTAAATGGCATTATCTGGAACTGGCACACTAATCCTGGTAGTTTGACACCATCGCACCAGCTTTACAGATGAAGAAATCAAGTCTGTGTACTTGCTCAAAGGTTGCGGAGAACCACAATTTACATGGAATAAGGTTTGCCTCTTTCTAAGTTCATACTCTAACCACAGAACCACTGGGCTTCATTCTCAGGACCTCAAAAAGGCTCTGGCACAACACAGGTACTCAGAAACTGCCTATTGGATGGATGGATGGATGGATGGATGGATGGATGGATGGATGGAGAATATAAAAGGGAAGAAGAGGAAAAACATCTGGTGTAGTGGTTTATTTCCCTTGAAACCAACAGTCTTGTTCCTGTAAGAGGTTTCATCAGACACTCCCAGGACCTGTGGGAAGACTATGCCTCGTGGGCAAACCAGACCCCACTGCTTCGGGATTCCAAGCATGCTGAACAAAACCTCAATGACTAACAACCACGGGCAGGAGAACACGGCTGTCAGAATACAGCCACTTCCTGGTTTCCTTGGTACCCTACAAATCCTTGGACACATAAATAGTTCTCACAGGGCACCACAGTAACAAGTCAATAGGTAAATAGTTGTGCAAAGACCATCTCTATATCACACACTTCCCTCAGAGATTTATCAAGTTAGCAATAAGGAGGCAAAACAAAATCTTGATTGGAATGGAAAGGAACATGGCCTGCAGGTGTCATTCACTCATTCATTGCACACTGACTGCTGGGGATACAGAAGTGAATAGAGAGACAAAAATCTCTCCCCTCATGGAGACGAACTAGCAAATATACAGAATATTAGATGGTTGCAAATTGGGGAAAAAAATAAGCCCGCAAAGTGAGATGGGGAGTATAAGATGAGGGGGTTGTCATTTTAAACAGGTGGTCAGGGAAAGCTTCTCTAGAAAAGTGACTTAAAGAAGGCAAGGGAGCCGATGTACAGAGAAAGGAAATGCCTTGACGTCAACTCGTCATTGCCTATTCTGGGTCACAAAATGAGGAGCAGGCCCTAATGATCCCAAAGGTCTTTTCAACTCTCAGGTGAGCCCTCCACTCTTGATTCCTACCTGCCATCAAAGTTGTGCTGAATGGAATACCTGCAGTTCCCCCAAATCCCCAACTGCCCTTGTCACCTGCACCCAGGTTGCTGTTCCGCTTCCGCATCTCCACATGACTGACCCTACTGGAAACCTTTCCTGGCTTCTGGCACCCTCGACCCCAGTTTGGGTGCCCTGCTTCTGAGTTTCCACAATAACCTGCATATTCCCTTGCCCCTATTACACCACATGTAAGACTTGTAATGACAGTCTGCCCACTTCTCTACACTAGGAACTCCTATGGGGATGTAGCCAAGTCTGACTCATCTCTGTATTCCTCTAAGTTCACAAAGTGCCAGGCACAACAGGAGTCACTGGGCATGCTATAAGAATCGCTGCCTGCCTTGGTGTTGGCAGTTTGTCCGGAGAGCCAAGTCCCCCTCAATCCTTGACCAGGGAGGTGAAAGGGCCGATTCAGAGGTGGTCCTCTGGGGTTCTAGCCAGGGCTCCACGGCAGGAAGCATTGTTTATGTTTATATATGCTGTGGGATTTTTCTTATTAGAATTTGCATTAATCTCTAGCAGGCCTTAACCTCATCCTTAAGCTTCTGTGCCCAGAGATAATTTGGTGTTTGGGGCATGGTTTTTCCAAGCTAACCATTTTGCAAATTGAAGCCTAATAATATGGAGTGCCCTCCAGAACCATGGGAGGCTCCAGAATGGCAAGTGGTGCTGAAAGACCAAGACTGGGGATAGCCGGTACTTTTAGTCTGCCACGCAACTCAATGCAATATGGACATACGTCTGTCCCTGATGGCAACCCACCTTCCCTTTCAGCATTCACGGTAGTTCAAGCTTCCTTTGAATCGCACCGTAGAGCTTGGAACCATGGAGAAAGACACCATCTAATTCCACCCTTTCATTTGACAGATGGGGTAAGTGGGGTCCAGTGAGGAAAAGTGGCAACAACTCTGCAGAATAGACTTAACTGTGTCCACTTTACAGATGAGTACACCAAGGCGCTAAGGTTAAATCACCTACTTATGGTTCCATGTCTAGGAACTGGCATGGCCAGATTTGATTCCAGGACTGTCTGACTCTAAAAGGCAAAAGCTGTCAATGCTACACCCAGTTGGTTCAAATGCGAGTCTCCACAACGCTCCAGGGAAGCTGTGGAATCCCAGCTGGCGAAGGCTGGGATCTATTTGCCCAACTCCAGCACTTCCTGAAGCCCAAACTGAAAGCACTGGGGGGAGGTTCAAAGGCTTCTCTGACTAGCTGCAGGACCCCCCACCTCCCCTGGCCAGCAGCAGCAGCACTGGTGTTCTTCAAACTTCCTTTAGAAAGTTTTACAAATTGGACATGGAAAGGGTTGGGATCTCTGCATAACATCATGTGAAAAACAGCTCTGGCAAAGAGCACTGGCCTCCTGGTTGCCTGTCCCTTAGCCTCAGGGGTTGTTTTAGGGCAAGATAACCTTGGAGGTAAAAACAGAACCATGTGTATGTCTGTTGTATATGCACTGTCTGTGAATTGTGAATGTTGGGTGTAAACATTGTGAGTTCCTAAGAGTGTGTGGTTGTGTATGGTGTGGGATGAGAGGTGCTGTGATAACATGCTCAGGGGATCAAGGAGGCTCTTCTCTTTCTCCCCCCTTTCTCTCTCTCTTCCTTCCTCCCTCCCCGCTTCCTTTCCTTGTTTCCTTTCAGGAATATGAAAGCACTATTTTATTCTTCTTTCAGAGATATGCAAATAAACGCAAGCAAAACATAGTCCTCACCCCATCACCTGCACAGAGCTCTTGCTATAAGCAAAGCTGGTAAGGAGGTGATGGGGAGGTGTGGGTAAAGGAGACAGAAGCCCCCGCCAGCACAGCAGGTCTGAATAAAGGCAGGTCTCCTTCCAGTGAAGGTGAAATTAGAATAAGGAGGTATTTCCTCGCGTTAATCCGGAAGAGTTTAGTTTAGTTTTCTGCAGTGCAGTAAAATACATAGTACAATACAGAATACACCTTGACTCTGGAGTCATAAAGATCAGCCTTTCAAATACCTTTTCTGACTCTTATTGGCTATAGAATTTTTATTACTTAACCTCTTAGATTCAGGTTTTTGTTTTTATTTAAAACCTGAAAACAGGGTAATGAAAGTGTATCTCACTAGGTTGTTGAGAATCAGATGTTACAGCGTAAGCGCCACACGGCGCACGGCACACAGGAGGCACCAGAATCAGTGACTCCTCGACTTTGGGGGCTGCCGTGGAGGATGTGGTGCATGCACATGGCGGTTACAAAATTATCCAGTGTTTTCCTCATGGAAGAAAACGAAGAACTGTGAAAAAAATGAACATATGCCCACTCTTCAAGCACCTTTACAAAACACTCAAATTATATTTGTAGTAAAATTACTTCCAGACCTGGGAAAAATATAAAAGTGGAGCAGAAACCTAAATATCATTCTAAATTATCCTTTCTAAGAGCAAATCAAAAAAATAAAGAATGAAAGGAAATGCTATTCATGAATAAATAAAGTCCACGTTTAATGTTTTATAAGTTGAGGGTCCACCTTTTAGTTCTGCATCCTAGGTAATGGGAAGCCCAGGGGCCTCCGAAACTTGGAAAGGATTGGGGAAACAAACAAAAACCACTCTGCTGGTTTTTCCAATTCCTCATTATGTTTTTTAAATGAGTTGAAATCCAAAGGTTCTTTTTCTAAACAACTAATATTCCTCCAAGCTATGTCTGACCTCCCCACGCCTTCTCACTCTGAACTCCAACAAAGCAGCTAAAAGCAGGAAGTGCCTTGGCACATGGACCTCATTCAAGGGGAGAGGAAAGGCAGGGAGACCATATTTAACTGACAAAGAAAAACAGAGCAGCCTGCTGTCTGTACGGAAGCTGAAGAGGACCAGGGCATTTCACCTCCAATGTTCGAGCAACTCCAGAAAATCAGAGCAGACACATGGGAAGGGTAGCAGCTTGAAGTCAGAGGTGTGAATTCGAATCACGACTCCACTACTAGTTGAAGGGCTTTGGACATGCTACTTAACTTCTCTGGGCCTTGGTCTTTGGATCTGAGAAAGGGGGATAAGGATTTCATACTTTGCAGGGTTATTGTGAGGTCTCATGTTCATGGATGCAGAAGTATTTTGGAAAACTAAAAATCATGATGTGTAATTAGATAAAGATCATTTTTAGGGCCCTGTGTCAGTAGACTATGGAGGAGAACTGACACTGTGAACATGATCAGAAGGCTTGGATTTGAGTAACAGTTCTGGTGTGTATATACAATTTGGCAGTTCACTTGAAATCTCTGAGCCTTACATAGCAATCTTTTCCCCAAAGTAGAGATAATATTACTTAAAATAAAGGTTATTGTAAGGAACAGATGAGATGGATTTTCAGAAAACAGTGCTTGTTAACCAAAAAAATATTTTACAAATATCTTTACCACTTCAGTTTCAAAATAAGTGTACAATTCTTATCAAGCCGCCATGAGAAACAGTATTTTTATTTGAAAACTCAGGAAAGCCTAGAAAGTAAAGCAACTTCTGTGAAGGCAGTGGCAGAGCTCAGAATGGAATTTAATTTTTCTAACTAACCTCTTTTTTTGGCTCTAATCATTATGAAGCCTATATGTACAGAAGGGACTCAAGCTGCACTAGACTCTGTTCTAATTGGAGGGAAGGTACTTACCACCAAATACAGCATGGTAAACATGGAGAAGGAGGCATGGCCAGAGAAGAAGGACTTCCTGCAAGAGTAAGAGAGGGCCATGAAAGGGCCATATTCACATCCCTGATACATGCTTGTCTGTCTGTCTTCCCTCCCTAGACTGCGACCTTGAGAGCAGGGACTGTGTCTTCTTCCTTTCTTTTGTATCCTTGGACGTGCTTTGGACACTGCCTGGAACACCGCAGCCACCCAAAAATGCATGAAGAAACAAAAGAATGAATGAATGAATCGACTTACCAGTGCTGTATCATAATTTCTATTAACCATATCTGCCTCAACCATTTGACTGCGAGTTCCTCAAGAACAGGGACCATGCCTTATTCATCTGTCTAAACCAGAGCCCCAGTGCTAGTCTTGGCACCTAGTAGGTGCTTAGTAAGTGTTCACTGAATGGCACTGCCTCAAAGGAGGGCAAGTTCTAGCCATGAGAAGGTGACGCATCTCACCTGGCTTCCTGGACTTTGCTGTCATCTCCTCTGCATCTGTAGTTCTGAATGTAGCCCTCGGAGCAATTGATCTGGCTGAAATCAGGGTTGCAGACACTCAAGAAGTGAGGACGCAGGCGCCCTATGGACACTTTGGCAATGTCTGTGAAGGACTGGCTGATGGCACAGCCAAAGAGGAAGCAACCCACTTGCTTATAGAGGGCTGCCACATAGGGATTCTGAATAGTTGAGCGGGACTTCTCCTTCAGGTAGTAGATCCGGTAGAATTCTCCTGTGATGATCTGAAAGGAAACCAAAAGAATTAAGCAGTATCGAGGCCCATCATCAGGATGTGGAGAAATAGAGACGCTCATTAATTGCCGGTGGGAATATAAAATGGTGCAGCTGCTATGGAAGACAGTTTGGCAGACTCTCAGGAAGTAAAGTATGGAATTACCATATGACGCAGAAAACCCTCTACTAAGTATACACCCAAAAGAATTGAACGCAGGACTGGAACAAATTTTGTATACTGATGTTCACAGCGGCATTATTCACAATCGCCAAAAGATGAAAGCAACCCAAGTGTCAATCAACTGATGAATGGATAAACAATGTGGTATGTACACAATGGAATATTATTCAGCTATAAAAGGAAATGGAGTTCTAATGCATGTGATAACATGGATGAACCTTTAAGACATCATGTTGATCAAAATAAGCCAGAACCAAAGAACAAATATTGTATGATCTCACAGACATGAAATAATTAGAATCAGCAAACTCATAAGGGTCAGAATCTAAAATATAGGTTACCAGGGGACAGGGTGGGGTTATGGAATCAGAAATTAAGACTTTAAATGTACAGAGTTTCTATTTGGGATGATGGAAACGTTTTGGCAATGGGTGGTAGTGATGGTAGCACAACATTGTGAATATAATTAACAGCACTGAATTGTTTGAATGTAGTTAAAAGGGAAAATTTTAGGGTACATATGGTACTAAAATGAAAAAAAAAAATCCATACAACTACACAACACACACACAGTAAACCTTAAGTTAAACCATGGACTATAGTTAATAGAACAATTATGAAAATGTGCTTTAATCAATTGGTAACAGATATTCCACACCAATACAAGGTGTTAATAATAGGGTGGTATGTGGGAATCCTGTATTTTATGCATGATTGTTCTGTAAATATTTCCACAACTTTTCTCATAAAACAAAAAAGCAAAAACAAAAACCTGATGCCGTAAAGGCTATAAAGGATGTTTAATGAGATGAAAGAATTTTCATTATTTAACTGCAGGTTATAATCTATAAAATCCCAACAGTCTCTTCAAAAAGTACACAGATGCAAATCTTCATAGGAGGAAAGATCAAGCGCTAACATGGTCATTATTTCTTTTTTTGTAAAGTCCTACAGCGGCCATGTAATAGCTTTGGAACAAGAACAGTGTATAATAATATAGTTATTTATCGTTTTATTTTTTTAAAAGAGAAAAACAAGTAAGGACTTACCTATGGAAAAAAATTAGAAGAATCAAGGACATGGTTAAAGGTAACCAGGGATGCCAGGGGATCTGGGCAAATCTTGGGATTCTGGTATATGGGGAAAAGGATCATCAACAATGATCTGAACTTCAGGAAGGCCTCAGCCCTTAAGTCAACACTGAGTCATGGTGGGGCTTTCATTGAAATGGTGACTGCCCCAAGGCCAGGTGCTAGGTTTGAACCCAGGCTCTGCCACCTATTTAGTGTCCTTTTAATAACAACCTCTCTGAGCTTCAGTTTCCTCCTCCATAAAAGGAGGCCATTCACCTCTGTAGAGGTGTTGGCTTAACTGCAGTAATACAGGTGGGAAATTACCTGGGTCACAGAAGGATGGTGTAATTAAAAGAACAGTGGTCTAAAAACTAAGGAACTTTTAGTTCAATGTCCTTCAGTGTTCTTGATTTCCTCAAAACTACCTTTATTGTCTCTGTGGATCTTGAAGGACAGCAAGTGACTCAAACTTGATTCTTGTACCCTTCCCTCATCCCAATGAGTCTACAACTTGATGCTTAGAGGAGACTTATTACTACTAAAAAAAGAATTTTAAAAAGCCAAACTATTGAGTATCTACAGTACACCAGGCATTACTTTGATATACATTATTTCATTAGGTCCTCACAAAACCCATGAGGTAGGTATTGTTACTGCCCTATTACAATCAGAGAGGGGAGGTGCCTTGCCCGAAACTGCCTGGTTTTACATGAAGGATGCGGTTCAGACACCATCCGATTCTCTGTAAGGTAAATGCCCACGATGTCTATGTGGCAGGGACCATCTCTGCCTTGGTGATGCACATCCAAAGGGAGATTAGAACCTGCTGCCCTTGCCTTAACTCTACAGCACAGCCCTGGCCACTTCCTAGTTCCAACCACAGCCCAGGGACAGCGATGTTCAGCTCTTTGCTTACCACAAAAGTCCCTTTCACACTTCCTCACAGGGCAAGATGATGAGCCACACTTGCCCTTTCAGGGAGCAGAGAGCATGTTCACAACCACAAGGGAAGCAATAGACAGACATATCCGGACACTCCTTTCCAAAGGCTCCCATTAGTGTTTCACAAGTGGAGGACAGTGTCAAGGCATGGGTTTTGATCAAGGTCCTCAAGAGCTCCTAAGTCTGGAGGTAGGTGGACCATGTAGGAGGCAAATACAGCTTGGCCTGGGGATGAGCAGATGCAGCAGTGGTAACAGCTACAACCAGGGCTAACATTTATACAGTGATTCTACATTTATTATATGCTCTATATTTGTAAATGTGACGATTTTCTTCCCATGTCCTATTGAGTGTGATTCTCTGTTAGAGGGGGATGGCCAAAGCCTAGTCCAGCATCCTGGAGTAGTACTAACATCTGACCCAACACCAGGTGCTCGGAGACTACTGGTTGAATGAATGAATGAATGAAACCTAGCAGGATAGTAGTCCTCTGAGTTGTCTTATTGCAAAATTGGAAATAGCCCCTAAACATCACCAATGGCCCTTTGATAACACATTGCAGAGATTAAAATCTGAGAAGCACAGCAAGTCAGAAATGAAAGGAGCCATTATATATAAAAGAAACTGAGGTCCAAATTAACTCATAGCTAAAGATTAGAACCAGGTGTTCTGATTCCCTGTCTAGCATTCTTTTTAACCTTTCATGATTGAATTCCCCTTTTGAACTTGTTTATACATTTACCCTATGTAACCTTGCAGGCTAACAAGTTCCAGATGTTTATCACCATGGTCATGTTCTCTTACTCTTTCTTACTCTTATTCATTTATAAATCATGCTTATGTGACTATACACAGGAGGAAGAACACCAATCTAGGAGTCAAGTGGCTGGGGTTCGAGGCCCTACTTGGATACCACCTGTTGAGAGAGTTTGGGATAACCTACTCCCTCTATTTGATGTTTTCAGTTTCTGCATTTGCAAAATGGGGGTGCTAGGCTCCGTGATTTAGTACTTCATACCTACAAGGACATTTATTCTCAACTCCCCTGTTCTCCCTCCACAACCATCCTCCCAAGCAGGCAGAGGTAATAAGCAGTAGCAGAAAAAAATTACTTCCTCCCTTAACTCGCTTCGGGGCTCCTCCCTCGTCCCTCCTGCCTAGCTTCTCCCAGAGCCGCCGCGCTGGAGGGAGGCCGTGATGGCAGATGAGATAGCCAAGGCTCAGGCCGCTCGGCCTGGTGGTGAAACGATCTTGAGGAAGATAATCCGCAAGGAAATCCCCAACAAAATCATTTTTGAAGATGACCAGTGTCTTGCTTTCCATGACATTTCCCCTCAAGCACCAACACATTTTCCGGTGATTCCTAAGAAACACATTTCTCAGATTTCTGTAGCAGAAGATGATGAAAGTCTATTTGGACATTTAATGATTGTTGGCAAGAAATGTGCTGCTGATCTGGGCCTAGAGAAGGGTTATCGAATGGTGGTAAATGAAGGTTCAGATGGAGGGCAGTCTGTCTATCATGTTCATCTCCATGTTCTTGGAGGTCGGCAGATGAGTTGGCCTCCTGGCTAAGCATGCTTTAGTTTTCCCTTCTCTAGGCAGTGATTGGGTTTGCAAGTTCCAATATGTTAAACTTGGCATACTTCATTTTGCCTGTGTATGGAGAGATTGAAATAATTTTAAAAAACTCATAATAAAAGACATTGTTGAAAAAAAAAAAAAAAATGGACTGGGAAACCATTTCTAAGCAGGCTTTGCTGGCGCATCCATCAATGTAATTTCCTGTTTGATGCTGAGAAAGAACACTTGGGTTTCAACCGCAAGTGAGCACATCTTATATGAACCTAATGATTAATTTCAGGTGAGTCACCTCTCTGATTCAATTTCATCATCTTAGAGAGGATTTTGATTACAAGTCAAGGACTCTTTTCAGCTCTAACCTGCCATCATTCTAAAATTTCAGTTTTCAGTGCCACAGTTCTGCAAACTGTCAATCAGTCATTAAAATGCTTCTTCCTCTCATGGGAAGATGAAGAGGTGAAGGGGAGAACATTTTGTAACATTTCAGATTCCTAATAATGATGATCATAATGGTAGCAATCTCATATTTCTTTTGCACTTTACAGAATCTGCCACTCTATGGGGTAGAGAGATCCATTCTACAGATGGGGATAATAAAGCTCTGAGAGGTAAAGTGATCTGAAGGTTTTGAGGTCAGCGAGTGAGAGACATTAAGAATAGAACCCAGATATTCTGATGCTCAAATTCAAAGTCCCACAGCAGACTACATGGAAATGTTTTTATTATTGCTAGTGTTATTAAAAACAATTTCCACTGTAGAGTAGCAATTGCTTATTTTGAAGGACAGGGCAAGGCAAAAGCCACTTAGCAGACATATGACTCCAGAGCCACATGGCTTCTGGAGCAGCCCTGACAGCTCTTAATGAGCAACAAATTATGTATTTTCTCTATAGCCTTGTACAGGAGGGTCGGGGAGTCGACACCACAGCCATAAATCATCATTATGAACCAGCTGGACTGGGCTTCTTGTAATCCTAACCCTTAAAAGGCCATTTAATGAAATTCAGGCTGTGAAAAGCACCCAAATACCTCACTGCTGCAGAAGAGGCGAAGGCTTAAATTGTTCTCTGACACGTTACACACCTAACTCTGTAGTCCCAGATTTACTGCTTTCGGATTTTACTCATTACTCAGAATGTTTTTATTCCCAGGTAATAAAATAAGCTCTTCCCTTTCACTCTGCCACAAAGACTCTGTCCCACCCCGGACTCCAGCCCCTGGAGCCCTCTTTTCTGCCTCAGACAGCACTGTGGTGATATGTAAATTTCACTGCTGCGAAAAATGCCTTCAATGTTGATCCCTTTCTGAAACAGCAAGCAACAGATTCTGGGGGTGATGGCAGGCTGCCAGGCAAGCAGAGCATTCTCTCCTACCTGTCTTTTAAAGCGCTTGGCACCAAGTGTGGAAACTAATAAAATAGGAAAGCACTGCCATTAAGCTATAAGGGGACAGAAAGGGCTCAGTGCTTGCCTGCGAAATCTCTGCAGTTTGAAGAGAGGTTGTCACCAACTTCAAGACAGACCCTCCTGCTGTCTTTTCTTCTACTATGGTGGAAAGGGCTCAACTCTGCACATGTTCATAGATTTTTAATTGTTTCAATGACGAAAATCTGGAGAAACATTAGGACAGTCTTTTGGGAAAGTATACAGCATAGGGTAGTAAAAGAGACACTTGCTTTGGAGCCAGAAAAATCTTAATCTGAATCCCATCTCTTACCTTCAGCAAGTGGCCTTCATCTCTGTGGGCCAAGGTGGCCTCATCTCTAAAGTAAGATTAAAATATCTACCTGGCAGAATGGCCCGGGGATTAAATAAGGTGATGCATCAAATGCCTGGCACATAGCAGAAGAACCCTCCAAAAGTTTGTTTTTTCCCTCTTTCTTTTGAAGGAGGGGAAAATAAATAAATAACATGCTTGTAGAGCAGGCTCCTGGGAAGAGAGCACACTGAACTGAAGAATCTGGACGCACCACTCCTACCAGGCTACAATGAGAAAATGTGCATATGGATGATGGTGGTTTTGACCATTTTATCTAGGATATCTTTTCCAGGGGGACAAAGCAGAAGGGAAGTCTATACCCAGGACAGAAAGGCTAGCTCTACAGTGTTGCTTGTATTGTTTTATACCCAGGACAGAAAGGCTAGCTCTACAGTGCTGCTTGTATTGTTTTTTAACATTCCACTCTATTTATAAATTATCCCTAGAAAAGTAAGGACTTAACACATTACATCCCCAACAATCCCTCTTTTAGAGACAGAACTCATCTTCTTCTTTGCTGAGTCTGAAGGACTAACTTGCCTATATATTGGTTTGCTTTAGCAGTATTTGCACAGCACTTTACAGCTTACAAAGTGTTTTCACATCCACTGCCCCATTTGCTTCTCACAAATACCCTATGCATTAGTAAATTATCATCAACACTTCATAGGTGGGTATGCTGAAGGCCAGAGGTCAGTGAATCACCCAAATGAATAGCACGGCAATGGCAGGGGCCATTGCCGAAGCCTGGGCCCCCGTGTTCTAGTTCCTGTGCTGTCCCCAATGGCATCAAACTGGTTTTCTCTGAGAAGTCCTAGTAGGCGGAGGTATCTGTGAATCCTGTGACATAAGCTTCCACAGAGCACCTAGGTAGGTCCTGTAATCCCGACAGCACTAGCACAACTAAGTCACGGCTAGGCACAGGGTGCCAAGGCCATTCACATCTCAATCGTGGGGCTCATGTGTTCACGCATCAGATTACATTGGATTCATTCAACAAACATTTGATGGAGAAAAATGAGGGGAAAATCATTTTCCCAGTTTATTTCCCAGTCCCAAGGGAAAGAAAAAATGAGTCCTGTTTCTAAAGTATAGCTGGCTGTATTTTCTCTGAAGCTAAACGCTCCATATATTGTGTTAAAATGTGGAATCTTTAGTGACTAGAAATAATTGACAGAAAAAGTAATCTATTCTTCCTTCACTTAGTTGTCTTTGGCTTCTTGGCAGGAGATCAGTGCCCCACACTCTGGGAAAGGCAATCGGGACACAGATCTGTCCATGGCCACCAGTGGGATTTCAGAGCTCTATAGGCAAGTCAAAACTCCAAAAGCTTGAACATGGACAGCAAAGAGGTCACAGAAGTGATTTATTGGTTGAAATCAGTGGTAGCCGCCCAGTGCCCACAAGCCTGAAGCAGCAGCCAGCCTGAATCACAAAGCATCATTTCCCCCGGATGCCAGGAACACAGAGCAGTGGGTTTCCAAGGCGACAGCACTGTCAGGCCACGCGAGTCACCTGGCAGTTCCTTCTGCAGCGCTGCCTACTGCGAGCCTCTTGCTCTTTTTTGATGGTGAATTTCTTAGGCGTTCTTAATATCATGCCACCATGCTTTTCTTCCCACTCCTCAAAGACTTTTCTCTTTCCTTCAGCAACACCACTTCTGGGCTGTGGCCTTGGCCTCCTGCCAAGCTGCTTCAATTATACCTCTGTGAAGATGAACTGCCAAGGGCAGCGCTCTCCAGCTTCAGCCTACCCCTTACCTTATTCTCAGCCGTACTGCAATCTTCTGCTAAACCTCCATAACTGGATATCAAGCCAGGAGGAACACACTCATTCCCACGTCTGCCCCAAACTTCACTTCTCTTTCCTCTGTTTCTGTTCAAGGTGCTACCATACTTCCAACTGCAAAGACGTGGCATCTTAAGACTCGTCCCCTGCCTTTATCCCACTATACTCAAATTCTGTTCATCCTTCTACTGCAAGGTCTCTCACACCCATTCCTTTCTCTGTTCCCTTTGCATTGCCAGCACTGTGGCTCAGCCCTCATCCTTACCTTGGTTAGAGAATTAGCCAAGCTAGCTTAAAATCTGATCAATCTCTAACCGACTCATTGAATTAAAAATTCTTCAGCATTCAGAGACCTTCCCAGTCTTGCTGCAATCTTCTTTTCCCACCTTAACTTCATCTACTCTTTCACCAGGCAAGCAGGTCTGTTCTACATTTCCTGAAAACACTTTATTGTCCCTACCATTGTCTATGCAACCCCTTCTGCCTGGAATGTCAGGACCTCCAATGAAAATCCTACCCTTCAAAGTACAGCTCACATGCCAAATAGTATAGTGAGTTAGACTTCTAGCTCTTTCACTTGTAAGTCCTGGACAACTGATCTCTCTAACCCTCAGTTTCCTGATTCATAAAAATGGGGATGATGACTGTACCAAGAGCTCAAGGGTTGTTGTGATATAAATGAGATGAGTGCTCAGTGAATGAGGATGATGATGACAAAGCCTTCACCACTGACAACAGCCTTAAGTCATCACCTTCCTCTGAACTCCCACAGCACCAGCCTCAGACCAACTGCAACATGACATGTTTCATGCATCAAGTTCTTGCCTGCCTAGGGCCCACCGCCCTGCGCTGTCCTGACTCTTCTTATTCACTGACCAATTCCTTAGTACCCTGGAGGGTCTAACAGAGTAGTTAGTCTTGAATTCGCCTTGTTTCTCCTTTAGACTGTAAGCTCCATGGCAATATCTTATATATCTGCTTACAGGCCAAGGTGTCTTTCATGATGCCTGTTATAAGAGAGGTACTCACTAAGCATCTATGTAAGCAGGTACCACCTTCTGTACAAACTGCTTCGTACAAGCCGCCACTGCAGAATGGTAGTGTGAGGGGACCACTTGCCCAGTGGACTAGATGTTTTGTTTTCCTCCAGACCTTAGCTCTCCAAGCCCAGGAACTGAAAGCTTTTATAACTAACTAACTAAAGAGTCTTCTGCATAGCACCTACCACAGAGTAGGCCTACAATAAATATCAGCACCAGTGCTTGGGTTTTGAAACCAGAGAGACCTGGGTTTTAATTCCTGCTCCACCATTAACCAAGAAGAGTAACTTCAGACTAGTCACTTCATCCCTGTAAGCTTCAGGTTACTTGGTTCAATGGAGTATCTACCTTATGAACAGTTGAAGAGACTTTAAAATAATGCATATTCGTTTCTAGGACGTAAGATAGCTTGTAAAAATTATTCAATTCTCCACTACATCCCCAACACACACTGACTGAGACAAGCCTATTTCTCACCCTCTTAAGCATTAGCACTTAAAATGGAGAATGTCCTGACCTTCACATTAGATCAAATTTTCAAATGATTGTTAAACTGTAAGTGCTGTATGTAACTAAGTTCTCAAGTTTGCAGTTCTCAATTCTTCCAGGGCATGAGATGAATGTGGGTGGTGGGGAAAGGGAACAAACTAAATGATGGACAGTGCAAAAAAATCTCAAGGCCTATGTATGTTAAATCCCAAATAGATGGCCCCGTCTACAACCCCGCCTCCCCCCAGAGGGAGAAGAAGCTTTCAGAAGAATTCTGCAGCCATCTGATCCAGGGACAACAAAGTTGAAGGATTAATGTGGTCTCTCTCTGTTGGTGGTCTCGGTAAATACCCAGATGTAGTGTGCTGTAAACTGGGGGATTGGGTCTAATATACCACGAACACACCACTGGGGCAGCACAACTTCACTTTTTCCAGAGTTGAATATTCAACTAGTCTTTAATGAGAAGGCAATCTTGGGGAACCTTGTTTTCTTGGCAGTGCTCTCTCAGATAAAGTGAGAAGAGGACTGGGGAAGAAGTAATGAAGTCCAGATGTGGGCAAACCAAAGCCTGATCCTAAATAAACAAGTGTTCAAGATATTAAGCTCTTCTTCTTGTCTCTCCAGCAAGAAATCTGCATGTGGGTCAGAGCCCTTGGGGAGAATGCTGCGGAAGGGAGAAGGCAGCCAAGAAATGCTTCCTGGAGAAAGAGATGTCTGCATGGTGTTTTTTTAGTACCTACCATGTGCAAGGCATGTGCACGTTAGACATTGTAGAATCTATACAAGGAGGAAAAGACCTGGCATCTACCTTCTAGACACCTCTTATTCAACTGGGGAGGCAACATCTGTACATGAATCGCATTACAAGGCAGTATGTATGAAATGCACTATCTGCCTGCTTGAGGTGAGTTGGTTCTGGCAAGAGACAAGAGACAAGACAGCTAATTAGGCCGAGGTTCACCACTGTGTCCCCAGCACCCGGCATGCCATAGATGCTCGAGAAATAATTGTGGAAGGAGACAGGCTTTGGAAGGTAGAAGTGGTGTCATTATTTCAAAAAGCCTTGGATTTAGAATTGGAGGACTCCTGGTCTGGCCCAAACACTAATTAGTTATGGAAATGTCACTTACTATCCTTGAGCCCCTAGTTGCCTTGCTCTAACAGTCAATCTCCTGGGATTACTACCAGGTGCAAAGAAGATAATGTGCACATAAAGTTCACTTTGTAAACTGTTTAACAGTGCAGGAATGAAAAGAAAGATTCTCACTGATCATACACATAAAATCACTTGATTTGGCTCCTGAAGCAAGCCTATGGGGTTGGTGAATTATTGCCACCATTTTACAGAAAAGGAAAAAGAGGATCTCAGGGATTTGATGGCTTGCCTAAGATTGAAGGGTAAGTAGCAGAATTAATAAATACAGATTCTGGGGCATGAATCTGAGTCAGATGATGCAAAATTCTTGACCTTTTCGTCTAGTTAGGTATATTATTACAGAGGGGTGGTATTCAAACTGGGTCCAAAAGGAAAAGTAGGACTGTTATGGTGAGAGAATGGGGATTTGCCTATGACTCACCCATAAGTCAATTCCTAGATATTAAGAAACTATATAAACTCCTTTTGGGGTCTGACCAAGAGAAGCACTGAGCGCATGTTTTATTTGAAAAGAATACTGAGCATTTTTTCCATATTAACATCTTTGCCCATAATACTCGTCGCAATGCAGTGCAAAGTAAAAATGAGAGGAGGCTAGATAAGAGAAAATATTTTACTGTTTTCTCCTAATCTCACTGCTGCTAGAGTCATTAAGTCTTTGCAAGGCAGGGATAGAAACCATTGCTTTGTGGATTTGGAAGGAATTCTTATTATGCTGTAGTTCCAGAATCTGAGAGACATCTGAAAAAGAGGTCAAAATGACTGGGTTTTTCCATATCTCCTGCCATAGAAAGGTATCTGCTTTCCCTATAACTTCTGAAGATTTGCATCTCTACACAGCACTGGTCTCCTCCACTGACATTCCATTCCTTTGTTATGAGGACTATTCAAACTGGAGTGCAAGCATCCAAATCAGTCAAGGCCTCTCCTGTCGTTTTAAACAAACCTGACATTCAGCAGGAGAAGGTCTGGGCAGCAAGTAGCAAGATGATTAGGTTTCCAGCTCTGGGCCTGCCCTCCACGCTCCTTGACTGTCACTCATGCCTTCTGATCAGAAGCAGATTCTGGATGGAGCTAGTCAGGCTCTTAAGGCCAGTCATCCTAGGTAAGTACGAAATGGGGGTGATGGTGGTGTTTCTTAATGAAAAAGTTGCAAAGTTTTTCCAGAATTGAGTATACCACTTATAAGGTGAAGTTAATCACTTTGCCTCTGTTTTGGCCTTTACTTTTTCCCATGGGTACTCTTGGTACTTAATGGCAGGTAAGCAGCTAGCAGACCTCATTAGGAGCCCACATCCCATAATGGCCTCCAGCTGAAATGCAACAGCAGCTGGATTGGGTAGCAAAAATCCTCTAGCAAAGAGCATTGGAGCCAAAGTCAAGTTAGTCTTGGGTTCTAATTAATTAACTAAAGGAAAGGGTGGGAGATGAGTCCAAAGACTGGGGTTCCTTTTCTGACTCTGTTACCAGTTATAAGGTCATAGCACTGTCAGAGCTACTTTTCATCCATTAGTTCATTTACTCCTTGAAACCTTCAAAAAGGAAGGATATCATTTTTCCATTTAATTGATGAGTCTACTTAGGTTCAAAGAGGTTAATTAACCTGACACATGTTCCACTGCTAGTGAGCAGAGGAGATCAAAACTGGACCAGAGGGAGTGGATGTGGCTCAAGCAGTTGAGTGCCTTCTTCCCACATGGGAGGGCCCAGGTTCGGTTCCCAATGCCTCCCCCCAAAAACAAAAACAAACAACAAGCAAAACAAATGAAAATAACCAACTTGGTGGAGCCGATGTGGCTCAGTGGTTGAGGGCTTCCCACATACGAGGTCCCAGGTTCAATATCTGGTGTGATGGTTAGGCTAATGTGTCAACTCGGCCAGGTAATTGTGCCCAGTTGTTTGGTCAAGCAAGCACTGGGCTCACTGTAATACAAGGACATTTAAGGACTTTAGTCACCAGTGAATTTACTGCATAGATAGTTACTTAAATCTACATCAGCCAGGAAGATTGCCATGAGCACTGAGTGACACTTTATCCAATCAGTTGAATGCCTTATAAAGGGAAGTGATTTCAGCATTCAGAGAGAATTTCCCAGCTCATCTTTGGAAGCCAGGGTCTCCCAGAAGGACCTTCTTCGGACTTTCATCGGAGCCCCTGGTTTGCAGCCTCCCTGCAGAACCTGGACTTGTACATCCCCACGGTCACGTGAGAGACTCATAAAATCTCATACTATTGACAGATATCTCCTGTTGATTCTGTTTCCCTAGAGAACCCTGACTAATATACCTGGTATCTAAAAAAACAAAAAATTAAAAAAAAAAAAAACCTGACCAGAGCTTATACTTTAATCCCTTGCTAAACTGAGGGCCACCAGACTACCTAGCTCTCAGGGTTTCTATGCGGGTGAAATGCTTCAATGGTACGCAGTAGCACTTAACAAAGGTTAACAACGATTGCAGTATTTTCTTGCCTGGTCTTTCTCTGAACTATAGGAAAGCACTAGGTAAAGCCTATTTTGCTGACCTTGTATGTGGCAGGGAAGCAAAGCTGTTTTTTCTTCAGCTCATCCTGTAAGCAAGGCCACAGTGAATGATCATATCAAGGAAACTTGAGAGGTCAGAGAGCATTTTAATTAAAACATCAACGTGACACGAGGAGAGGGACATGCCACAACCAGGCTCTTAAAAGCAAATTTTTCTTAGAAATGCTGGAATCTCACCAAGGAAGGGGCTGGTCTTGGCAAGCAGCAGGGTACAAGCTGCTGACCAGATTTGCGTGGGGAAGGAAGAACAGAAGAGAAGCATGACTCTCCAAGAAGCTACTTTAGCACTTTGCTTTGCCCATCCTGGAGTCAGGTCAGAAAACCAGAATCGCTCCTATCTAGAAGACTGCATTCCATCTAGCCCACTAGTACAAAATGTGTTCCCATGCATTAGTAATCCCCACGAGAGAATCCAAACATGATTCTCATTGTACAGATGAAGAAAATAAGGCTGAAATAAAACCAATGATTCCTAATTCACATAGCCAGAAGGCAGAAAGGCCTCTGAAGAGTCTCTTTCCACCACACCATTCCTGTGAACAGCCTGCTCGGCAAACCAGGAATAATGCCATGTAGCTAGAGTGAATGCCTCATGATATCTGTGCCCCGTGCTATCCTTATCTCACCATGCTCCTGGGTTATAATGGACTTCCTAAAATCACCCAGTTAACTGAACCTCTAAATGTCAAAAACACCTGTTCAGGGGAGCAGATGTAGCTCAAGTGGCTGAGCGCCTGCTTCCCACATGGGAGGTCCTAGGTTCGGTTCCGGTGCCTCCTAAAAGCAAAATAAACAAACAAAAACAAACAACAAGCAAACAAACAAAATAACCAACTCAAGGGAGCCAATGTGGCTCAGTGATTGAGCGCCGGTTTCCCACATACAAGGTCCAGGGTTCAATCCCTGGTCCCAGTACCTCACAAACAAACAAACAAACAAACAAACAAACAACACCTGTTCCAACCTTAGCACAAGGTACTGTACAATTATTTACCTTCCATTACAAATACTTCCCTCTCCCTAATTTTAAACTGTTGTTTGTGTGGCTGGCTTACAATGTTATTAAAAAAACAAAGGGGTCTCAATGTTTACAATCAATCCCCAGAGTGGGGAAATAAAAAGAAAAACCTTAAAATATGGTTCATGTAACATCAGCAGCTTACATTTGATCCAGAGTAGGCAAGATAAGGTAAATGCCCATCCCCTCCAACAGTACATCTGGATGGGATAGCCATCCCCCAAGCTGGCATTAAGACTGCAAGATAGAAAGGGGGATTTGAAATCAGCCAGGCATGGGCCTGAACTCCAGCTTCCTAAGTTATTAGCTGTAGGCATTGGGCATGATCTTTAACCCCTCTGAGCTTCTGCTTTTCCATCTGAAAAATGGGGATAAGAGCACTTATTTCACATTTAGTGTTAATATTAACTTCCTTCCTTCTTGGCTTGCTAATATAGGCCAAAGATAGGTTTCCAGGCTGTGTTCAAGGTGACAAGGATCTATGAGAGAGAATTTATGATCCTGCCTTCATGTTATCCCCTTCACTTCACCAAGGGCAAAGACCAAACAGAAATTACTGGAAGTGGAGAATGGACAGCTATGAAAAATGTATGAATCACAAATTACAAGGCTGGATTTCAAGCTCCCCCTCCCTGTCCCAAATGGACACATCTATAACAGGGTGGAATTCCCATGAGCCTACCATTGTTCAAAACAAATTCTGGATTCTGTCAAAGTCTGTGGCACAGCTTTCCAATATGCTCAATGAAAACTTCACTCTTTAAAGGAAGACCCAGACGTAAGTCTGACTGTGCACCTACAGATGAATAACCTGCCTAGCAATTAAGAGTTTGCAAAGTATATCACTATTCATGATCTCTTTTACTCCTCACTAAAATGCTATGAAGAAAGATGGTCATCCTTGTCTTCAAAGAAGTACAGCTCAGAAGTGGCAGGCCCAGGTCTAAAACCCAGGTCTCTGGACTCCAAGTCCTATTTACTTTTCCCTTAATTGTACAGCCCCTGGGCTGAGAATATACAACATATGGCAGAAAACACCATAGCATTATCTCTGTTACAGCAGCAGTGATGGTGGAGAGAATACTACAAATGCTTGTAGTGGCAAGGGACTCCCTCTCTCTGGGGCTCAGTTTTTAGCACAGTAGCTTAGAGCTTAGACTCTGGGATAAGAGGAAGTAGGTTCAAATCCCAACTCTACCACTTATTAACCAAGTGACCTTGGGCAACTTATTCTTACTCTGCGAACCTCAGTTTCTTAATTTGTAGAAGAAAGATGATTAACGGCATCTATACTTCATTGGATTGTTGTGAGGATAATGCATGTAAAATATTTTGGAAGGCTGCACAGCATGCATGAAGTTCACAGTAAATCTTGGCTTAGTATTGACTACATGAAATTAGAAGTATTAAATGAAATTCTGCTTGACCTGTAAAGTATCTGCAGCTCTGAGATATTCTCTAATACTACGATACAAGGGATTGACCGTGAGGATCTGGGCGCTTACCGCGAGGATGGCAATGACGATGCCCACGGCGGAGAGCACAGCATCATTTATCGTCTCACCAGTTTTCAGCGGGTACTTGATGCTCTCGTCATTGCAGTAAAACCCTCGGTGGTAAGGCTTGATGGTGCTTGTCTCAATGATGAGGAAGGGCAGGCCCGCTGGTCAAGATGGAACCATCATATATACCAGAAAGAAACAAGGGGGAAAAGATCAGTGCAAGAAGGCCAACGAGGAGCTACCTACAGTAAAGACCACCCCAGATAACAACACGGATAACAATATTGATTCCCACCTTGGTAACAATCTACAGCCTATACTGAGCTTTCACTACACACATCCATTGACTTCTTTCATCACCCCTGAGAAGGGAGTAGCATTATTTTCCTTTAAGGATGGGAGCCTGAGATCTAATGAGATGGAATGGTTTGCCCAAGAACACAGAAGGAGGCAGTGGAAGAGCCAGGGCAGAAGCTTTCCCATTGCTCCACACCTCCTACTAAAAATCAAAGCCCAACTTACAACTACTAATATACTAATATAATCTCTGATCTATTGATATCCCATTAATACATCAAGTGCATTCATTTCTCCATGGGCAGACTGTCTTTTCATGGTATAGTCCCCTTTCAGAAGCTCATCCTAGGGCTATTCTGCATGGAACAATTAAGGCCTTGAAGCAAGATCAACTGAATTTTAATCCCAAATCTACCAGTTCCTAGCAGTGTGACCTCCATTTCTCACTTCATCTCCCTGAACCTCAGCTTTCCCATATGTAATATAAATTGTGATATTAAAGGAAATTAGTGCACATAAAACCACTAGCACGTTGCCTAGCACCTAGTAGCTGCTCAGTGAATGCCATTTTCAATCTTTTTCATTCACCATTCAAAGGGTTATAGACAGGACTACACAATGCTGAGCTCGGCCCTGCTGCCTGCAGAACTGGAGCAGAGCCCAAGGGCAACCAGGAGGGCCAGGGAGTTCTTGCAGCTGCTGCTGGTTATCAGTGGCCAGCTCAGATGCCATTCTCTTAAAGGTCAAATGGATTCTACCACCTGCCAGGAAAAGCCCCTTGTAACCATGAGGTGAAAAGCAAAGGTTTACAATCTCTCTTGCCTGGACTACTGCAAAGGCCTCCTAAATTACTCTCCTGGCTTCCATTGCCTGTTACACACATCCTTCAGTTTACTTCCAGAAGAAGGACTCTGCACTGATTAGGCCATTGCATTGCTAAAACCTCTAATGGCTCCATGCTCTTCAGAGTAAGATAAAGTTCCTAAATAGGGCCTTGGTAATTCCCCATGACGTGACCCTCTCCTCTTCAGCGTCATGGTCTGCTGTCCCCTTCACACACATCCAAGAAAACAGTACACCAGAGACTCTGTCTCAGTTCACGCTATTTTAAACTGGAATGCCCTTTTCTCCGCTACCACTCAGGTTCAAAGCCAAGCCCCAATGCCACCAAAGTAAAAGATGAACGCCTGAATCTCAGGGCTAGGGAAGGCCACAAAACATATCTTGGTAATAATCATAGCCATGACTGATTGTGCCCCAGAAATGTATAAGGTAGTTTATTTACCTCCATTTTTGCATTGACTCATTTCAACAACCATGAGGGGTAGTTTTTAAAGCAGGAAAACTTAAGTACTGCTATACCCCATCTTCACATGGAAAGAACAGGGACTCAGTATATTGAACTCATCAGGACCTTTTATACCACCCCACAAATGCCTAAATCCTTAATTTAACTTTGCAAATTGCTTTCATCCAAATGTGAATTTCATTACCTGAAAAATCCCAAGACAAGTGGTTGTTGAAAAGATAAAACTCTACTTCCATGTTTTTCAAAAAGAATTAAATTCATGTCATGTTGCTTGAAGGCCCAGACCGCCCCTAAAACAATGTACCTTGAACGCCACAATTTTTCAATTACTTTGGTCCAGACCAGCAACGATAAAAAATGCTCACTTTCTAAAAAGTGTATTTATGTATCACTGTGCATACACACATGAATTTATTTGGTTTTATTCTTTGGATTTATTTGAATTCTACGGCTATTTATTTTGTGACCCCTAACTGCTTCCTGCTAGAACAACAATTTACTTTATCAAATTTATACTGGTGCTTTGAAAAGAAAGAACAGCAACACACCACCACATTGTGCCTGACCTTCTCAGAGTAAACACAGAGGGGGCCCTGGAAGGCAATAACCATTAGCTCTTGAAACTCTGTCTTTGCAATGGAGAGAAGGCGGGGGAAAGGGTAGGCCAGGCATCACTGCTCTGGCTTCGAAATGGCAAGAGCAGTCAGTCAATCTTTTTGGGTTGGTGGGGGGTGCTGGGAGGGAAAAGACATCGCATGCGCCTGAACCATCTTCATTCCACAGCCTAAACATCTTGAAATGCAGCCAAGTTGGCTATAAAAAGTAGCTGGGAAGCCAGCGGTATGATATTAATAGTTTGCTTTTAAAGTTCTACACAGCGTGATGAAAACGTTCAGCTTCGAGGCCGAGTTCCGGCAGCCTCTGTGGTGCCTAGGAGCCAAGGCGTTACTAATAAACTTAGGAAGGGAACAGACCCCATCCAAGTTCCTCACATTTGTGCTACACTCTTAGGCCCCCAGCTTCCATTTTTAATAGTGTTCACATGATAGGCCTGTAAAACATGTTTCTAAGGACAATAAAACATATAAAAGAGCTTTGGAGTCAGAACTAGGTTAATGACGTCGACTGCCCTGTACTAGTTGTGGGTCCTTGAGCAAGTTATTTCACAGCCCCCAAACTCCCCCTTCTCATCTGACCAATGGGAAAAATGAAATTTAACTTTGGAAATGTGGTGTTGTAACAAATTAATGGATTCATTCATTCATTCATTCATTCATTCATTCACAAATATTTATTGAGTCTTAACTATGTATACTGAGTACAAGGAATACAAAGATGACATAGAGTCTGCCCTCAGGGAGCTTATAATCTAATAGGGGAAAGGCACATATAAACAAAGTCAGGAAAGCAGCAAAAACAGGAAGTTGCTTTAGTTCAGGGGTTCTTAACCGTTTTTGTTCTACGGACTCCTTTGCCAGTCAGGTGAAATCTGCAGACCCCTTCTCAGAATGTAGTAGCAGATAGTTTTATGACATTCAACTAGCATCGGGTCAAACAACTACTGTAATTTCGAAGTATGGATGAACGTAAGCGATTTTTTGAGATATGCTGTAATGGTAAGTGAAGAAAATGCTAGATTTCAGTTAGAGGTCAGAGAAAATAAAGATAATAAGCTGATTTTTCTCAGTTCAAGCTCACGGACCCCCTGAAATCTTTCCACGGACCCCTGGTAAAGAGCCCCTGCTTTAGCTGGAAGAAAGGCATGGCAAGAGCACTGGGTAGTACCAGCAGAAAGCCTGAAACACACTGTGGACACTCAATAATTGCTTAAAGAGAGAAAGGGGGAAAAAGTCCAACAGAGATGGCCAGGAAAGAAAATCTGTCAGTTCCTTTGCCCTCTCTCAACCTGGGAACAATCCAAATCTTTTTCTTCCTTCCTTGCCTAAGGCTTGGGGAGGGTTTCCGGTTCTGATTATGTGGATGATGACCACAAACAGACAAGAAGTTGGGTCTGAATGTATTCTGTTTATTTTCTTGAAAGGCATGGAGCTAGCATTTAGAGAATCCAATGGCTTTCTCTGTCTCCTCTACAAACTTGTGGTATTATTGGGGGTGATGCCAATCAAACCTTGACTTTGCTCCAAGAAGAGAGTAACCTCAGATTCCCTTCCGTTGATGGGGAAAGCATAAACATTCCTCCAATGCCTGGACAGCTAGTGTTCTGGACAGACAGTTCTTTTGCTTTGGTCTTCATTTCCAACAATACCACCATTTTTATTACCAACCACTAGAGCGCCTGATCATTTCATTTCAACAAATTCCCAGTGCTTAGACATTGGGAATTTAGAGGTGAATAAGTCATAGTACTTGCCTTCAAGAAGCTCAAAGTATTGTAAGAAAAACAGAAAGAAAGAAAGAAAAAAAAAGGAAACTAAAATAATTACAGTGTAATGATTGGTGTAAGTATAGAACATAGTGAGGACACAAAAGATCTCTTGACTAGGGACAAAAAGGTACGCCAGAGAGCTGTGTTGAACCTCATCTGGGCAGGAGGTCTCCAGGTCCAGGGGCAAAGTACACTCATAGAAAATCAGTGCAGTTTAGGGATTCCATACTGGCAGTCACTGAATTAATGGCTATTACAAGAAAGCAATTTCAAATTTTGCTACAGAGATGGAAGTATGTACAAATAGATAATGAAGGGTAGAAAGGGAAAAACAATACAGAGAATAATAATAATAGCTAACATTTACTAAACAAATATTACCACATCCAAACTGCTGCCTCTTATGGGCCAGGCTCTGGGTCAGTCACTGACTGGGCAACTGAGATGATGGAGGTTAAGTCCCAACCTTCAAGTAGCCCAAAGGCTAGTGGGAGAAACAGTCACAAAAAACCAATACATTAAGCCACCTTAAGGTGCAAAAAGATTAGAGTGAATTACCAGTCAGTCTGCAAATAAGTGATGGAGCTTGACAGGGTTCAAATGATCTGACTTTAGACCCTGGGTACTTTCTAAAGTAAGGGAGTCACTGAACAAAGAGGGAATGAAGCAGCTGTAATTATTCATAAAGTAATGGAAGTTCAGTAAATCTCCTGCCCCCAGAAAAAAAGTGCCCTATTTTGAAGAGTCGAGGCAACAGCATTGGCTAATGGTCACTATGTGCCATACATGTCCTAAGCATCTAATTTAATCACAACCTTGGAACCAATTTCCTAGAATTTATTACATGAAATTTATCTATACTGAAAGGTTTATCAGAACTTTTTGCAATAAAGGACAGGAAAAAAAAAAAAATCCCATCTGGTGATTCTAGACCCAGCCAAGCATTTCTCTTTTGAATCAAGGATCAATTAACTTCCTACACCTCCAGGGACTTCTCGGGATGTGTAGGCTGTGGAGGAGGCGAAATCCGAACTCACTGACAAACACTTAATGGGCAGAAAATCAAAGCATGAAGAAAGGCCCCTGTGTTGGGTTCAGGGCTTTGAAACTTTTCAGGCTTTGAAAAACTAACACTTGGGCAAGTTGGGCGGTTGGGGGATGGGGTGTAAAAAAAACATAGGATAAGTTTTCGTGGCCCACCCATTGATAAAGTTATGTGGGAAGTGTTACCTAAGTGACCCAGCCCCAAAGCCCTGCTCCCTTCAGCCATAGTTTCACGTTTGCACAAAATTAAACACAGCCCCCTTCTTTCAAAGGGCTCCTTAAAAAGCCCTTGGTAGGGGTGAGGATAGCGTGGAGGGTGAAGTAGAAACCTGTGCATTTTTGCATTACAGAAATCCAAGGATCAGGGAGGGGCTTCCCATCTCTGCTAAAGCCTTCATGTGCCTTCTGCAGAGTTGTCCCAATTACCACTTAAACTAATCTGTGTTTTCCTAAACATAAGCAAAGCCCAGGATCGGAGACAGTAACGATTAAACCAGCATCTGCGGAAAGCCTACACACCTACCTACAAAATAATACCAGATGCGGAATGTGTGTGCAGGTATTCGGCATAGTGTGGTTGCTCAATCAGGTAGTTATTTTGACTCTGTGACAGGCACTGTAGACATCTTACCTATGCCTACTTCACAAATGAAAAACTGAGGTTCAAAAAGGTTAAGCAGCTTGCCCAAAGTACAGAGCTAGCAAATGGCACCAATGTGGAACAGATGTCAGAAATGGTGATAGAAGACTTGAGCCTCTGATTCCAAGGCATTTAGGGTCTAGTTAGAAACCAATTTACTTAATCTCAACAATAGCTATGAAAAGTTAAGTGTTACTATCTTCATTTACACCCAACAGAAAACTGACCTCAGAAGTTTGGTAACTCATCCAAGGTCCCCAAGCAAGCAAATGTGGTCACTGGGATTTGAACCTAGGTCTATCTTTCTTTTGGACTCATGTTTTCTTACTCTATGACCTATCCCTCCCTTTCTTTATAAATGCATTCCCTGTTAAAATATGACCAACTGTGGGGTTTTTTGTTGTTTTTTTTCAATCACTTAAGGCCAGAATGGTCAGTCCAACTACTACTTAGAGGTTCAAAACACAAATATTTATGTTGCTTGTAAGTGACAGAGTTTCTATTTAAAGTAATTAGCTGCTACTGGTCTTAGAAGTGTGCAAATGTTCTTTGGTTTACGATATTTGTCCAGATTTTTAGACTGGACACAATCCAGATGAGACAAAACTAAGTTTACTATGAAGGCTTTTCCCCACCTTTGAAACCAGCTGCCATGAAAAACACTTGCTGTTGGCTGGTGTGAACATGCCGTATTCTAGGTTCAGAGGTTTTCGTTGACAAATGTTCATTTCATTCTTCAGTAAGGAAAGTTCAGGCCCTTTCTTCACAAAAAGAAGACTGTTGAAACCGAAAGCAACTATATGGTAGAAATGAAGGAACGGGTGGCAGATCTAGTCCTGGTCCAGAGCTCTTAGTTCAGTTCAACAAACATGTATTGACAGTTTTTGAGTATTGGGCACCTGTTAGGTGCTGGGGACACAAAGATGAGTAAGGTATTGCCTTTGAGTTCCCACAGCCTTTGGAAAGTCTTATGTTCCACGGTAAAGATAAACCTGTCTTTGGTATAATCATGGGTGTTAAATAGAACTTTCAATGGTCTTTCTTATTTGACAGTGCTTAAAGGGAGAAAATTTTATTCTTTAAATAATATCACCCTACTTAAAACCCCCGCTCTGGCTATTTGGGTCTTTTCCATTGGATTTTTAAAGGGTTTCACCAGCAACTGAAAAACAAACTGACCAATGGCTTGTGGTTCATAGCTGGTACCTTTTCTTGAGAGAGCTCCAGACCTCTTCTATCACCATTACATTATTTCACAAATAAGACACTTTACTTCTAGTAAACCCTACTGCCAGAGCCAACAGGACTTGCAATCCCTCCACCCCAGGAAAAGCTCTGAGTCACTTCCCAATACATCCTTCCTCTTTCGGTCCCTCTTTTAAATAAGGGTGGCAGTAAATTTGCATTTGCCTACAGTATGCCAAGGACTTTGGATACATCCATTGATTTAACTCTCAAAACAATCCCCTAAATTATTAATATATAGCCAAAGAACTGAAGACCAGACAGATTAAGTAATTTGCCTGTGTCCACTCTACTGAAAAGAGACGACAACCAGGATATGGAATAGAATGGTCTGATTCTAAAATGCATTCAGAGATGGGGGCAGTTAACTTTTCTTGCTAAGTACATGTGAACTATAGCTATGCAGATATTAGCAATCTAGAAAGTCAACTACAAAGCTCTAGAAGTACATGTTGACCTTGAACAAGGATGAGGATCAAGGGTTCCTCCTTAGGTTGCTGGGATGGATTTATACAGATCCAGCCACTCTCTCTACCTCAGTCTTCCTTCTGACTCAAATGCGTTCATATGCAATCCTAGCTGTCCAGAGCTAGGACACAGCAAGAATCACATGTGTGTAACTGAGCTCTTACACAAATAATCACCTTTATAATCACAACTCTGTGGGGCCATGCTTTTAATATCTGAACAGGCTGAAAAACTATTATTCATCCTTCAAAATAAATATTTCATCTACAAAGGATTCTCTTGGCCATGTAACCCAATCTGGTGGAACTCGTTGCTCTTTTCTTTTCCCAGTCTACCCATGAACTTCAGAGTCAAGAGAAAGGACTTCACATCACACTTCCCTCACTTTCCATGCTTACTATATGACTTTGGGGAAGTCACTTTAACTCTTTTTTTTTTTAAGGTAGTACTAGGGATTGAACCCCGGACCTCATACATGGAAAGCAGAAACTCAAACCACTGAGCTACATCTGCTCTCACTTTACCTCTTTGAATTTCCTTTTCATCATTCTACAATAGAATGTACAATAGTTCCTAATGTGAGTTGATTATAAGAACAATTGCAGTTTATAAAATATCCAACAATTGCTTGGCTTAGAAAAATGTTAGCTCTTGCTCCCATATGTAATGGAAAGTCATCAAAAGCTTTTAAGCAGCGGGAAGATGTGACCAGAGTTTTGCCAAAAACTAACTCAAGTAACTGTGTGCTCGCCAGCCACTTCCCAAATGCAATCCAATCACAAGGGGAAAGTATGCCCATAAAATGCTACAATTCTAGGGATTTCTTGGGATGTGTAAAGAGATAGGTCTTTGACAGTGGTTAGTAGGATATGGCATCCTAACCCAGGGAAGAAATATCACAGCAAGAACCTGCCGTAAATGCTCAAAAGACCAGATGAGGCTGCAGGAGAGGTGAGTCTAAAATAAGGGTGAAAACAAAACAAAACAAACAAAAACATTTCTTTTTACTTTCCAACAGCTAAATATGCATTCGTCAGCATGAGTCCTCCCATCCAAGCCATGCTATCCAGGTGTACACAAAACACCACATTCACGTGGTAGTAAAATAAACAACATGTGGACTGGCAGGACATCAGACACTTGGGAGGGCCAAAGTTTGAGATAGTCCAAATGCAGGACGGGAGCCAGATGCAGTGCCAAAAGTAAAGAATTGTAGCATTACTGGAGAACCTGGGAGAACAAAATCAAGCTGGTAAGCAATCTGAGGTGTCATGGCACTCCAAGTACTCCAACAAGCTTCATGGTTCAAGCTCTAGGTCAAAGATCAAAAACTTACAGCCCACAGTCAAATCCGGCCTGCAGGGATATTCTGTTTGGCCCACCCAAGGTTTAATTTTTTTTTTTTTTTAATTAGTTGCTAACATTTAATAATGTGAGGTTTCACATAACAGTGAGATTTCCAACTTCTCTTGAAAAATCGGCTCTACACCAGGCAGCGAGGCAAGCAGTGATAACTGACGCTGACTTCCTTCAGACTGAGCACCCACTCTACAGGGTGCCTCCAATCCCTATTTTCTCCCTGACACTAATGCTGTGTGTCACTTATCATTCTCACTGAGCTTGTACTTTGCACCATCAGTTTTCTTTCACCTGGTCCACTTATGTTAAGTGGCTGACCCCTGTAGATACCTGACTTTTCTATTCCTGCTCTAGATAAATTGGGGAGTCCTTGGAGGAGTCCATAAAAATAAAACTAACTCTTGATTCAACAATGTCCTCTAAAGTAGGTAAGAGCCACTTTAAACACATGTACATGGGTATGGGTATGTGTGTATGTATCTGTGTGTGTGTTTTTGTATACATATGCCATCAACCAAAGACTGAGCCTCCTGTCTGTTTAATTATAAATCCAAGGATTGCAACAAGTCACCACTGAAAGGCAGTTAGTAATATTTGCATTTTCAGTATGAGGAAACTGAGGCTTACAGAGGACACACAGCTAGAAAAAGGATCAGGGTTTTGAAGTCAAGGTTTGTTTGAAGTCAAGCCCTTTGCAAGTTTCATCCATGAAGCTGGCAATGGGGCCAGAATGAACATCTGCCTTACTGGACAGTTAAACAATGTGTGAGTCTTATTCAATAACGTTGTTATGACTCAAAAGACATGATTTGACCCAACTTATACATCTCTATGTAATACTACATGGTATAATCAGAGAGTTCTATTTTTTAAAGTAACATTATTTCAAACAAAAATAAAATCCTCCTGATAGAATCTCAATTCTGAAGAGTCAAAACGCTAGGTGAGAAGAGACTTAAGAATTAAAGCCCTTGAGATAGTCACTGGAATTACAAATCTTCTAAATGGAGTTACCACATCAGTTATGTGCTGAAAAAATTTTGAGCTAAGAGACCTTTACTCCATTTAATAAATGGGAAGACTGATACATTTGTAAATACCTCTAGCACTGTGATTATGTGTTTCCTGTATGTCTCCTGCACTACCAGAAAGTCTCTTCAAAGAAGGGTTTAAATCTTATTCATCTCTGTGTTCCCAGAAAAAAGCATAATCGCTGGCAATTAGTGGGTGTTCAATAAATATGTACTAAATAAATGTACAGGAATCAAACTAAAATTCAGAAAACCTGGCTCCATCCCAAATTAGCTATGTAATGTTGGGCAAGCCACCCCTCTAAGCTTCAGTTTCCTCACCTACAAACTGGGAATAATAATCCCTGCTCTACCTACCACCTCCCAGAGTTGTTATAAGAATTAAATGTGAACATGCCTTGTAAACCCTAGGAATCTTGAAAGATTTCAATAATGTCATTAAAATTTCAATATGGGTACCATGGGACTTGACTTTGAAAAACAAGCAAATGTACATGTTCCAACCCCAAATCAAGTACACTCTATGACCTGTGGATCCTTTTTGTTCCCTTCTGAATTTTAATCTCTCCTGCATCTCAAATCCTGCTTTTCTAATGTACTCCCCCAAACAACACAATACCATATATCCTGATGAAGAGTAGACAATTCCGTCAGGAATTATTTATTAGGGAACCTAACCAGCACCAAGCATCAGATGGGTATATGGGTTGGATGACATCTAAGAACCTTATTCTTCACAGCTTTCCAACCTATTTTCCTGGCAAGACAAATACTATTTATATGGCACCCAAAGGTAAACTGAGGAGGCTGCTGCTCAAATATTCAGCTCCCATGGTCCTACCTGCCCAGCTGACACATGGGCGAAGGGATCAATTTTAGCATACCCCTAACTCATCCGTTATGATATGCTGGGGAATCTCTGCCTATAGAAAAAAAGAAAAGCTCCATGTAATAGGTGGAGCACGGATCTCAAAAAAGCAACTCAGACCTGGATTTGAAAACCAGTTTTGCGACTTAGAATCTATTTGATCTTCAGCAAGTTGCTTAACTTCTCTGAACCTAGGGGCACTCAATTATGAAAAGAGGATGCTAATACCTACCTTGAAGAACCCTGAAGATAAAATACCATATGGTAGGTATTTAATAAAGGTTAGTTCTCTTCCCTCCCAAGTCCTGAAAATCTACTATCCAGCTTTCTTGTTTACATGATGCCAATCAACTGGCTTGACTGGTTTCCTTAGTAAGGTGGCTGGCTAACCTGGACTGGGCTGGGTCAACTCAGACAAGGACTGATGTTACAAGTTCAGCAAGACTGGAGCAATTCCAGTGTGCTGCAGATAAGACAATCCTCACCCCAGGAGCACATTCCCCATTCCCAGTCCTGTCAATGTCCCTTTTGTAAAACACAGAAGATTTCTTCAAATCTGACACTACCACCTGCACAAATAATTCAGGGATGTAATTTTGTAACTGAATACAAACCCTGAAAGCCCAAAAGTTTGAAGTTCAAAATAATTCCTGACCTTCTGCCTAAAGGCTCACTAATCACTTTTTAATTTGTAGTTGATTTCCTCTCTATGTGCTATCCTTATAGGCTACATTTTCATTTTGGAAGTATCTAGGGAGTAAATGGCCTTACACACCTGATTAACATATGAGTCAAACTGCTTTCCCAGACATTCAAGGCTTGGTCCATGCTCCACTGAGTTTTCCGAATGGCACTGAGGGGCAAGTAAGTGAAGGAGAAAAAAAGCTGCTTTGAAGGAGGAAACTCCTCACAGAGAGAATTATGGGTTACAGAAATTAATAAGATGTGGTCCCTGCCCTCAAAGAATGCATACTCAGGGGACAACGACCCAAAATGCAACATGACAGGAGCTGCCACAGAGGCATTTTTAAAATGCTCTGGGAGCACAGAGGATGCCCTTCAGCAGCCAGCAGGCAAGAAATACCTGCTTACTGACTAGCTCAATAAATGTGTAAGGATTCCATGCTGACATCTGAATGCTAATGATGTATTTAAGGCTATCGGGGGAAAAAATCCAGGCCTGGAAAGGTTCCCCACCCCAAAAAGTTAACAAAACTGCTGCTGTATCACACCCTCAGATCCTACCCCTATTGCTAACCCCGAGGAAAATCAAGATGCTAAAAAGATGCATGGTGGAAAGTAAATAAACTGGCACTTATGAATCCAGAGAAGAATTTTCTTCCTTGGGAAAAATGTTTCTAGTTTAATCCTCACCAGGATGACTATAAAATAAATAAATTGAAGCCAAATAGATATGTTGGGGTCATTCTACTTTGTGTGTCTGTTTTAGCAAATCAGCCAACCTTCTGACCACAGAGTAATGAGAATCTCAAGTGGTCTGAGCTGGGTCAGTCAATATCCTAGAGAGTAAAACGGCTTCAACACTAGATTTTGGTTCAGTGAAGAAATGTCTAATATCAATAAGAAGATAACATAAGTTTAGGAGTATTCATTAAGTTTCTGTTGCCAAGACAACATTCAAAAACAAATAATAATCAACAATTAATAATAATAACTAATATCGTCATCAGTCTTCATTCTGCTATGATTGCAGAAGGTCACTTTTGCTCTCTTAGGCTCTATTTCTTCATACGTGAAATGAAAGGGGTGGTTTTACCAGGTGTCTCATGGACCTTTCTAATGTTAGGAATGCCACCTTTATTCAAGGAGTGCACAGTATTTTATAAATAAACTGCAGGGCTTCATTTCCATGGCATCCTGAAAGGGCAAATGGGCATCACTACCTGCCAACCATGCTGGCTGAGATAACAGAGGAGTGAGCAACTTTTTTTGAAGTTTATGAAGGTAGACTGGCAGAGCTGAGACATTTGGAATTCGAAGATGCTCATTTATAGGGAACAGCCACTGAAAACACCCCTAAATTGGCACACCTTCAGATACAAGCTGAATGAATGATTGGCAGCTCATGACTCTGGAAAAGAAATAGGCATCATCAAAAATAGAGGGTGGGATTGGGAGGTGTGGGAGGTGGGCAACATGGGAATCCCAGTGGGTTCCGTGTAATATTTTGGGTAATCTAAGCACCTCTTAAAATATATGTATATATATATATATAAATAACATTTTTGTAAGCAAATACACATATATGCATATATATTTATATATCATTTTGCAAATGTTTGTATGTATTGTGAGAATTTTGATTTTTACCCATAATAAAAAAAATAAATTAGAGGGTGGTGGGAATTTACCCTGAGCTACTGTTTCAAACTAGGTACTCTTCTAGGAGCTTCATAGATGGACCTCATTTATTCCTCAGTAATCCTTTCCAGTTAAGTAGTATGAGCTGGATTTTAAGGGGTCAGAACTGAAGATCAGAGGCAAGGTTACAGAGTTAAAGAGCATCAAGCAGAGCGGGGAACGACGCTGGGTCAAGGCTGACTTTTCACACTTCTATGCAGCCATCACATTTTTTATTTCTAGGTGCTTTCACTGGAAATGAGAAGGGGTGCCCCTAATAAACTGGCCAGCCCTCTACC
Organism: Tolypeutes matacus; assembly: GCA_026826555.1. Classification (NCBI taxonomy): domain Eukaryota; kingdom Metazoa; phylum Chordata; class Mammalia; order Cingulata; family Chlamyphoridae; genus Tolypeutes; species Tolypeutes matacus. The sequence goes on from JAKSZT010053883.1 coordinate 52,265,854, forward strand.
TGTAGATGGAAATACAGGTGCTCTGGGGCCACCCTCCATTGATCTGGCAGCCCTACCCCTTCCCCCTTAGGATGGGGAAAACAAAATGTGGGCATCAGACTCACGTGGGAGAACTGGCTGCAGGAAATAATTCCTGGGTGGTTTGCTATAGGAACACTGTTGTTCCAGAGGGAGGCTCCTATGCCAAAACTCCAGGAAGCCACTGCTCTGTGATGCATTTTTCAGCTGTTGAGAGAAAAGAGTGTAGCTCTTGGGATATGTCTTCAAGGGCTCTGGAAGCCAGGCCTTAATCCTTGAAATGCAGCAAGAAGCCCACTTCCCTCAGAGGGACACAATATCTAGAGTCCTTCTTCCAAATGAAAATGTAAAAGCTCCACAGCTTCCCCTTTACAACCTCTCAAGACATGTGAACCAGGCAGCCAGGGAGAAGAGGGTAGAGAAGCCCAAGGGGTTTCAGACCTGCCCTGCACCCCTCCTCCGTCTTGACCCCACCCACTTGACATCTCTACTGCGATAAATTACAAAGCCCCTACTGTTCTCTCTGCCCATCCTCCCTGCCAACCCACCTACCACCACCTACACTTAAGGGCTAAATGCCAAATAACATTATCCCCCTTCATCGTGGCCTTGCCATGAGAGCTGTCTGGTATGTTTGCCTGAAAAACTGAGGGTTTTCATGGCAATCTGGGCTCCAACTAGAGCTCTCCCTTTGTGGAAGTGGACTTGAAAAGAAGTAGAAGGACTCTCGACTGGAACCTACTTGGAAAGACAGGAGGGGAGAGCAAGGAGGCCCCTGAAATTGCTCAAAGGCACACTCCTGCAAAGCCACCGTGTCCCAGTCTCTCTCCTTCCTTCTGCACCATGTCACTCTGTAATGGGCAGCCTCATCTCACCACACGAATGCTATTACATGAGGTAAGGAGGGGTGGGGAGTACTTAGAGGAGGTATATCATCCACAGATACAAACAGGTATCCCCACATATGATGCAAATCTCAAAAACGGTTTCACAGCTCATGACACAACTTGAGCACCAAGAAAAATAAAAAATCATTTTCTGCGTTTTGTTTTATTTTCTTATGGTTTGGAATTTAGCAGACCCAGGTACAATCCCTCCCACCTCCGACAGGTCATAACACTAAGACATCAAGGCTAGTGAGTTCTCGGGACCTGTTTCCTGATCAGCAGAACAGTCCACATGGAATCAATGGGCTGTGGTAAGGACTTCTCGAGATGGTGTGTTAAAAAGCCTAGCACAGACTAGTTTGTGCAGTGCTGCAGTGTATGGGACGTGCTTTAGGCCTGGAACCCCTACAGTGATATTTCAGCACGATGACCTCTATCGGCACCAGGTATGACCTGTCAGCCTCTGCATTCTTTCCTGATGGGAGAGTTTTTCAAGTTGAATATGCTATGAAGCCGTGGAAAACTGTAGTACAGCTACTGGAATCAGATGTAAAGATGGCGTCTTCACGGTAGAAAAATTAGACTTTTCTAAATTTTATGAAGAAGGTTCCAACAAACGACCTTTTAACGTTGATTGGCATGTTGGAATGGCGGTAGCAGGTTTGTCGGCAGATGCTCGTTCTTTAACAGACACAGCAAGAGAAGAAGTTTCCAACTTTACATCTAACTTCGGCTGTAACACTCCACTCTTGCAGAGTGGCCATGTGTGTTCATGCCTATAGAGTGTATAGTGTTAGACCTTGTGGATGCAGTTCATGTTAGGGTCTTATAGGGTGATGATGGTGCACAACTCTACATGATTGATCAGTTGGGTGTTTCATATGGTTACTGGGGCTGTGCCATTGGTAAAACCAGGCCAGCCACAGAGACAGAAATCGAAGAGCTTCAGATGAAAGAAATGACCTGCCATGATGTTGTTAAGGAAGTTGCAAAAATAATTTACATAGTACATGATGAAGTTAAAGATAAAGCTTTTGAATTAGAGCTCAGCTGGGTTAGTGAAGTAACCAAAGGAAGACATGAAATTGTTCCAAAAGATACAAGGGAAGAAGCTGAGAAATATGTTAAGGAATCTTTAAAGGAAGGAGATGAATCTGTTGATGATAATACGTAACATTTACATCTGTTTCCGTTTTAAATTTCTACTATAGTCCCATGTAAACTATTTAGCCCTGTGCATTATTATATACCCAATAGCCAGTCTTCACTAAGTTGTCTTAGGGGGGAAAAAGCCTGGTATATAGCAGGTATGCTAATGTCCCTCCCACCCACCCCTCACCATGGGGGGGGCGGGGTGTGAAGCAGAGAAGAGAAAGGGGTAGATTCCTGGGAATAGGACAGGAGCCGTGAGAAATATCCTCTCCTATCATATTCTAAGTACTGCTGAGAGCAGAACTGTTTATGTGGGCTCCTACTTGTCCATCAAAATGACAGAATAGGTCTTGGAGAATTAATTATTCAACAAACGCACCCTTCACAAATCCCATCCAAATGAATGGGTTGATGTCTTTCAGTACACTTACTATACAAAACACTGAAAGAGCAGTGCACTTCAAAAGGCTCACAAAAACCCAGGCCTGGGTTTGGCAGGAGTTCCTCAGCCACTGGGTTTTTCTGTGTGTGGTTTATAATAACATGCAGACTCGATGCCAAATCCTAATCTATTAAGGGACTGCCAATTAGCAGGGGGCTTAGAGCTGCAAGTTTGAGAACTGGGGACGGGGTCTAATTAGGCTTGCAAATCACTTTTCTCTCCATCACCCCTCTCAATCAGACACAAGGTATAGTGGCCCATTGTTCTGAATATATATTCTTTCTGTGTTCCTTATGCCCACTTTTTTTTTTTTACTTCCTTGTTTGTTTGTTTGTTTGTTTGTAGGTCTCAGGCCAGGACTAAAAGCTAGTGCTTATTTTTATGTCTGCTTTAAGGGCAGAACTGGGAATTGAACAAGATTATTCCCTGGACATTGGTTCTCAGATTTTGCCAATCATCAGGGACACTTATAAAAGATTCCAGGCCCTGCCCAGACCTACTCAATTCCTCAATCAGATTTTAAGGGAGATAAAGGAACTGAGAATTCTAATTTTTCTCAAGAACTGCAGATGAGTCTATCCCAAGGTGATTTAGGAATCTCTGTTCTAAGGAGTGAACACTATTTCATTTTTTAATGGATTGGCTAATTTTAAAAATTGAGGTGTAATGTTCATAGAATGCATTTTGCAGCATATGCACACACCTATAACACAGTTTTAAACTACATTAAATATTTACTGAGGTCATACTGTGTGCTGGGGATGGGAAATACAGAGATGAGCAGCAAACAGCGTTCCTGCCCTCAAAAAGCCCCGGGTTTAGTGGGGCCCAGTAAAATCCCATACCATAACTGGCTTTCCTGCAGGGATCCTGTGTGAAGTGAACTCAAACCTGCAGTTCTCATCTCACTTTCTCTTCTGCTTAGCTGTAAATCTGGCTTTCCGATATCTTTGCCAGGACAGCCCCAAGAAAGAAAAGGAATGATTTCAGATGCCAAACATCAGAGGACTATCTTAAAAGGGGAAAAAAGCCTGAGAAACATATGGTTTCAAGATATAGAAGAAATATGTGCCTTAAGACTGCCTGGTCTAAAAGAAACCCAGTGGTGAAGAGAATTGGGAGCCCCTCTGTGAAGCAGAAAGGCACTGGACTGGGTATCAGGACCCCAAGGTTGGATTCTTTTGAGACTTTAGAAAGTCCCTTTTCCTCTCTGAGCCTCCGTATCTATTAAAAGAGAGAAGGCGGGACTTGTTATTCATATCCCAAAGCATTTTTTCCTGGAGCCTTCATTAAAGTTCACTGTTTATAGTTTTGACAGTGTGGAGAACCAGGGTCTTCAGAACACTCTTTAAGAAAAGCTAACTAAATGATCTCTAACCAGTCCTAAAATCCTTCTGTGTTTGTGGCTTTCAAATAAGGCTGATTACCTTTGTGGCAGGCACGATGTTTTATATTTTCCTCCTCACAGCAGATACTCAAAATATGAAGACGTCTGAGGTAGGGAAATGTCTTAGAAAGATAGCTGTGCCTTGTGGAAGAGAGACTGGAGTAGAGGAGCTTTAGTTAGCTGGCTGCCTGCTAACTGAGGTGTGACCAAATCACCTTCCCAAGGAAAAGGCTTCAGCATTTTCAGACACATCCCCATCAACCCTGAATAAGATGTATTAAGGCCTCTCACAGCCGTGACGCCATGCCAGGTCCTGGACAGCGCAACTCAAATAAACACTGCCTGCTCTCCAGGAGCGTCTGTGACTGTCTCCCTCTCTCCTTCAAACGTCTCTCTGAAACTGATTGCTATAGTCTCCCTATTCAGACTCTCTCCGGTTATCTTAACACACAGCACTATTCAGTATCGTACCCAGGTCTGGAGTAGAAATAAACGGCTAGAGGAGGTCAGTCTGTCTGTTGGCAACTGAAGTATAATGGCAAACAGCATGGTGTAGCTCCAGTGTGTGGATTTTGGAGCCAGACACACCTGGGCTCTAGTCTCTACCTTAAACAAGTCAACTAAGCTTGGTTAGCTGGTTAATAACAGTAAGAAAAAGAGGAATAAGTGAGCAACAAGAATGTGTGAAGATGCTTCAAACAATGCCTGGCATTCAAAAAGTGCTCCTAAATGTTAATTTTATGGATATGTCATGGTTGCCTCCAGTAGGAAGGAGAAAGACTAGTGTAATCTTGTCTATTTCACATACAGTTACTGAATAAGTATTATGAAAGTCACAAAGCCTTTTTAGCTTTTGGACGAGACTTGAATGAATGGTTGACAATATGGAAAAAGCACAGCCTTTGGGGTCAAAGAGATATGGTTTGAGATTTGGATCTACCTCTTTTAAGTCTAGTAACATCAGGCAAGCTGCTGATATGTCTAGGATATCTGTAAAAAGTGTTAGTATTTCCAACCTTGAAAAGTTACTGTGAAGTTTAGAGATACATGGAAGCCACTGGTACTGGTCATGATCCTCCTTACAAAATACTTTAGAAGGAAGACAGATGACGAGGGGGGCCCTTTGCTCCTGTGAGAGTTTTTCCCTTCCTTTAATGAGGACAAGGGCAACCGTATATTTGAGTTTTTAAAATACCATTATCTTTTCAACGCTTGATTTTTCCAGCTAAAGGAAAATAACTGGGGATTTTCTTAGCACTTTCTGCTGGTTTGAATGGAATGTCTCAAAGACCTTGGTCCACTGCATACTAACAGCCAGCCTCCACAAGCAATTAGCAGCCAAAGCAAGGGCAAAGCAACTGGATGAGGAGTCAAAAGATCTCCGACTAGTACAAGTAGATCAGTATTAAGATTTAACTAAAGATAACAAAAATGTCCCACAGTAGTATTTGTTCACTCTTGCTTCTATCCATTTTTTCCCAATAAATATTTATTAAGTACCTACAATGAACAAAGCACAGACTTAAGAGCAATGGAGGGTGCACAGCAAAGTTCAAATGCTTTATTTTTTACTGCATGTGAGGAAATTTAGAGAAGGATTTATCTAGGTTCTCAGCAGAAAAGGAATACAGGGGCCATGTACTGCTTGAAGAACCATGGACTGGCTGGCTACATTAGCTGGTTATTATAATACTGGTTTTGGCCTTCCATGGGTCTACTGGAGTGTGTGCATGTGTGTGTAGTTTGCATAGTCACTTACCTAAGAAAAAGAAAAGCAAAACCTGAAAGAAGGAATCTATCAAAAAAATGACAGAGAAACAGACAAATCAATAAGCACTATCTAATATCTGATGGATTTTGCTAAGAAATGTGGCCTGATTATAGCCAATACATCATAGCATTCTTTAGAACTTTCAAATAAGAATGCAATAATATGTGCAACAGGCTTCAATGCTTTTAGGAATAAAAAGTTCCAGCTAAGCTGGTATGCTGTACTTAATCTGGTTTTTAAATAGCATCATGATACAGGTTTCAAGCAGTCAAAATCAGTTAAATTTAGCAGTTAATAATTAGTAAACACTGTCCCATACTTATCAAATTCAGATCAAGGAAGAAATTTTGTATCAGGTATTTTTGATTCACAAATAGAAAACAGGTTATGAAGAAAATGTTCCATTCTGGAATCAGCTAGGCCTTAATTCAAATCTCAAACTACTTGGCTTGGACTTCAATTTCCTGACATAAGGCAACAGTACCTAACCCACAGTGTAGTTTTGATTTGAGGAGTGATAGCAAGGGAAAGGAAATGAAAGAGAAACCCATGTGTTATTAAAGGGAGATGCTTAGTCCTGAATAATGGTAAAGCATGATTTATATTATTTACATGAAAGATAAAATAATTTAGCTTACAGAGACTTAGCAACATAGAAAATTGAATGTCCATATACCCAAATGACTGAAAGGAAATACACCAAAATGTCTGGGTTGTGGGATTGTTGGTCACTTCCTTCCATCTTTTCCAAATTTGGGGTGATGTTTTTGAAACCTTAATCATGGAAAACAAATTTAGCTTTTAGAAAAAGGCATTTAAGAATTTATGCTAGAGCCAAAAATGACTTGGATTTTGTTGTTGTTGTTCAATTCTTGCTGAGCAACTTCTATGCACCAGAGACCAGATAGTGTCTCTGGATCAGAACTCACTGTCAGGACTCTACAGAAGCCTAACTTAGTATCCATACCACTCCAGATACACAAAGAAATACAGTATTTTCTCCAGATTTAAACAATTACTCAAATACTCTAATTGAAAGAGAGAAAAAGTTGTGTGTGTAGCCCATAAACGCATAAAAAATTTTCCTTCTATATGTAGTTATTCAATAAACCAATCAGCCATTATAGCTTCTATGATTAGGTACAGAGGTCAAAAACCCCTCCTGCAATGTGAATCCAAAGAGTGGAAAAAGTCGATCTTGGATACCATGACAACATCTAGTTAATGTCAGGCCATCAGTTTGTAGATTCAAGGTCTTGGCACCTCTGAATTCAACCATGTTTTCATGTACTGATCATGCTTATGTTGCTAAAACTACCATGTAGGACACAATAATAATTAAATAGCATATAAGTACTGCAACAAGACAGAGACCAAGTAAATTTGGATTCTTGATCTTGGAAAACATGCAGCATGAGCGACATGATTGAATAATATTTGGGGAATCTAGCAAACATCTAAGATCACTAATTTATGAAAAGTTGTCCCTTCTTGCCCCACATCTCTAAACTCTATGTGTCCCAGAGGAATTGTTGTCACAAATGTGTGGTTTAGAAGACCCCAAGGCACTCTTCTTCCATGGTGGCAGCACCCAACCGATCCAGGTCCTCAGCCTAAGTTCTGCTGTCAATGGTTCTGCCAAACCCACCCTTTTCCTCCCGTACTTGCTGTTGTTCTATTCCCCACCCCACATCCCTGCCAATCGTACAAAGCAGGACTTGTTTGGGTCCTGAAAGTTGGCTTAATAGTCAAAGTTTAGATATATAAATATGAAAATCAGAATTCGCCAGAATTTAAATTAGTTCCTTTTCCTTGAGTTTCATATTTGAGTCTTCTGCATGTTGATTGCCCCTATCTCACTAAACTATTATTTGCTGTCCTCTATACACAATGGGAAGTATATATTAAGGCACTGTGTCCTTCACTTCAAATCCTTAAGTATGGGTTCACTAGATTTTGAGTTCCTTGAGTAGATCCTGTGTCTTTTTAATGTCTTAACTATATCAATTTCTTATATAGCAGGTGCTCAATAAGCCTTGCCCGATTAAGTAGGTGAATGAACAAATTATGACTGTAGTTGGTTTGGGTCTTGAAAGAAAATCACTGGTCTTCACTGAAGTCATGTATCTCTAGTAGAATGGTATCATTTCCTTCATGGATCATTTCCTTCTCTGCTCAAAGACATATAATGTTGCAGGTCTATATTTTATAGGCGTGTTGATTAAACTGATAATGGAAAGATAATAGCTTCTGAAAGCCAACTTTCAAAGGTTTTGAAATAAACTCACACTGTATGGAGGAACTTTATACTTCCTTCATTGATCTCATAGTCCCTTCTCTTCATCAAGTCCCAGGGTGCTTTTCCAGTTCCACATTGCTCTGTGCTAAGACCAAAGCCCAGTTTCGTGCCTCAAAAGGCCCTTTGTTTGGGCTCTCTTTCCAAAATTCAGCGTATCCCGAGCTTGAACCCCAGTGCTTTTGAGAGCTCCAATGCCTTCGCTTTGCCAGCAGGTTTGTGGTTCCTTAACAACTTTCAAAAACCTCAATGTGAGGGCATGTCTATAGCTAAGAAACTCTTTTCATGGGAGGGGGGAGAGGGAGTATTATTTTAAGAGTTGCACAAACAACTTCAAATTGACTCTTTAGTATTTAATTGCTACCAGAAGACTGAGAACTTCTTGTTCTCTTGTATTTAATTAAGATGATAGTTTTAATCAACTTTAAACGATATTGGTTAATATGCTCTGCTCAATCTCTCAGGCAGGTTTTGCCTCAGAACACTGGAATGCATTAAAGACAAATTTCCAACATGTTCCCTCCCAATTGGAAAACACCTTCAGCAAGTTCAGATGGAAAGGTAACTACATATGGGCAGCTGCCATATGATTCTCTGGAAGGACTCCAAAGTTCCTTTGCAAAGATCAGATAAACTGTGTGTAATCCATTCTTTGTATATTACACATGCTATAAATCCAGGTAGCACTCTCTCACACACTTATTTGTTTCAAAGTTTGCCAATTCTCTATAAAAGATAGTTTCCCTTAAGGGGTAGGGTATATTGAGGCTTAAGGGCCTACCATTTGCCAGACATCTTCCAATTGAATTTCGGGACAACCTGTAAGATAGAATGATCGTCCCCATTTTACAAATGATGGTACTGAAATTCAGAGAGATTACAATGCTCCCTTCAGTTTGTAAAGCTGGCAAATGGTGGGGCCAAGATTTGAACCCAGAACAGTCTGATCCCAAAACACATCCTCCTCCTAATGCGCAGCACTGCCTCGTAAGTTTAAAACTTTGCAACTCTGAGTTAAAATTTGGGAAACTTGTGATGGTGAATCTCTTCATCTCCTCCTCATCAACACTGAGACAGGATTCAGCAATGCAACATGTTTAAGACTTCTAATTATCACACTGTCCTAATGCTCAATCTGCTGATCTCAAAAATCATCTAAGTCAACTGCGTCATTATTTAGATAGGGAAATTTAGGCCAATGGAGTAAAAGTGACTTGTTTAAGGTCACTAACTAGTGCCAGAGCTGAAATGACTTGTGCTCAGAAGATGAAAGTACTCTGGGGTTGGAGGAGTGAGGGAGTGGGGGGAGAAGAAATCAGCCTTGAGAATGGGTGCCTTTTCCCATAGGCTGAGAAGGAGGGGACACTTTAGAACTAGAGGAAAGAGTCTAAGCAAAGGACAGAGGCAGGCATCTGGGCGGTGTTTCCAGAAAACAATGACATCAATATGGAGAATACCTGTGCATTCAAAAAAGATTGGAAGGAACCACAAAATGTTAACAGTAGATACGTGGGGGGAGTGGAGGGGGAGCTTTAGAGGGATAGTGAGTACTGGTTATTCCCTTTTAACATAACCATATTTTTGAAATTTTTTTTACAATAAGAATATATTACTGTGCTTTGGGATGCTATGTTAAGGTCCAAAAGACTCTGTAGATTACTTATATATATGGTCAATATCTCATTTACAGGATAAAGAAATCCATAGTGTAAAGGTCTGCTTTGAAATACAGTACTTACTGGATCTGAACTTAAACCGGCACAAGGTAAAGTTGTATTTCTTCTGATTTTTGCCCTATTTCTAAGACAACTGGCTTCACCGGGCCTACTTTTCCCATCTGTAAAATGGGGGTGGGGAGAGGAACACTCCTGATGCCACCTATGACTCCTCCCCCTCCCACATTCTAAGGTTGTTCTGAAGGATGGTCACCAGTGCTGGTCAGAGCACAGGTGAGGAACCACTCTGCTGAAGGGAATGCCTCAGGGCATGTCAGGAATGTGGTGACACATGGGAGAGCTGGTGTAATTTACCGACTATAGTTGGCAACAACTTTGTGATGTTTTTGTAGCAAAAGCAAAGTTGGTACTCTATTAACTCAAAAGGTTAAAAAAAAAAAGAGAAGAGAATATGGGGTTTGGTTTTGTGAGATATGAATACGATCAAGCATTTTTTTTTCCATTAATAAGGAGCTTCTGACTATGCCATTTAACAAATTTGTGCTCATCTGTGTACCTTTCTGAACACTAGAAGAATAACTGAGCTACCAGTTAGAATTAGACCAGATAAAAGTGCCTGAAAAAGAGCTTTTTAGGAGTAATGTTTTCACAACTTGTTGCACTGTCTTTTTCTGTTCTTTTACTTTTATGAATTTGAAATAAAGTTAGTAAAAAAAAATAAGAACACAAGAATAAATAGCGGGGCGGATGTGGCTCAAATGGTTGGGCGTCTGTCTGCCATATGGAGGGACCTGGGTTCGATCCCCAGGACCTCCCGGTAAAATAAAAAATATATATATGGGGGGGGGGGGGGAGAGAAGGCACATGGGCTGCCAGGCTCTGTGTGCCGGTGAACCGCCAGGCCCCGGGAGCCATGCAGCAAGATAACAGGAGAGAGACGCAGGGGAGAGACAAGACAAGATGCTCTGAAAGCTCCAAAAGTCAGGAACCGAGGTGGTACAGATGGCAGAACACCTGTCTCCTACATCGGAGGTCTCCAGGATAGAATCCTGGTGAAGACTGGAGGAGAAGGATGAGACGAGATGGCAGGAAACAGACACAGAAAATTGCCCAGCAAATGGACACAAAACAGCAAATGGGGAAGAGGGTGTTTAAAGTGGATAAAGTAAATAAATAAATCTTTAAAAAAAAAAAAGAATAAATAAATAAAAAAGAAGCCTTCCCAGCCCTTCTATAGAATTCCCTCCCCATCCCCTGCAACCCCAGCATAGGGTTAGTAACTCCCTCAGCCCTGCTACCTCTATACAGCATACATGTAATACTGCACTGCACCTGCGCAAAGGCCCTTCCAGAAGTCAGGGGCAGAGACCATAGTCAATTCATCAGTAGATCCCCAACACCTAGACCTAGTACAGTTCCTGGCACATTAAAGGTGTCTGAGGAATGTTGGTTGAAATGATATGGCACCAACATTTGTTCAGGTGCTTTTAATTATGAAACAGATTAATGTTATTAATGCTAATAATTACTTATCAATACTGTACCAAACAGAACCAATACTAGGTTAAAACCATAAGAAGGAAGATTCAACATAATCTTTTGAACTTTTAGAGCTACCGCAAGGAATAAACTCTCCATCACTGGAAGTTTTTAGCAGAGGCTGGATGCCCACCAAGAAAAGATGGTTTAAAGGTATTGTGCCCTAGATGGATGTGGAAGTGGAGGACGGATTGTTTTACAAGAAGACACATAGATCCAGGGTTAATTCCTAATACTTACCCTCTCTAAAACAGTTTCATCATCTGTAAAATCAAGAGTAATATATCCACCCCACAAGGATATTGCTGGGATTGAATAAAACATGTGAGGCACTGGGAACACATCAGGCACACTATATTGTTCGTTGCTTTCTCTTCTGAATCAGACATTTCATCCTTCCAATCTCAGCCTTCTCAGAATTGTGAGAAGCAAGACTGACCTAGACAAATATCTGAAAAAGGGAAACAGACAAACATCCACGGAAGGGACTAGTTTTGTTTTGTTTTGTTTTTAAAGATTTATTTATTTATTTATCCCCCCCTTGCTGTGTCCATCTGCTTTGCATTTTTCTGTCTGTTTGCCTCCATTTTGTTAGGTCATCTTGCTGCGCCAGCTCACTGCACCGCATGGGCTGTCAGCTCACCACACCATGCGGGCTGACTTGCCTTCACCAGGAGGCCCTGGGAGTTGAACTTGGGGCCTCCCATATGGTAAACGGCAGCCCAACCAATTGAGCCACAGCCACTTCCCTGGAAGGGACTAGTTTTAACGGTGTTTCCAATAGGTAAAAGCAATGAACCAAATAATTTTGAAGTGAGAGAAGTAATAACAAGTATGGTGATATGGTCAAATAGAAAAAAGTTAAGGAGAAAATCATTGTTTCTCTCCCTTTCAGTATGAACTTCACAGTTATTAGGAACAAAATTACAGAGGACGTGCCCAGCTGGACAAGTGAACTAGAGACTTCTTCTCTGGAACACTTAACTGTCCCATTCCACAGGTGAGGCAACAGAGTCACAGGAAGCAAAACTGACTTGGCCAAGGCGGCCCAGTAAGTTAGTAACAAAGTTAGGATGTAAACTCCCTACTTGGGTATCTTACCCGGATGGGCAGTATCTGTTCCCATCCAGAACTCTCTTTAAGAAAAAACTAGAGTGAGAAAAATCACTCAACGTACAGCCTTAGTTTTCAGGTTGGGTTAAATTTTATATAGAAACTATTATAGTTGACACAAATTCATTTTTTCTTTTTTTTTTGACCAAGTTCAAAATACCATATGAATGCAAAATTGAACTTAAAATACCTAACTTTTAAGTTAGTTACATGCTCAAGTCTCTCGGGTCAGTTAATACTTTATTATGGACTGTTCCAAAATGTAGCAAGTGAAGATTTTTTTTTTCCATTGCATCACACTGACTTACAGGAAGTATGTATTAAGTACCCAATTATTTTTAACAATAATACAGCTATTTACAGAATGAAGAGTTATTGCACCAGGGGCAACATCAGGATTATGGTATTACAGGCATCAAATATTTTATTTTTGTTTTTGCTTCTTGGCTATATTTTCTAAAATAACTTTTTAGTTATACTTTTTCAATAAAAATTGAGCACCTAATTTATACAAGGAACTCATACTCTATTAAGTTGGAACTGTAAAAAAATATATATATTTGCATGAGAAAGGTCAACACAAAATGTGATGGGAGCCCAAGGGAAGGATTAATCCTGCCTAGAAGAAATCAGGAAAGGTTTCACAGAGGTAGTAGTTGATGTGACTACCAAGAGGTGAAGAGCGCACACCAAGCCAAGAGAAAGAATGACATGGTGGAAAGGTGCCGGGTACGGCCACAGAATGAGGATACCTGGGCGGAGATGATGTATAGAGAGGATGGGAAGCAAGAGGATGGGGAGCAGAAAGGGCTAAGGATGAAAGCATTGGTTGGGACCACATTCTGAAGGCTCTCAAATGTCATGTTACAAAATTCATTCTGTAGTCAAGGAGGGGTTATAACAAAAGTCACGTCCTGAAGAGAAGGCCTATGTGAGGGATCACATGATCAGACTTGCAGTTTTGAAAACTGACTTCTGCATCATTACTGTATAAAGGATATATTGGAGGAGAGACTACCAACCTGAAAATAAAATCTGTTAAGAAATTTTTTTAAGATCTGGAGAGATGAATGACATGGGCCTAAAATGGGGTAGAAATAGAATCAAGAGGAAATGATACAAATCTGACTCTACAGTTCCCAAAGCATCTTCTCTGTGATCCATACTATTTGGTCTCAACAGCTCCATGAGATAGGTAGGGAATGAATCTGCAGCCTCATTTTATGACAGAGAAGTAGTGACCCAGAGAAGTACAGTGATTTTCCAAGGTCACCCAGCTAATGCAGCACAGCTGGCACTGGCACCCAAGTCAGCATGAAGCTGCTTCTTAGATTCTGCTTTTAAAATGTCATTTAATTATGAGTTCAAGACTCCTGACTGTGTTTTTTCCAGCAAATGTGTGTCTCCCTATCTTCTCATCTCCTCACCAGCTCCTTGAAGGCAAGCTTCGCCTCCCGTATTATTTTATATCTCCCTCAGTGCTTTGTATTTATCTCAATAAGTAATGAGGGACAGATGAGATAGACAGCTGACTCCCAGGAATGTTCTCATCTGTAGTTTTCTGAAAACCGAGAATGGTCAAGAGCCAAGGAGACACATTCCCAGTGGTCCTGTAGGTATTTCCTATTCCACAGTGGAGGAATAGCCTTCACTACAGCTCTTCATGATCTGAGGGGCCTCTTGCCAGCTGCTCTGTTGCTTTGCATTCTAAGAGTGAAGGATCTGTGCAAAATGGGCCTGCTCTAAGTCCTATTTAACTTTTCCATGAGTCCGTGTTTGTCAAAGCTTCATGCCAGCTCTGTTAGAAAAAGAAATGCCACAGAACTCTTTTAGGAAAGAGAGAAAAAGGCCTACTTTATACACTTGCTCTCATGCTAATCACACCACCATTCACATCCCAGCTGAATAGGAGCCCTACAATAGCCTGGGAAACACACAGAGCCTTTTCCAAAGCGCAGGCTCCTTCACTCAAAATGTTGCATTTCCCTGGCTTATTAACTCCTTTGAAGAAGACTGATAAGAGGAAGAAGAATTAACAATACAATCTGAAGTTGCTATCCCCTCTGCAGAAAAGCCATTCCATTTCTGCATGAAATTGGCAAAATGCTCTCCTACCATGGCTTCTGACCTTTTCCTCTCTTCAGAATTGGAGGAGCTGAGATTCTTTCTGATATCATTTCAATGAAATGTGATACATGGTCCAAGTGGCCAGATCAGAGCGGATTCTAGCAAAGCATTTCCTCTGGGACCTTAGCAGAAGATCTCTACAAGTGATTAACTAGTTGAATTATTAAAACAGTGGGTCACCACCCACCAATAAGAGTTGAGACAGGCATCGCTGACCAGGTTCTGAGAAAAAGGAAATGAGCTCCAAACCAGGTGAAGCCTCCTTGAATTTCCCTGAGTTTGTTGTGAAATTCAAGTAAGTTAACAATGTGTGTAAAGTCCCTAGCACAGGGCCCATCACACAGTATTCAGTAAAGTTCATGTCCTTCCGTCCAGCCTGGAGGTTCTAAATCTAATCTCTATCCTCCAGGAATTTACAAAGAAACAGGCAATACTGACCAGGGCAAAAAGTTTGAAGCCCCATATCAAACAGGTACACTTCACAAGGCCTGGTAATTTCCTTTTAAAATTTTCTGACTTGCTTGCTTTCTTCCCTGAAAGATTCAAATGTCAGAGTTCCTTCTGGGTTGAAAGAGCAAAGGCTTTAGTCTGTATCTTCCTCCCCTATACATTTTTTAAGGATTTATTTACTTATTTATTTACTCTTATCCATTTTTACATTCCCTGCCCCCTCCTCCATTTTTGCTGTTTCTGTGTCCATTCGCTGGGCAACTCTGTGTGTCCATTTCCTGCCTTCTCTTCTCATCCTTCTCCTCCTGTCTTCACTGGGTATTTACTGAACACTTATAGTTTATGTATGTTCATGTATGAATGATATACTTCAATAAATTGTTGGGGGAAAAAAAAAAAAAAAGAAAGAGCAGAGGCTTTAGTTGGTTCCTATCCCCACCATTTACTAGTGGTGTGATCTGGGACGAGCCACTCCCCGTCTCTGAACGAGACTGCCTCACTCTTTCAGGGTTGTAGGGTTGGATGATATGTGAATGTGCCTGACTATAGAATAAGTGTTCGAATAACAGTCTCGGGAGGGTGGTTTTGGTGTTTTGTTTGCTTTTTAAGGGTGAGGAGCTAGAGATCTAGAATGAGAAAAATTAATTGAGACAAGAAAGGATATTTAAATTTCAAATTCTCAGATGCATCTATTATTTTTGACACAACTGTTCAATGAAAGGGATTATTAATGATTAATAATAAAAGGATTTCACAGCCAGGGCAAGCACAACTGCACACAACTGATTTAAGGCAAAACCATAATTAAAGGTCCTTCAGCCCCATCAGTGGCCTTAGGAAAATTAAACCTAAAATCAAGACAACTTATTTTCCCCTGGGGTTGAAAGCTTTGTGTTTTGCATGCTTTGAATCAAGAAGCATTTTAAATTCCAAGCCAGTCACTAGGAGCTCTGAATTCACACCATGCCTGCCATACAGACCTGGTTGATAGAAGTGAGTGGAGTCTGCCATCCCTCCAGCAGCCACTCTCTCCTGACAGATTGAAATAAGAAGCCAGCTAATCAAACGACTCTAGAGTGAGTTGGTAACACCTTTGGAAATATTCAAAAGTCCCAGCTTGCTGGTAGTGCCTCCCCATGATCACAGCATATGCAGTTGCTGCAAAAGCAAACACTGTGCATTTAATCAAAATATCCATTAAGGTCAAGATGACAGCAAGACAAATGCAATTATTAGAAATTATTAGGCCATTCCTCCCTAGAAATCTACAGAGGCTAATTTGACCTCTGTAGATCTACAGCTACTTTGGCAAGTGGTCTAATGAAATCCACTGGGTGGATGAGAAACATTTCTGCCACTTCCCATTAGTGGTTGCTAACTTTACAACAATGCGGGTCGTTTGTGGGGAAGAGGCTACTGGTGGAAGTTCTATTTACTGCATTTAATGAAGGAGCTGCATCCTCAGTCACTAACCAGAGGAGCTCAAAATTTCTGATCCCAAGGTTACACAAACCACAATGACTGCAGATCAAGTCCATGGTACAAAAAGGGTCACTAACAGATTTATCGATTACTGCTGCCCAACGTGAGTGGCAAAAGGCCCAGTTCAAGTCCCTCCTCTGTTTAGAAAAACCTTTCCAGATACTGCAGGGCCAAATGCTCTTCCTCTCCACTGCTGTACACTTCAAGGTACCCAACCTTTTTACCACCCAAAGATCCCTCACAGTTCCTTCTTGCCCTAGCCAAATCATTTTGTGGAAGATGCTTTTATATACCAAGTCAACTGTATTTTAAAGTCAATATTTCTCCATTTTTGTTAGTCAAAGCATAGAGAGTGCCAATCCCATCTCCTGATTAGCAGAAATAACCAGCAAGATCAAAGTGAACTTATGTGTCATTTGAACCACAAACACAGAAATCTGATGCTCTGAGTCAGTCTCAGCAAGTCAATCACTGGTAAATGTACAATGTTCATCAGAAATCTCTGAAGTGCTGAAGTAGCGTAGGATGCCCCATGATCGCCCTAACAGACCAGAGCAGGAATCACAAATCTAACTCGTTTTAGACAACTAATCACACGCTACTGATGTGAAAGCGAGTTCAGAGAAGTAGAAAAAAAGCTCAGCTTCAGAAGCACACAGAGACCATAAACAGTAGGGTCTTATGAGCCAGACTTCGGAGATCTGACCTCAGCTCTCCTATACACTTGCTGCATAGACTTTGATAAATTATTTTTAACCTTTCTGAACCTCAGTTCTACAAAATGGAGAGAATAGTAATAGGGAAGTCATATGATCATTGGGAAGATTTAATGAGAGAGAGAGAAAGAGAAAGAGAGAGAAGCGCACTCAATAAAGGTGAGCAATTGTCATTAGTCAGGCTTGAGTCCAAATCCCAGTCCCGGTACATATTAGCTATGGGACCTTGGGCAAATCATTTACCCTCTCCAAGCTGCAAAACCGGGTTATTGGCATCTACCTTACACTGTCAATTTGAAAGATTAAGTGAAAGTTATGTAAAGCACCTAATAACAAAGGTGAGAGCCTTTTCCTCATTGTATTGTAGTATTTTTAGTTTAATTTTTCACACACTTATAGCTTGATTTATCAAGCATTTATGGCTTGAAATTCTTAATTCCTAAAGACTTGTGTTTGTGTCACATTCCTTATTATCTCCTAGCACCCTGCATTAGTTGAAGATGATAATTCTAATTTCTGAGGTTATCAGGACCTGAATAGACAGATTTCTATTCTATGGCTTTAAAAGTACAGTAAAGCAGATCCTAGGAATATAAAGGTTTTTATATTCACATTTTCAACTATTTTCAAGGTACTCCGAAGAGACCTGACTTTTTTTTTCATGTTGCTGAGATTATATTAATCTCCTCTTAAAAATCTTTGGTGTCTTTTGTTTCTGTACGAAATTTTCCATAATAAAAAGGAAACCTGAAACAAAAAATAACACTTCATTTGCTCTTCCGGTCTTCCAAAATTAAAAGTTCAAGTTCCTTAGCTGCCTGCCATTTACAGCCATTCATAACTTGGCTGCCGCGGATTTCTCCAGCCTCATCTCCAACTTCCTCCTTCTCGACCCACACAATCCAAATGCACAATACTCCAACTCCTCACCCTTCCCAAATCTGCCCCTGCTTCCCTGTCTCAGCACTTGTTGCTCCCTCAGCTGCAATTCCCTCTGCCCCTTCACAGTTCATATACTAGTATTTACCTTGCAAGATCCACTCCACACTCTCAGGCAAACTTCATCACTCCTCACTGTGCTGCCACAACCCCTTGCTTACCTCACCAGAGTGAGGGCCTCACTTAGTGCTGGCAATTATGCAAAAGTCTCCCATTCACAGGCCTGGAAGTTCCTTTAGGACAAGGAACCCCCAATGCCTAGCTAATAGTAGGTGCTCAAGAAATATTTGCAGAAGACAAGACAAACTAGAAAGACAGGTACAAACACAGACTTAGTTAAACAGACTCTCTAGTAATTATACTGATTAAAACGGCAAACTTAATTTGGGAGCCAGATATAAAGAAACCATCAATGAGAACGGTATCCTCGGTATCAACCTAATCATGTGTATTATGTGCTTTAAGGAAACAAACAGGAACCAAAACATACTGCTTATTATGACAAGGCGCTTACACTAATTTGCATTTCTCTGCAAAACTCTCTAAGCATATAATTTTGTTAATTTGTGACAAACCTCAAAAACACACCGTCAATAGACTGATTACAATACATACTTTGAAAGCACACAGAAATCAACAAGTTTTCTTCAAAGATTTCCAGCGGAGTCTGAGTGTTGTTTTGTTGCATTCCTTTTTAAATTGGGTGGACTTAAGGCAGATTATAATTTATAATTTAACCCAGACCTAAGGGAAGAATAGTTTCATGAGGATGTTCAAGAACCTGACTTAGCCTTCTCTTGAATGTTGGCACTACATGATCTTGGGAGAATACCTTAATCTGAGACTTGGTTTTCTCTTCTGTGAAATGAGAATAATTTCTACCTACAAGAAGTTATAGAGAGGATTTTAAAAAGCAAGAATTTAGAAAACATGTGTTCTCTAACTTCTCTCTTGGGATACATTCATTTGAAAAAGATGGTGCCCACTCAGGCTCAAATAAGTTAGCAGTGATCTTAAGCACTTTCTAGAATGAGTTTGAAGAAAAGTGATATGCCAAAAAACTGCCTAGTCCTTCAAACTTGTCCCATATATCTCTGGCCTCACTCAACCAACATCTACTGATTCCAAACAAAAGTTAAACCTGTTTGTCTTGTTCCTCTTTTAATTGACATGGACAAGAGAAAGAAGAGAAAATAGCTCTCTGGAGAAATCTGCCTCAAGAATGATATCAAATTTCAAACTGACAAGTAGACATCAGAAAAGCAAAATGATATGAAGGCAAGACTTGATTCTAGGCCCTGCTCTTTCACTAACGTTGGACAACCACTAACCAACGCAGGCCTTCAGCTCCCCATATTAGAATTAAGGACATTGAGTAGGATGTGATGACGATGATGATAGCAGCTACGATCTGTTGAGTGTCTATGTGCCATATATTATTATGTCCACAGAGAGGCTTACTGATCATATTCTAGCCTGTTTTGCAATTATTTATATATAATGCCATCTACTCCACTGTCCAAAATGATCCTTGAGTTGATGCATATTTATGTCCCACATCGGATCCTGTACAACATACTTGTATATATCTGGAATCAATAAACTAAAATGAATGAGATGGAATGAAATAGAAAAGAGCGAGTCTTAATTGCATTGTAAAGTGGGAAGCAAAGTGAGCTCACAAAAGCTCTGGATTAAATTGGAAAAACTTAAGTGCAAGTTACTTACCTTCTCTGAACTAGTTTCCTCATCTATAAAAGGGGTCTTATAACTATGTCACCTGGTTGGCCTGAATAATAAATATTAGTACCTCCTTTCCTCAATAAATGGAGAATGCCCTGATGACAAGCATTTTGTCATTTTCCATCATTGCAGTTCTTTTTAATTACATTTTTCCATGGTCTATCAAATGACTCAGATAAGAGTTGGCCTTAAAACTAACCATTTGTCCAAATTCTCTCCTGCCCTTCCTTCAAGGTGTATTTTTCTTCCTCTGGAGAGGATATGGTCATCTCCCTTTCAAAAGGGAAGAATGTAACCACCAAAGGCTATTGAATTTTGAATTTTCCAGACTCTTTTTCCAGAAAACCTTCTACTGCTTTTCTTAAGCTAATGGAAAACATTTGTGTTCACTTGGTCTTATTTTTTCTTAGGAGTTACCTCACAATTTTTTCCCTTTATTTCTGAAACATTGCTGTCAGAAAATGAAGATGATTTCAGGGAGCTATTGAGCAGTGAGGAAATTGTGGAGGTAAGAAAATACTTCTACTACTATGATTAATAACAACAAAATAATACCTGATACTGATATAGGGCTTTTTAACTTTTCAAAGTGTCTTCAGATTCATTATCTCATCTGAACTTCATAACACAAAGGTTTTGTGAGGTTGGCAGGGCAGATATTTATTTTGCTAATTTTATAGATAAGGAAATTGAAGCCTAAAGAGTTTGAAAACATTTTTGCTCAAGTCATATCTATGGGTAAGTGGTAGCTTTAACTCAAGATTCAAACCCGGACCAGAATGATCCCAAACGTGCCCTGTTTCTTCCATGTCAATCTAACTTGGATCTTTTAAAGGCTCTATTCAGGAATCTAATTTATTCAGTTTACCTTTCACTCATGAACAAATTTCAATATCTCAAAAGAAAATTATTTAGAGTTAACACCTCATTTATCCAAAGAGGTCACCTAGCTGGCAACACCAACTATATGAAACCCAGTTTAGAACCTGGGAAAAAAAAATCCTAGCCTCTCAGCAATTAGAGACAACACAAAGTCTTTACACTGAAAATCAGACCTGAACTCAGAGATAGTTTTTCCTTCTGATACTATTCTAGCAAGCTTGAATATCTAGATTCTCTTTTCTGTACTGAAAAAAGACAGGCACACTGGCTCCAAATGAAAAAAAAGAGCAGAAATCCTAACAATATGGAAAGTGCCAGAACATTTAGTGCAAGGACAAAAAATTAGCTACATAATTCAGCTGCCCTTAAGATATCATCAACATAATGACCCTCAAATTGGCCTGATGAAAATCACTCGATGCTTTTACAGAATACAGAATCCCAGGCCCTATCTGAATCTCCTGGGAAGAGGCCTGAGAATCTGTATTTCACAGATGAGTCTTATTATTAGGTGGGTTTGTGAAATAGTGACATAGTCAACATCGCCAAAATCCATTATTACTCCTCAAATAACGTGTATGGACTTGAACTCACACACAGGGTAGGGTTCTTCCATAAATATAACTGCCTACACAAGGAAGAAGCCTCTGCCTATGGTCTCATTAGCATCATGCTGTGACCTAGTGGACTTGCCAGGCCAAACAACTGCACAGGAAGGGGTAAAGAAAGAATCTAAAATTGGCAGGAAATCAAAAGAGCTGAAAGTGGAAAAGGCCACCAACTCTGGATTTACCAGTCTCCACAAAAGCAGGTACTCTCATTGTATATCTCTTAAGTATAAGAGAAAGTTAGGGAAGAAAGAGCAGAGAGCTAAGGGAAAAAAAACAAACCTAGCCATTCTGGACAATGAGGAAATAGAGGTTTTCCACTGCGCTGGAAAAGCCAGCAGGGATTACCAGCTAAATAGAGGTTCACGTCTTTATTGCGATCCATGTGGGGGGCTTGTCTCAGCTGCTCACCAGTTGATTAATGAAAATCTGCTTCTATATGCATGGATCACATGGTGGATTAAGTTATTAAAACCTGCTGAGTTATTAAAAACGCATACTTAATGAATATAATAACTGAACAGAAAAAAGAGGGGAGAAATTACCTATTGTGCTTGCTTACTTGTTTGTGATTACTAAAAATTTCATGAAGCAGGTGAAAAGATATATCCAGCCAAGGTAACATTCAACCAGTTTCTCAGCCTATTGGATTAACTTCCCCTCCAGAATGAACACCCTTTTATGATCATTTTTAACATTAATTCTCCTGTCAAAAATACAACAATTGACAATACACGGTCTCAGAGAAGTAGTAACTGAGTTTCCATCTACTATCATAGATTTATAAAATTATTAGAGTTAAAAGGGGCCCTAGAGAAAATTAGTCCCTTCCCTTCATTGCAATGATAAAGAAAACCAATGATTTTCCAAAAGTCACACATAGTATCAAAGTGGCCAGGGCAAGATTAGAACCCAGGCCTCTAATCTTTTCATCACTGTTACAATGATTCATTGAGCTGATGTACCATAAAGAGCTAAGAAGAAGGCACCGATGAGGTAGATATTTGACCCATGCATCATTCTTCTCTACTAGAAATGAGTCACTGAATGTTTGACAACAGGCTTACAAATAATCACTCTTAACCAGCCAGTTTACCAATGGGAAAACTAAGACCCACATTAAACTAACTTGTTTACAACTATATACCTATACAGTGGCATTGGCCACACTGGATCTCAGAGCTTCTAGTCTCCCATTCTCTTCACTATACCACATTGCCTCCCTTTTATATGTGGAACCAGTTCTTGAATTTTATCTCAACTATTTAATTGCAAATCAAGAAATTGCCAGAGACTTTCTGGAACCACCAATTTAGGAGGTTGATTACCTAACTTCTATACTGTTACTTCTTTCAGCTTCTTTCTCTTTGCCTCATGATACTCCCGTTGACTGTTTCCTGGTGGAGAATGGAACAGGAGTCAGGTTTTTCAGACCAAGCCTATTTCCTTGAACAGGCTACCTGTTTCCTTGAATTTCTCCCACCCCTACTCTAAGCTCATCTAACCGACCTTCCAGTGTCAAAAGCCAAATGAAGTACAGTTTGAACAAAAGAATCTTTTCTGAAAAGGGCTCAGGGGTATACAGAGAGGATTAGATGGTAATCTAGAGCTCAAGAATTCTGCAAAATTTTAGGGTCTCCCTTCTCAGGATAGATCAATGATGAATGGAAATCATCTGTCTTCAACTTATTAGACAAATGAGACATTCTATTTGAGGTGAACGGTTTATGATGCTCACTAAAATATCATCACTGAGCATTCATTTCATCGTCTCATCCACCTATGAGACACAATAGATGAAGACAATCATAAAACCTTCATCCCAGGCTCCAGATTATAAACCCCTTGCATTTGTCAAAGTCTTGAGAAATAACAAATAACTTTCACATCCAATATTTTTCTTCTGATCCTCACCACTACATAATGAAGCAGGAATTCTGAGCACCATTTTGCAGATGAACTAAAAAACTCAGAGCATGCAGGGCTTTGGGCAAAGTCCACGGGACAAAAACCTGTCTAACACTATTTACTTCTCAAAGTGCCTAGGTTCAAATGGAGCACTCAATATGGGGATTGGGGAAAAGGGAAAAGGCAGGGGCATGGAAGCTCAGCATGGAGTCACCAAAACTCTGCCTTTGCACTATAGCCCTGTATTGCCCTGTGGTTCCTACTGTGAAACTACTGCCTCATAGGGTAGAAAGGCATCTTCAAACCTGGGAATTGCTCGGTGTTAGAACTAGCCCCAAATCAAAACTATGCCATGGAGCAGTGAGACCACAGCACTGATCAAAAGAGTTGGACCACCCTCATCTGTCTGTCTTGGTGCAAATGGGTAACTGGGAAACATGGAGAAACAGGACTGTCTGCAAACTGGGTTTCAGGATTTTCTGACAAGAATCTGGGTTTCAGGATTTTCTGAAGAGAATCTGGGTCTCAGGAGTCCTCAGATGAGGAAAGCTGAGGGGGATGGACTCACTCAGTCATGCTAAACTGAGAATTAGGGTTCAACTTTAGTGTGAATCCCAATCCTTTCCTTGTCTAAGACTTGGTTTTCTTGTCTATAAAATGGAGATAATATCTTCATAGGGGTCACAGTGAAGAGTAAATAAATTTAATTTAAATAAAAAGGGGGGTGACAGAGCTTAGAAATACAATAGATGTTCCTCCCTTCTTCAGCTCTGCCACTCATGTAACCCCATACACCAGAACCAATGCCCAAAAGACAGGAGACACTACCTATTACTTGACTGAAAGGAAAACAAAATCAATTTCAGAAAAACTACCATGCAAAGATTCATAACTGTACTTAAAAGCAATTAATTGGTGAAAATAGCTTTTTAACGGGGGATAAACTTCCAATGGTGTATTCTAACACCAGATTCTCCTGTCCTTCAAAAGAGTAGACTTTAGTTTTTCACCAAGAATATAACATCCAACAAAGGATGTGAAACGAGTTAAACTACTTGCATTTTTCCACTTACATAACATTTATATAGCACATCAGCTTTTATTTTCTCCAGATACAAGGAGATGAAGCTTGGTAATATGTTCCTGTGGGAGAATAAACAGAAAACTCTGTCTCTCTTCTTAATATATTAGTGCCCTGTAATCCAGACCATATGATCAATAAACTATATGAAAATTAAATCATACTGACAGTCTTAGGCAAAAAAAGTGAACGAAGTAGAGACATTTTTTTTTAAGACTGTGGTGTTTGGAATATTAAAATCACATGTTGGTTTATTAATTGTTCTTTTGGAAGCCAAATAAAGTTCTCTTGCACATATTCTCAAATACTTACCTTCAAACAGATTTTCCTATTAAAGGTATTAGAGAGACATTTAATTAGTGATATTATAAAATCTGGCCTATGCTTAGGGGTGATGCTGATCAGTAAGTCACTTTTAAAATGACTTTGTTGACATGGTTTTAATGGCAGGGAATATACCCTTAAAATGGGTAGTTCTGTGCCTCTCATAATAAAAATGCATGGCTCTGATATCCTAGTATTTTTTTGAGGTAAACAAAATCATCTATTCAAATATTAGACCGACAGCGAAAAAACATAATAAACAGGTTTAGAATATTAGCTTTGGGGGGACATGGGGATGGATGGGGCAGATAAAAAACTGAAACTAGCACAAGCACACCTTACTTTTGATCTCCTTCAACACACAACAAAGTATCTTTGGGTTTCTATGTCCCAGGCTAAACTATCACGGATAGGTGCGTGTCTTTTTGCAAATTCCTTCATACTTCATTTTCCTCTGAAAAAGAAAAAAAAAGCAATATCTCTGGGGACTGCCTTCTGAAATCAAAAGAGTGGAGGGGAAGAGGAGGAGAACTAAACTGTACAAAAGTCTGCCAAGCATATTCTAGCTCTGCTTTCCTAATCACAAAGCAGGAGGTAGGAGAGTACACTGCACAAGCGGAGGCACTTCCCTGGGCCCTACAAATTGCTTAACCTACCGCCAACAAAACACACAGCAAACACTGGGAAGCCCCAAGCAAGTGTACAGCAAACAACTTTAATGTTTGCCCCCAGAGCGAAGGAGGGTCTTTTAAAAATTTAAAAATTGGGTTACAAGACTGTAATAAAAGTACTAATCTGTCCCACTGTGCAGGAGAACAAGCCAGCCTCTTACAGGAAGGTAGGCCCCCCCGGTGACAATTCCTTTACATAGCATGGTAATGTTTAATTTATAAGACGGGAGGTGCAAATGGTATGTACCCCTGGAACTGTAGGGACTTTTCTTCCCTTCCACAGACACAATTCTACCTTTGGTGGGCTCTCCTTATCTTACGGGGGCCGTTCTTATTTTTAAACTCTAAGAATCCCATCTTTCTTCCATTCTCAGAATGTCAAGCCAAGGATAGAAGAAAGAACGTGGGGGCAAATGATAACAGTAAGGTCTATGCCACAGAAAGCCTCATGAACACAAGGGAAGTATAACTCCAGCACAAGGAGGCCCCAGTTTGCACAGTCTGCACGGACAAATCCATTTCAAAGGGTACTTAAGTCTCTGTGCAGGAGTTCTATTTTAAGGGAACTGAATTGGGAACACAGATGTTTCTTCAGTTAGCAGAGTTGGCAGAACAGCTCCTGGACCAAATCCGAGTTCTTAATGCAGGAAGGGGCCTTGGAGAGCATCTAGCTCAACCCACTCATTCAACACATTAGGAAACTGAGGCTTATGAGGCAGTTAGGTGGCACACCCAGCAAGTGGCAGTCTTCCGATAACAAGTCCTAAGAGCTTTGCATTACACCATAATTTGCTTTATTAAAAAAAAAAAAAAAAAAAAAAAAAAACAAGGAAAGAAGAAAAGAAAGGAAAAAGAGAAAAGAATTCCTATGTTGACTTCAACCTTGGAACTACTGCAGGCTCATGTCAATAGCTTTCTCCCTCCCCCAACAGAGTTCATAAACCCTCCTCACTCTCCCACTTCCATTCCTTTGACTCCCACCGCTCTTTTAGCTGTGGCTTACAAAGAGTTTGCAAAACAGAAGCAGTCTATGTCCCCATCTTTGGGAGCAGCCAATTGATTTTGGTTCCAAAATATGACCATGGTTTGCTTTCCTCCCGTACCTCAGTTTCCTCACCAGTATACAAGAGGCTCCTCACGCCCACTACACTGAGTTAAAGAGAAGGGTAGCTAAAACAGACGCCCGTGAAACCGCCCAGCATCACGGCACACAGAAGTGACTGCTGAATCGGCATCTAGCACCAGGCCCGGGGAGGGCACCTTTCAAATCCTGGGGGGGACCTTGAGGGGAAAGGTGAAAAAGCAAGTCTGCAAGGCCGGCTGGGCCGAGGCAGCAGCAGCAGTAAGATTGGATGTTTACATTCAGCAGGGGGAAGGCAGCTCCGGGAAGAAGCCTGGCTCTCGAGAGAGCCATCGTACTTGGATGGATGGCAACAAGCTATATGCTGGCTCTAAATCATGTTTCAACCAACTTCCCTATTCTGAAATGAAAAAAAAAAAAAAACAAAAAAAAAAAACCAACCAAAAAACCCCCCACACCTTCCGTGGGATTCTGCCCGGACTTCGGGAGACGCGAAGCGACTTTTCAACGAGAGACAACTTTTAAAGAGCCAGTTTACAACCGTCCTGGAACGCATAAGCACGCCCAAACCAAACACACTTTACAGGGCGGGAAGTCCGTAGACTCGGGGAGGGAGGAGGCCTCGGGGCCAGAAGCGGCGCGAAGCCTCGGCGAGAAGCCTGCGGGGGCCTCCGGGAGCTGAAAGTGCCGGCGGGCGGGCGGCGCGGCGCTGCCCGGGAACGCGCTGGGCCCGCAGCTCCGCGCCAGCGAGGAAGCGAGCGGCGAGCCCCGCGCGCAGGGACACGGCGGGGATGGGATACGGGCGCCGAGGGACCAAGGGACAGCGGGGCTGGGCTCACCCATGAAGAGGCAGAAGAGGTCGAGGCAGATGAGCAGCACCCGCTTGCTGCCGCTCTTCCTCGGGTTGTTGTTGAGCGCCGGGCGGCCGCTGTTCTTGCTCTCTGGAACGATCGACTTGTCGTACTTGTAGTTTTGCATGGCGCTGGCTGCGGCGCGAGCCTCCCGCCCAGCGAAGACGCCCCGGGACAGCAACCACGGACCCAGACTCTGGGTTGCCTTCCAGTGGTGCTGCCGCCGCCGAGACTGCTCGGGAGAAAAGCGGCTCGGCCCCGGCTCGGGGCACTGCGGCGAGGGTGCAGCCCCGGCTGCCTGCTGGCTTTCAAGCTGCAGAAAAGTTCTCGAGGTTGCCGGTGGTGTTTTTTCTTTCCCTGTTTGCCTCCGCTTTCCTCTATCAACCCCAGAGCGTTTAAAAGTCCAAGGGGAAGAGAGTCAAATCCCGAGCAGAAACTTTTGCAGAGCTGTGGCCCTCCGGGCGCGCTGGGTCGGCGTGCGTAAGTGTGTGCAAGCGAGTGAGTGGGCAGCGCGGGCGCTGGGCCACTTTCCTCCGCTGCTGGTTACTTAATGAATGGGAGCCGCGCTGAGCCCAGCAAACTCCAACTTTTCCTCCTCCTGCTGCTGCTGCCGCGGCGGCTGCTCCTGTGATCGCTTAGGTTTGTTTTCTGCACTTTTATTGCACGAGGTCCTTTAAAAAGAGAGAGAGAGAGGGATCAAGAAGGACCTCCTTACTTGGCTCTGATGGGATTCTGAAAGCACAGCCCCTTCCTTAAGCTGCCTAAGACGTAGGATAATTAAGGCCACATTTCCCCCCACCCCCTTCAAAAAAAAAAAAAATTCTAAAAGGAAAAGTTACTTTCAAACCAGAGAATCCGGGAGCCCCTAGCGTTCAGAAACACCATATTGTCACAAAAGAAAAGAAGGGAAAAAAAAATAGAGTAAAATAAAAAAAGAAACTTTATCTTGCCGGCCTTGGGTCAGGCAAAAGTTGAGGCTGTACAGCTAAAATGCATTTCTCCTCCCTTAAAAATTCTGGGCTTTCAGGTCTTAATTTTGACGCGGATTTTCTTGAATTGCAGGATCCTGAAAATACTCAAGGAAAACTTTCTTTTTTCCGAAGATCTTAACACCCGCCAAACACTGTCCTAGATAGTGAGGATACTAAGAGGAAAAAGATGGCACCGCCCCTACAGCCAGACCCCTGAATTTGAATCCTGGCTGTGAGAATTTGGGCAAGTTACTTAATGTCCCTGTGCCTCAGTTTTCCCATATACAAATTGGAGATAATAGTTTCTTTCAGAGAGAGTAATTGCGAAGATGTAACGAGTTAATCCATATAAGCGCCTAGAACAGTGTCCGGTGCATAAGAAGTGCTATATAAGGTTATTGATTGCTTTTATTTCTGCTCCTGGGGTGAAGGATTACCAAGCCCTGCAACTCCTGGCTGGTTCAGCTGGTTTTAAGCGTTCCTGTACTACTATGGGGATTCACCAGGCAGCAGGAGTGCTTTCTTGAGGTCTTTAGCTTGAGTCTTCCAGCAATGTAACACTTTGCCTTAGAGGCTGTAATATTATTTGTGATTATTTTATGTGAGTTAATCATGCCTCTCCCAGATAGAATATAAACACTTTCAGGACGAGGGCCTTCCCTTCTGTATTCTAAAGTACCTAGCACCAGCAGAGCTGGGCACACAGTGGACAATAAGTGGACATTTCTTCCAGATGTTTCTTTTGTGCATCCAGAAATAGAAATAGTTGTGGCTTCTTGATAATTCATACTGATCATGCTCTTTCTTGCACTGGATGTAATGGGATTCAATAGCCCTACTCCCAGCCACTGTAAACCACTTGCCCTTTCTTGAACAGTCTTTTCACACTCCACACCGCTGCTCTGAGGCTCCCTCTGCCTGTAACATGTGTCCATCCCTTCTCTAAATAGCAAAATGCTTCTGCTTTAGAATTCTCTGAAATGTCACCTCCCCTCTGAGCCCTTTCTTGACCTCTAGACAGAATTAACTTCATCCTTAACATTTTGTTTATAACACTCTTGTAGCACTTATTACAGTCTTTGAGGTTTTAGTTAGTACAAACTAGCCAGCTGTATAGATTATCAGCTACAGAATCTCCCTAGTGCCTAGCACAGGGTTTGGTGTCTGAGAAGTTAAGTTCTCCTTGGGATTGGTTAACAAAAAGAGGGGCTTGGCAAAGAAAGGCAAAATTGCTGTCTTCTGGAAGCAAGAGTAACTGAACCTCCAAAACAATTTGGAGCTGAGGCTTCCAGCTGCCAGTCTGGCATAGCATTCTCAATTCAAATAGCAGCTGGTAAATGTCAGGTAACCATGAGAACAGATTCCTTTATCTAGCTTTTCGGTGAGAAACACCTTCTCTTGAAATGTTAAAATAACAAAAACAATACAAGGCCAATTTCACTCTTACTGTCATTCCAAAAGGAATTCAGGGACCCCCCAGTCTTTACCTTGCCCTGGGAGCCCTCTTTGTAATTATAATCATCCTTGGAATTCTAAGTCACCAAACCCTGTCTTTCGGATTCCAGTCTAACCAGGAAAGCTAGTGCAACCCTGAATATTACAGCACACTGATCTTTCTCTCCCTTGAGCTCCAAAACGTCCTTCAGCATCTGTGCTACATATCCTACTATATACCACACTGGTTTATTGCTATGCTTTTCACAAGTGGTCATAGTTTGTCTCTAAGAGATTGTCAGCTCCATGAAGACAGAGACTTGACTTTGACACCTCAGGAAATACTGATGAAATCCAATGTAGAAGAAATAAACAGTGACCAAGTGAATTTTATAGGTACCTCTCTTTGCATTTCCTGTCTGCTTTTCCTTATCTGTGAAATGACTTTTATTAATTTAAGAATAAACAGATTCTTAAAAGCCAGACTCTTACTGTAATTAAGTGGTATTATAACTTAAATCATTGTTGGTCTCTTTAGAGATTACTGGCCAAGATTGTTAGCCTTAGCCAGCACTAGATTGAATACTAGGAGCCCATTGAACTTTAATACTGCTTAAGGTTTTCTGGATTAAATTTAATACTTATTAAAAAGGACAAAAATCAGTTATTCCAAAAGCAAATAAGAGAGAAAATAGATGTAGGTTGAAATAAGATTTTTATATTTCCATTTACAAGGCTCCACGGGCAATATTTTTCATAACTAAAAGATCAGTGCATTAATTGATGCATGTGGTTGTACTACTACAAGTATTATATTTGGGTAACTCTTCAAGGAAGTAGAACACTACAGATATTCACTAAAATTCATTTGAATAAGTCAGAAATATAGTGTCAATATCAGTCTGTAGATAATAGGAAATAAAACAGCCTAACTAGACACATCTTTTGAAAAACTCTTTGCTTTAAGCCTTAAAATTAAACAATCTTACCAACAAATAAAATGCAATGGAACATGTCGTATATATGTTATCACAATTAAAAAAAAATTTTTTTTTAATGCAATAGAACAGAATTGGTAGGTTTAGAACTGTGTCATTTCAAAATAGTTAAGTAATTAAAACTCCTGGTAAACACAGCTTAACAATATTCACACATTAAAATGATATCCAGTTTACTAAACTAGTCTGTATAAAAACTACAACATCAGTGAGGATAAGTGCCTTTTTAAGACTAACTTATTATGTGTGGCAACACCAGCACATCATTCTTAAATAACTGATACCTCCCATGAGATTTAAATGGCCTTCGTTTCTAAGATCTCTTGTTACTTCATAATTTTATTTCTCTCTCTCTCTCTTTAACCTCTAACATTTAATAATTAATCATCTTTATTTTTTTGAAAAAGGTATGAATTGGTTCTGGAAATATTTAAGAGAAAATTAGCTGAATGCCTTTACATATAATTGTGTAGTCAAAAGGTCAGAGACCAAATTTCCCAAGCCATTGAAATTAATTTAAGAAGACAGGTAAGTTTTGGCTAAGAAGTACCCATTTATGCAGGTTCTTCCAAACCAGTTACACTTCAGATTTTTACTATACAAAAATTGCTGGCTTGCTCCTATAATGTTGGATTCCATATCATGAATGCTCCCACAGGACTTACTGGAGGCCCCCACAGTAACACCCCTGAGAAAAGGCAGGAAGGAATGGGACTTTGAGGTCAGAAAATCTTGGATCTGCTTTTGACCTAAGGCAAGCTGAGTAACCTTTCTGAATCTCAGTTTCCTCAACTTTAAAATGGGTTGACATTTTTCTCTGGTTGTGGGGAGGATGAAGAAATATAAAATAAGGGAGTGGATGTGGCTCAAATGGTTGAGCGCCCACCTGCCTCCTGGGTTCAGTTCCCAGTGCATCCTGAAAAAAACAAAAACAAACAACAAGCAAAACAAATGAAAAAACTAACTCAGGGAAGCCAACATGGCTCAGTGGTTGAGTGCCACCTTCCCATATACGAGGTCCATATACGCCGGCCCCCAGTACCTCAAAAAAATAAATTAAATTAAATTAAATTAAATAATACATCTGCAAATACCTGATACACAATAGATCATCAATAAACATTAGTTGAATGTTAATTCATATTTTAAATGAACGCTTTATTTCTACAATACATCTCATTTATTTATTTATTTTTTTTTTTATTTATTTTTTTTTTTTTTACCGGGAGGTCCCGGGGATCGAACCCGGGTCCCTCCATATGGGAGACGGACGCCCAACCAGTTGAGCTACATCCGACCCCAATACATCTCATTTAAATGCATATATTAAAAAGCATTTATGGGTACAGACTCTGATATATTGTTTAATTTTATTTATCTTTCCTAAATGGCAATAACACCTTCAGCCTCTCTATTCCTGACTCTCTTCTTTTTTTTTTTTTTTTTTTTTTTTTTTTTTGTACCAGGAGGTCCCCGGGATCGAACCCGGGTCCCTCCATATGACAGACAGACGCCCAACCATTTGAGCCACATCCATCCCCCCAACTCTCTTCTTTTAATGTGCAATTTCTCCAGATTTCTGAAGAAGTACATCAAACATGCTTAATTTTTTTGACAATTTAGTTACACATTGTTTTCCTCGGGATTCTTTGTGAAACTCAGGAGAAAACATTTGCTTAAAATAATCTTTTACAAGTGAGAGTGCTTTCACTTTAAAAACACGTTCACATCTTTTATCTTTATGGTATCATCACAGGTCACTGAGGTAGGTGGGGTTGGATTCATTAGTCCCATTTTACAGATGAGAAAACTGAGGCAAGCCCATTTAACTGGCTCAAACTGGTTTTTCCTTCAGGTAAAATGGAAATGATTCTACATCAACTCAGGCAGTGTAACTAGAGACCCTTACAGTTTATAATGCTGTTTGCATTCATTAATTTCATTTTATCACCACAATCTATGACTTAGATAAGGCAGAGATTGTTATCTTTGATTTAGAAACAAGGAAGCTGAATCTTGGAAAGATATTTGCTCAAGGTTGATGGTAAGAAGATTCCTAAAGCAGCACTAGAATCCCATCTCTTAATTTCTAGACCACAATCCTTTTCTTCATACCACAAGTCTCTCCCTCAAAGGGGCTCAGAAATGTCTGCTTTCATGGAATAGCTTAGAAGGACTGCAGTTACCCTTAAATCTTTATTAAAGAAACAGAAGTGAAAAGTTTCATTTTGTTTTGTTTTGTCTTTTCTTACAATCTTGGAAGGGAACATTGTTGCACCTTGTGTGGCTGAAATAGGAGATTTGGGTTCATTATTTGTCCAGCAGTTTTTTTGTTACAAAAAGGTAGCTTTAAGAACACAGAACAGGGGAGTGGGTGTATCTCAGTGGTTTGAGCACTTACTTGCCATGTACAAGGTCCTGGATTCAATCCCCCATATCTCCTAAAAAATAATAATAAATTGTCTCAGTCGTGCCAACCTTTTTTTACCTTTCTACAGGCAGTAATCTTTTCTTTACCTAGAAATTAGGGCAGTTAAGAGGTAACCTTATGATAATTGAAACAGTTACTTTTGTTCATTTATAAAAACAATCTAGAATAAGTAGAAGAACTTGTAAATAAAGTTGTTTCAGAGTTTGTTTCTATAACCAGAATTAAAAGAACGAAGGCTTGACTAATATCTCAAAAGGAGACTGATGCTGCCACCTTGTGTCCTTGTAGAGAAATGCTCTGACTCCCAAAATGAAACCTGTAATTGGGGGATGGGAGTGGTTGGAATGGGAATCCAGAACTTTTATAGTAAACATAAAATAATAATAGACAGCAATTATTGAAATTTTCTGATCCAGTTATTGGCCATTCACTCGACAAATATTTAGAGTACCTGTATGTATCAACTACTCTTCTAGGAGCCAGGGATATGACACGAAAATTCCTGTCCTCATTGAAACTTTATGCTTCCAATTTTTGTGCCTGTATTAACTCATTTAATACTCTAATCAACCCTTTGAGGAAGGTACTATTGGTTTTCCCATAGTTATTTAGACACCAGGAGGTTAAGTAAGTGGTCTGAGATTTCATAGCTGCTAAGTCATGGATTTGAACCCGGGAAGTCTGATTCAAGAGCCATCAAGACTTTAATCATTAATCTATAGTGAATAAATTATGTCCTTTGTCATAATATTGACACAGGAAAGATTAGTGGTTTCTAAACTTGTACTTTAGTTGTGTATCTGGGAGAAAAAGGTGGAAGGGGTGTGTGTATATGTGTGTGTATGTTGTATGTGCATACATGTATAGACATATACATGTGTGTATTTATTCACTGAAAACATATGTATACATGTTCACTGCATACATATGCATACATATTTGTGTATTTATTCACTCATTTAATCATTCAAATTTTCATGAATACCTATTTTATGCTAGGATTCATGCTAGATGCTAGAGGAAATAAAGCTATGTTCCCTTTCTTCAAATAGCTCATTTCTAGTAAGAGAAAAATCATGTCGGTAGATCCTGAAATATTATCATGGCACTTATCACATAAAATTATTGTGCCTAGCAGAGTACATAATAAGCTTTCAAAATGTGTTTGGATGAATGATTAGAAAAGAGTTATAAGTTCAACACAGGGCATCATATCTGCACAGTAAAATTGAAAAAGGTATAGAATAACTTGAGTAAAAGTCCACACCACAGGCATTGTTAGTTGGCCTTTATCTCCATCTTAAAACTGTTGGGTGTACTGAGAGAGTGTTCCCAGGTTAAGTGAGTAAAGATGATAGTAAAAAGTTCCATTAAGAAAAATACAGGGGGCAAAAAAAGGAAGGAAATTTCAGTAACATTCTTTGAGTACAGTAGCATTCTCCAAAGCACTGGTTCCTTTCATATGTATTATCTCATCTCTTCATGTCAACCCTATAAGATAACAGTAATAGCTACCACTTATAATTGTGCTTTCTGTGTGCCAATCCCTAAGCACTTTGCACATATTATCTAATGCATATACTATCTAACACCTATGAGATTGGCGCTATTATTATCCTGATTTGGAGGCTAAGAAAATGAGACTCAAAGAAGTTAATTAATGTGCCCAAGGTCACACACTATAGTAATAGTAGAGCCAGGATCCTAACGCAGGCAGTTGAATTCCAAAGTCCATGCTCTTAACCAACCAGCTAAAATGCCCAGTAGGTTATTATATAGTTATCATAGGTTATTTTCATCTTTTCATTTTACAGATGAGGGAATCAGGGGGGAAAATGTTAAATTTGATATATGAAAGGTTCCAAGTGGAGATGCCAAGGAGGCAGATGGATTTATGGATCTAGAGTTCAAGAGGGAAATTTGGTCTGGAGATATAAATTTGGGAGCTATTGCAATCTATATAGTATTTAAAGCCATGAGACCAGATGATATCACCAAGAGAGTGAGTGTAGAAAGAGACGAGGACCAAGAACTGAGGTCTGGGGCATTCCAGCAGTAAGAGGTCAAGAAAAAGAAGAACCACCAAAGAAGACTTTCAGCCAGTGAAGAAGAAAGAAAACTATGCATGTTTAGTGTCTTGGAAGGCAAGAATATACATATGGAAATTGAGTGAGTGACCAATTATATAGCATGTTACAGGTAGGACAAATAAGATGAAGACTGAGAAATGAACTTTGGATTTGTCAACACAGAGTTCATGTTGATGACCTGGACAAGAGCAGTTTTTGTAAGGTGATGAGGGTGAAATACCATTTGAAGTTGGTTTAAGAGAGAATAGAGGGAAGGTGACATCACCAATATGACAAAATGAAACACAACAGGATTCTGTTCCCCCACAGAAGTGTGAAACAACAGGCAAAATTTGCCAGAACCATCTTTCTCAGAACTCCAGAAGATAGTTAAAGGGTCACAGTAAATGGGTGAGCAATGAATCAAGAAAAAAGCAACTTGAAAATGGTAGGGGGAATGGATGTGGCTCAAGCAGTTGAGCACCTGCTTCCCACATGAGAGGTCCTGGGTTCAGTTCCCAGTGCCTCCTAAAAAAACAAACAAACAAAACAAAAGCAGAACAAATGAAAAAACCAACTCAGATCTCGGGGGAACTGATGTGGCTCAGTTGTGCACCGGCTTCCCACATACAAGGTCCCGGGTTCAATTGCCGGTCCCTGGTACTTCAAAAAAAAAAAAAAAAAAAAAGGTAGGAAAACCTCTTGGTGCCCTCGCACCTCGCAAGTCCTTCCTCCACACCCTCCCTGGCTTGGTGCAGAGCTGGCCTGCATTCTAGAGCTGGTCCCTCATCCCAGTTTTGGAATAAACAGATTAACCCTATTGCACAGACAAGGGTTCATGTATGTCATGTATGTCTGTGCCAGTATGTCTGGTAGCAGCCTGAAAGACTCTACCAGGACAATCATCACAGGTTCACTGTACAGAACTTGCCACGCATGTGAAGGAGGCTCACAGGGCAGCAAGAATGCTGTAGGGGAAAAGTCAAATTGCCGCTGCCTGGGGTAAAGTATTGCCAGCTATACAACATACAGTGTAGTACCCAGTACCAGGATGGAACACTATTTTTTAGGGCATACCTCATTTTTATTGCATTTTGTTTTATTGCTTTTTCACAAATTATAGGTTTCTGGCAACCTTGCTTCAAGTAAATCTATCAGCACCATTTTTTTCAACACCAAGTGCTCACTTCATGTCTATGTGTCAAATTTTTTTAAGAGGTACTGGGGACTGAACCTGGGACCTTCTACATGCAAAGCAGGTGCTCAACCACTGAACTACACTGCTATATGTCACATTTTAATTAAGGTATGTACATTGTTTACTTAAATATAATGTTTATATTGCATACTTAATAGACTACAGTATAGTGTAAACATAAATTTTATATGCACTGGTAAAACCAAAAAATTCGTGTGACTTGCTTTATTGCAATATTTGCTTTATTGTGATGGTCTGGAACTAACCCACAAATCTTTGAGGTATGCCTGTATTTGGATCCATGTAAATGGGTGAATTCTGAGAGCCAAATGCACATGCCGAGGACAAGAGGCATGCTCAAAAAACACCAGAGATAGTCTGGAAAATCCTACATTTTTGCTTCAGACTATCCTTTAAACTTATTGTTAGGGACTTGCCCAGGCCAATCTGAAAAGACTGGAAAAGGTATGTTCTTTTTTTTTTTAATTTTTTGCCAGCTCTTGACATTCTAGGAAATCTCTGTCTCAACACTAGATCAATACAAGCTTAAGGAAGAGATGCATCATTGACTAAATTCCAGAGCTATCACCTTAAAATAGCAAAAAAATCCAGTGTGCAAGAAAAGATTGCAGTGCATGCAAAGGAACAGAAAACCATGATCCATGAAAATGAGCAAGATAAAGCATTAGAAAACATCAGTGAGGAGGATCAAACCTTGGACATATCAGAAAAAGTTTTTAAAATTTGTCCTAAATATGCTCAGAGAGCTAAAGGAAAACATGACAAAGAAATAAAGGAGATCAGAAAAATGATAGAAAAAACAAAAGGATATCAATAAAGAGATAGAAATCCTAAAAAGGAACCACACAGAGGTCAAGACCACAATAACTCTAGAGGACTGCAACAACAGATTGAAGCTGGCAGAAGAAAGAATCTGTGAATTTGAAAATAGGACAATCAAAATCATTCAATCTAAGAAGCAGAAAGAATAAAGAATGAACAAAAGTAAACAGAGTCTAAGAGACCTGTAGAACAATATCCTTTGAAAATGAGGGAGAGATTAAGACAATCCCAGATAAACAAAAGCTAAGGAAATTGATCACCACTAGACCAGCCCCACAAGAAATGCGAAAGGAGTTCTTCAGGTTGAAATGAAAGGACTCTAGACAATAGATTGAAGCAGCATGAAAAAATAAAGAGTTCCAGCAAAGGTAATGATATTGGTAATTATAAATTCCAGTTCTATTGTATTTTTGGTTTGTAACTTTTTTTCTTCTTAAAGGATATAAAATGAGGGAGCAGATGTGGTTCAAGCAGTTGGGTGCCCTCCTCAGGTTCAGTTCCTGGTGCTTCCTAAAGAAGACAAGCAAGACAGTGAGCTGACGCAAAGGGCTGGCAGGGCAAGTTGATGCAACGAGCTAACACAAGGAGATGATGCAACGAAGAGACATAATGAGGAGACACAACAAGCAGGAAATGGATATGGCTCAAGCAATTGGATGCCTCTCTCCCACATGGGAGGTCCCGGGTTTGGTTCCTGGTGCCTCCTAAAAGAAAACGACCAGACACAGAGAGTGCACAACGAATAGACACGGAGAGCAGACAGTAAGTGCAAACAACGAGGGGGCGATATATAAATAAATAAATATATTTTTTAAAGGATATAAAGTGGAAATGCATGAAGTGATATATAAATCTATGATTTTGGTTTCTTAATATATAAATATGTGATTTGTGACCAGAACAACATAAAGATGGAGGAAGGGATGGGAAAGGACCAAAGGTTTTGTATGCTAGTAAACTTAAGTTCTATCATATGAAATGAGATTGTTATAGATTTAGAATGTTAAATTTAAACCCCATGAACAACAAAGAATAGATCAGAAAAATATGCACACAAGGAAATGAGAAGGGATTCTAAAGGGTTCACTACAAAAGATCAATTAAATACAAAAATAGACACATAAGGATTGTGGGAAGATAGTGTTGGATTAGGCAGATAAGGTTCAGCTCTCTCACAAAAACAATGGAGAAAGAGCCAAAAGCTGCCCCAGGGACCTGCTTTGGGGGTCAGCAGACCAGGACAGTGAGGGACAGAGAGATGAAGAAGCTGAATCAACACACTGTGAGTTACTAAATCTCCCGGGTGCTAGGAAGGGCTGTCCTCCCCCACCCCGAGATATTCAGCAGGGGTAAAACTCCTGGCTCATTGCAGCTGACTGAGAGGGGAGGAGACATCTTCATCCCTGTCAGCTGTTACAAAAGGGAGGAGGGATTGGAGGTGGGGGGTTCTTCAGTGAATTCGGCCAGCGGAGCCTCCTTTGAGTGTTGGCTCTGGCTAGAGGAAGACAGAAGAAAACCGAGCGCTACACCTTCGTGGAAAGGTGCGCCAACCAGTGCCATCTGCTGGAAATGACACAAACAAAAAATGCTTTTAGAGCTCTCTTTTTACCTCACCCCTGGGAGAAAGTTTGTGCCCCATTAGTGTATCCCTGACACAATTTTGATAATTTAAGCTGGGCTATTCAAAGACTGAGGATAAGTTGAAACAAATAGCAAAGAAGAGCTGTGAAAAAAATAATAACAATAAGGAAGAGAGAGAAATTGGCCATCAGAGTAAATTTACCAACATATCAGATGACTAGACATCAGAAAAAATT
This sequence comes from Tolypeutes matacus, assembly GCA_026826555.1. NCBI lineage: Eukaryota > Metazoa > Chordata > Mammalia > Cingulata > Chlamyphoridae > Tolypeutes > Tolypeutes matacus. The sequence goes on from JAKSZT010053883.1 coordinate 52,304,759, forward strand.
ATAAGCCATACTAGGAAACAGGAAGAGATGGCCCAGCCAAAGGAACAAACCAAATATCCTGAAGAGATTCAGGATTTAAAACAATTAATGATAATCACACAACTCTCCTAAATCAATTTAAAGAATTCAAAGAAAATATGGCTAAAGAGATAAAGGATATTAAGAAGACACTCAGGGAGCATAAAGAAAAATTTGAAAGTCTGCAAAGAAAAGTAACAGACCTTATGGAAATGAAAGACACAACGGATGAAATTAAAAATACATTAGAGGCACATAATAGCTGATTTGAATTGCTCAAAGACAGAATTAGTGATTTTGAAGACAGAACATCTGAGCTAGAAAAGAAAGAACAGAAAGAGAAGAGAATGGGAAAAGCGGAGTGGGTCTCAGGGAATTCAATGGCAAAGTGAAATGCAAAAACCTATGCATTATCGGTGTTCCAGAAGGAGAAGAGAATGAAAAAGGGGTAGAAAGAATATTTGAAGGAATGGTTACTGAAAACTTCTCAATCCCTTATGAAAGATGTAAATATCAATGTCCAAGGACAACACACCCCAAACAGAATAAACCCTAATAGGCCTATCCCAAGATACCTACCATCCAGAATGACAAATATCAGAGATAAAGAGAAGATTTTGAAAGCAGCAAGAGAAAAGCAAAGCATCATATACAAGGGAAACTTGGTAAGATTAAACGCCAACCTCTCATCGGAAACTATGGAGGAGAGAAGAAAGTGATATGATGTATTTAAGGTATTGAAAGAGAAAAACTGCCAGCCAAGAATTCTGTATCCAGCAAAGCTGTCCTTCAAAAATTTAGGGGAGTTCAAAATCTTCACAGACAAACAAACTGATAGAATATGTTACCAAAAGACCAGAATTACAAGAGATACTAAAGGGAGTGCTGCAGCCTGAAAAGAAAAAACAAGAGTGAGAGACTTGGAGAAGAGAGTAGAAATGAAGATTGTTAGAAAGGATAAATTAAAGGGTAAAAAGATAGACAATAGTATGATATGACAACAGAAAGCCAAAGGTCAAAATGGTTGAAGTAAGGAATACCTTTACAGCTATAACATTGAATGTTATTGGCTTGAACTCCCCAATCAAAAGACATAGTTTGATAGAATGGATTAAAAAAATATGAGCCATCTATTTGTTGTCTACAAGAGATTCCCCTCAGACATAAGGACACAACCAGGTTAAAAGTGAGAGGTTGGAAAAAGATATTCCACCCAAATAGTAACCAAAAAAGAGGTGTAGTAGTAATACTAATATCAAACAAAATATATTTTAAAAGCAAAACTGTTATAAGGGATGCAAAGGTCATTATATACTAATAAAAGGAACAGTTCAACAAGAAGAAATAACTATTCTAAATATTTATGCACCTAACCAAAGTGCCCCAAGACACATGAGGCACACACTGGCAAAACTGAAGGGAGAAATAGATGTCTCTACAATAATAGTTGGAGACTTCAATACACTGCTCTCAGTATTGGATAGAATATCTGGACAGAGGACAAATAAAGAAACAGAGCTTGAATAATAAGATAAATGAACTCAACCTAACAGACATCTATAGAGCATTGCACCCCAAAACAGCAGGATATACTTTCTTTTCAAGTGCTCATGGATCCTTCTCCAAAATAGACCATATATTGGGTCAAAAGACAAATCTTAATAAATTAAAAAAGATTGAAATTATACAAAACAGTTTCTTGGATCACAACGGAATGAAGGTGGAAATCAATAATGGACAGAAAAAGGAAAAATTCATAAATATATGGAGATTAAACAACACACTCTCTTTTTAAGAAAATTATTTTATTTATTTATTTCTCTCCCCACCCCCATCCCCGTTGTTTTACATTCTCTGTGTCTGTTCATCTTTCTTGTTTCTTTAGGAGGCACCAGAAACCGAACCTGGGGCCTCCGATGTAGGAAGGAGGCACCTAATCGCTTGAGCCACCTCCATTCCCTGCTTTGTTGTGTCTCTCATTGTGTTTTTCCTCGTGTCTCTTGTTGTGTCATCTTGTTGTGTCAGCTTGCCACACCTGCCTCTCATGCCAGCTCACTTTCTTCTTTAGGAGGTACTGGGAACTGAACCAGGGACCTCCCATGTGCTAGGTATGAGTACAATTGCTTGAGCCACATCTGCTTCCCAACAACATACTCTTAAACAATCAGTGGGTCAAAGAAGAAATTGCAAGAAAATTCAGCAAATATCTTGAGATGAATGAAAATGAGAACAAAAACATATCCTATGGGAAAAATAAATAAATAAATAAATATAAAGATAACAAAAAGAAAAAAAAAAACCTATGGGACACTGCAAAGGCAGTGCTGAAAGGGAAATTTATAGCCCTCAATTCTTACATTAAAAAAGAAGAAAGAGCTAGAATTGATGATCTAACTGCACACCTGAAAGAACTAGAAAAAGAACAACAAACTAATCCCAAACCAAGCTGAAGGAAAGAAATAATAAAGATCAGAGCAGAAATAAATGAAATCAAGAACAACAACAATAACAAAAAACAACAGAGAGAATCAACCAAACCAAAAGTTGGTTCTTTGAGATCAACAAAATTGATAAACCCTTAGCTAGACTGACAAAGAAAAAAAGAGAGAAGACACAAAAAATAAAACCAGAAATGGGAGTGGGTACATTACCACTGACCCTGTAGAAAAAAGAGAGATCATAAGAAGACATTATGAACAACTGTATGCAGAAAACTAGAAAATGTAGAGGAGATGGACAAATTCATAGAAACACATGAACCACCTACGCTGACTTTAGAAGAAACAGAAGGCCTCAACAAACCAATCACAAGTGAAGAGATTGAAACAGTCACCAAAAACCTCCCAAAGATGAAAAGCCTGGGACCAGATGGCTTCACAGGTGAATTCTACCAATTATTCAAAGATGAACTACTACCAATCTTCCTCAAGCTCTTCCAAAAAATTGAACAGGAAAGAATGCTACCAAACTCATTCCATGAAGCCAACATCACCCTAATACCAAAACCAGATAAAGATACTATGAAAAAAGAAAATTACACCAATATCTCTAATGAAAATAGATGCAAAAATCCTCAACAAAATACTTACAAACAGGGTCCAAAGGCACATTAAAAGAATTATACACCATGATCAAGTGGATTTTACCCCAGGTGTGCAAGGTGGTTCAAAACAAGAAAATTAGTGTAATAAACCACAGTGATAAATTGAAGAAAAAAAATCACATGATCCTCTCGATTGAGGCAGAAAAGGCATTTGACAAAATACAGCACCCTTTCTTGATAAAAACACTCCAAAAGATAAGAATATAAGGAAGCTTTCTCAATATGGTAAAGTGTATATATGAAAAACCTACAGCTAGCATTGTACTCAATGGTGAAAGACTGAAAGCTTTCCCGCTGACATCAGGAACAAGACAAGGATGCCCACTGTCACCATTATTATTCAGTATTGTGCTAGAAGTTCTAGCTAAAGCAATTAGGCTAGAAAAAGAAATAAAAGGCACTGAAATAGTAAAGGAAGAAGTAAAACTTTCACTATTCACTGATGACATGATCCTATATCTAGAAAATCCTGAAAAAGCCACAACAAAGCTACCAGAATTAATAGATGAGTTCAGCAAAGTGGCAGGATACAAGATTAATGAGCAAAAATCAATTGTGTTTCTATACACTACTAATGTGCAATCTGAGGAGGAAATCAGAAAAAGAATTCCATTTATAATAGTGACTAAAACAATTAAATATTTAGGAATGAATTTAACCAAGGACATAAAGGACCTGTATTCAGAAAACTACAAAACACTGCTAAAAGAAACCGAAGAAGACTTAAATAAATGGAAGGACATTCTGTGTTCATGGATTGGAAGACTGAATATCGTTAAGATATCAATTCTACTCAAACTGATTTACAAATTCAACAAAATCCCAATAAAAATCCCAAAAGTCTTTTCTGAAGAAATTGAAAAGTCAATAATCAAATTTATTTGGAAGGGTAAGGGGCTCTGAATAGCCAAAAATGTCTTAAAAAAGAAGAACGAAGTTGGAGGACTCTCACTTCCTGACTTAAAAGCATATTACTTAGCCAGCATGGTACTGGCTTAAGGACACACAAATTGACCAATGGAACCAAACCAAGAACTCAGAAATTGATCCTCACATCTACTATCGAGTGATTTTTAATAGGACTGCTAGGCCCACCCACCTGGGCCAGTACAGTCTATTCAACAAATGGTGCTGGGAGAACTGGATAGCCATATCCAAAAGAAAGAAAGAAGACCCATATCTCATACCTTATATAAAAATTAACTCAAAATGGATCAAGGACTTAAGTATAAAAGCAACAACCATAAAATTCCTATAAGAAAATGTAGGGAAACATCTTCAAGATCTTATGGTAGGCAGTAGTTTCTTAAAACTTACACCCAAAGCATGAGCAACAAAAGAAAAAATAGATAAATGGGACCTCCTGAAAATTCAACACTTTTGCACATCAAGGGACTTTGTCAAAAGGGTGAAAAAGCAGCTGATGCAATGGGAGAAAATATTTGGAAATCACATATCCGATAAGGGTTTAATATCCATGATAAATAAGATCTTACAATTCAACAATAAAAAGGCAAGGTATCTAATTTTAAAAATGGGCAAAGACTTGTAAAGACAACTGTTCAAAGAAGAAATACAAATGGTGAAGAAACCATGAAAAAATGTTCAACATGGCTAGTGATTAGGGAAATGCAAATCAAAACTACAATGAGATATCATTTCATACCTATTAGACTGGTCGCTATTAAAAAGTAGGAAAACTGTAAATGTTGGAAAGGATGTGGGGAGATAGGAATGCTTATTCACTGTTAGTAGGAATGTAGAATGGTACAGCCACTGTGGAGGACTGTTTGGCAGTTCCTAAGGAAGTTGAATATAGACTTGCTTTGGGTCCTGGCAATACTATTGTTAGGTATATACCCAGAAAAACTGAGAGCAGTGACATGAATAGACATCTGCAACCGATGTTCATAGTGGCATTATTCATGATAGCCAAAAGTTGGAAACAACCCAGGTGTCTATCAACTGAAGAATGGATAAACAAATTGTGGGATATACACACAACAGAATATTATGCAGCAGTAAAAAGAAATGAAGTTTTGAAACATATGACAACATGGATGAACCTGGAGGACAATTATGTTGAGTGAAGCCAGCCAGACACAATAGGAGAAATACTGTATGATTGCCCTATTATGAACTAAATATATTATGTGAAATATAAATGTATTATGCAAAATATGAACATGGGTAGAATTGCATATATAAGATCATTTTTCTTTGAAGTTGAACAAATGTAAGTTAATACAATATTTTACTATTAGGCAAAAAAAAAAAAAAAAAAAAAACCCAAAACATTATACTAAGTAAAGAAGACCAGACACAGAGTACTACATATTGTATGATTCCATTTATATAAAATGTAAATATAAATCAATTCATAAAGATGAAATGAGATTAGTAGTTATGAAGGTCTGAGGAAGGAATGCTAAGGGGTGTGGAGTCTTTGTTTTTGGAGTAATGAAATTGTTCTAAAATTTTTGAGATGATGAATGTACAACATTGTGATTATACTAAAAACCACTGATTACACACTTTGGATAGAATAGCCAGAAACAGCAGCTATGTACAGTGGGGGAAGCATAGAAAGATTGAGAGGTGAGGAATTTTCTTGTTTGTCTAGTTTTTTTGTTTGTTTGTTTATTCTTCTTATTATTGAAATAATGAAAATACTCTAATAATGATTGAGGTGATGAACGCACAACTATGTGATTATGCCAAATACCATTGATTGTACACTTTGGATGAAGTGTATGCTTTATTAATATGTAAATAAAATTGATTTGTTTAAAAAAATAGACATACATACAAAATGTTATAAGACTTACAAAAACCAAAGATCAAAATGGCAAAAGTGAGTTCTGCATCATCAATATTTATTTTAAATGTAAACAGGTTAAATTCTCTTGTCAAAAGGCAGAGATTGGCAAGATCATTAAAGAAGTATTACTCAACTATATGTGTTTACAATAGACTCACCTTAAATTTAAAAATACAAGTAGGCTAAAAGTGAGAGGACAAGGAAAAAAAAATATTCCATGCAAATACTAACCAAAAGAGAACAGGGGTGGCTATAATATCAGACAGAATAGACCTTAGGTCAAAAGAGACAAAGAAGGACACTATATATTGATTAAACAGTGAATATGTCAAGAAGATATAATGAATATAAACATAAAGGCACCAAACAGTAGAACCCCAAAATATATGAAGTAAACATTAACAGATTTGAAAGAAGAAAGAGACAGTTCTACATTAATAGTTGAATACTTCAATACACCACGTTCAATAATGGATATTGCATCTGGACAGAAGATCAATAAAGGAATAAAGAATTTGAGAAATACTGTAAACCAAATAGACCTAACAGACATATACAGAACACGACAACAAGAGAGTAAGCAGTCTTTCAAGTACACATGGTTCATTCTCTATGATAGACCATATGTTAGATCACAATACAATGCTCAAAAAATTTAAAAATACTTATATCATACAAAGTATCTTCACCAACCATAATATAATGAAGTAGAAACTAAAAACAGAGGAAGAATTAGAAAATTCACAAATAGTAGATATTAAGCAACGCAATTTAAAAATTTTGTGGTAACATATATAAAAATATAATATTTCCATTTTTAACCACATTAAAATGTACTTTGGTGGTGTTAATTACATTCCAATATTGTGCCACCATCACCACCATCCATTACCAAAACTTTTCCATCATCCCAAACAGAATCTCTGTACCCATTAAGCATTAACTCCCCATTCCCCACCCCACCCTTGCCCCTGGTACCCTCTAACCTGTCCCTATGAATTTGCATATTTTGTTATTTCATGTAGTGAGATCATACAATATTTGTCCTTTTGTGTTGGCCTATTTAACTTACCATTAGGTTTTCAAGGTCCATCCATGTTGCAGCATGAAAAATAACCCTCTGTATGTCTATAACACATTTTCTTCTTTCACCAGTTGATGGACACTTGTGTTTCTTCTACCTTTAGGCTGTTGTGAATAATGCTGTTATGAACATTGGAGCACAGACACCTATCAGAGCCCCTGCTTTCAGTTCTTGGGGTATATGCCTAGAAGTGGGATTTCTAGGTCATATAGTAATTCTATACGTACCTTTCTTGGGAACCGCCAAACTGTTTTCCACAGTGGCTGCACCATTTTACACTCTCACCAACAGTGCCTGAGGATTCCTATTTCTCTACATCCTTGCCAAAGCTTGCTATATTCTGGTGTGTGTGTGTGTGTGTGTGTGTTTTAATAATAGACATTCCAGTGGGCATTAAGTGGTATACCATGGTTTTGATTTGCATTTCCCTATTGGCTAATGATGATGAACATCTTTTCACATGCTTATTGGAGATCTGTATCTCTTCTTTGGAGAAATATCTATTCAAGTCCCTGGCCCACTTCTTTTTAGAAATCAATTTTATTAATACATATAAATAAAACATATTTGGTATAATCACATAGTTGTTCATTCATCACTTCAATCATTTTTAGAGCATTTTCATTATTCCAGTAATAATAACAGTAATACTAAAAAACAATAAACAAACAAACAAAACTTGTCACCTCTCAATCTCTCTATGCTTCCCCTGCCATACATAGCTGCTATTCTGTTACCTTCTCTCTAGTTTATTTTTATGTATATTTTGTAAAAACAGTCTTATATATATAATATCACCATATTTGTATTTTACATGAGGTTTCACTATGTTATACAGTCCCATATTACATTTTTTAGCTTTCCTTCTAGTAATATACATGTCCTTAGGCTTTCCCTTTCAACCACTGTCATACCTATATAATAGCTCTGCTAGTCACAAACAGCATGATGTTCTCTCACCATTTCCATTAATTTCCCAAAATTTACAAACAACCTTTTAACCAATTCTGCACATATTAACCACTGGCTTTCCATTCTCTAACCTCATTCTATTTTCTAGTGACCTATATTCTAATTATTAATTCCCTGAGTTTACATAATACGTTTAGTTCATAATAGCACTGTCATACAGTATTTGTCCTTTTGTGCCTAGCTTGCTTCACTCAACATAATGTCCTCCAGGTTCATCTGTGTTCTCATATGTTCATGACTTCATTTCTTCTTACCACTGCATAATATTCCATCGTGTGTATATACTACAATATGTTTATCCATTCATTGGTTGATGGGCACCTGGGTTGTTTCTATCTTCTGGCAGTTGTGAATAACACCGCTATGAACATTGGTGTATAGATGTCTGTTAGTGTCACTGCTCTCGGTTCTTCTGGGTACATCCTAATAATGGCATTGCCAGGTCCCATGGCAAGTCTATATTTAACTTCCTTAGGAACTGCCAAACAGTCCTCCACAGTGGAGGTACCATTCTACATTCCCAACAGTGAATAAGTGTTCCTATCTCTCCACATCCTTTCCAGTATTTACAATTTTCTAACTTTTTAATAGAGGCCAGTCTAATAGGTGTGAAATGATATCTCATTGTAGTTTTGATTTGCATTTCCCTAATCACTAGTGATGTTGAACATTTTTTCATGGTTTCTTCACCATTTGTATTTTTTATTTGGACAATTGACTTTTCAATTCCCTATTTTTTAATCAGGCAGTTTGTATTTTTATTGTTGAGATTATGATCTCGTTATACATCATTGATATTAAACCCTTCTCAGATATTTGATGGCTAAATATTTTTTCCCAATGAGTAGGCTGCCTTTCACCCTTTTAACAAAATCCTTTGAGGTGCAAAAGTGTTGAATTCTGAGGAGGTCCGATTTATCTACTTTTTTTCTTTCATTGCTCGTTCTTTGGGTATAAAGTTTAAGAAACTACCACTTACTACAAGATCTTGAAGATGTTTTCCTATATTTTATTTTGGAGTTTTATGGTGTTGTTTTTATATTTAGGTCCTTGATCCATTTTGAGTTAATTTTTGTATAAGGTATGAGATAAAGGTCCCCTTTCTTTCTTTTGAATATGACTATTCAGTTCTCTCAGCATCATTTGTTGAAAAGACTGTTCTGGCCCAGCTGGGTGGGCTTAACAAACTTGTTCTCTAGCCCATTTTTGCACTATAAGATTGTAAATTTCATGAGGTCCATGATTGTGTCATACTCATTTTTGCAGTTGTTATAGTGTTCATCTCAGTGCCTTGTCAATAGAAGACACTCAAAAAATATATACTGAATTAATGAGTAAATCAATGACGCATCCATTATAAAATAAATTTTTCTAAAATTTCCCAGGTGGCCCTTTCTGACCTCTTTATTGGTGTTTTTTCTGCTCTTTTGAGCTGTTATGTAATGTTACTATATCTCTTTGATTTTATATACACTTATGAGGTAATTGGAATTCTCTCTGGCACAGCAGGTTATTTCTGATAATTAAGTAGCTTAGTGGAAAGGTTACAGCAATCAGAATCAACAATTTGAATCCTAGCTCTGTCACTAACTAGCTATGTGACTTTGGGCAAATTGCTCTGCCTCTCTGAGCCTCAATTCCCAATTTGATAAAAGGAAAATCATAGATCTTATACAATGGGATGATATAGGATACAATGAGATAATGAATGTGGAAGTTCTTTGTAGACTGAAATAACTCCAGTAAAAATCATATTTTAAAAATTTCTGAGAAGACATCATATTATCACATTATAATTATTGTTAAAATAATCAAAGTTCTTCAGTGAAATCATGTAACAGAACTCCTAGTTTAATGCTAACATTCGATAGGGATTTTACCTGGGAGGCATGTGCTATAACTTTTCAAACGAGGGGGGACAGAGAGATATGTCCACAGAAATTTTGGAAATTTATGTAATCTCAGAACTGCCACATACAGTTATGCAGGATATGTATAGCATAACCACAGAAGCACCATTCCTGGTCATTAACCATGCAGTTAGAAGACTTGAGAGCCTATGTACAGAGTACCGAATAAAGTCTGTGAATGTTTTGGAATTTATATGTATAATGAATACTTAAACTGAATATGTAACTTTTACCATTACTAATATAAGAAATTTTTTTAAATATTGAGAGAAATATCCAGAGAGAATAAGTTGAGTGGGTATAGCTAAAAGATATAGATATGGGTATAGACATAGACAGATATAGGATATATTCACCCATCCTTGGCCTAAGTGTTTCACATTTTACTAATGTAGATCTGGATCTCATTGTTTAATGTTTCAAAACAAAGATATAATTTCTAAAAAATTATATATCCCAAGAAATAAATCATGATGTCTAAAATATGCATACAAATGTGTTGCTAGGTATACTTAAATACACAAACACTGCACTACTCAGCTTTTCTTATATTAACATAGCTATTAGGCTTTCTTAACAGCTGTGTTTCATCAATTTTTCCATTCATCCAAGTCAACATCAATTAAACATTTACTCTTGTGTTAAGTCCTAGGAACAGCAACAACAAAATGTCCTCAAAATGCGCGTAGATAATCCTCCTGGGTCCTAGGGCTCCGGGAGAGAGTGAAGTAAACTAAAACTGTGTGGAACCCAGCATGGTGTTTAAGCCTCGAGAAAACAGAAGGGAAAAGATAAAGACCATTCATAATCTCTGTATGGTAAAATCATCTTGAGATAGGAAAGAATTAAAATACCAGCGTGAGCCAGGGTGAGCTGATTCTTTGACAAGAGGAGTTGTTTTGAGCAGAACATTGAATCATAATCAAACGTGTTACATTTCATCCAGGGTGAAGAAGCTATAAAGCCCTCTCTGAGCCTAAGGACTGCTACTAGAGGAAGGCGCTTTTCCTCTCCCAGGCATGAGCAGTGACACCAATAAGTGAAGAAGCAGAAATTTTAATGAGGCCAGCAAGAGCCAGAGCAGCAGGTGATACCTAGAGCAGCTGCAGCAGCAGCAAGACTGGGAAGAAAACTTCATCCAGGACCCCACAGGACAACAGGGCCCTTGGGGCTTGGACTCCCAGTGACTTCAAGGGAAGGTTTCATACTATTAAAGGTGCTCACCATACTAAAAAGAAGAAAATCATGATGGTTGCAGGCTGCCCCCTTCCTGTCACACTGGAAGGGCTGGAGTGATCCCAGCATGGGGAGAGCAATTCCTTCACTCAATTGCCAAACAGTCCCCACCCCTACCCCCTGGACTCTCCTTCTCGTTCCACCCCTAATGGTTCTGGACTCCCCAAATGGCTTTTGATCTTCTGATTCCTCTTGGGTTGAATCAGACCAAGCCCTCCATACCCAACTCCAGGCAGCCCGGGTTGGGGGGGAGCCTGTATTTTTCTTAATGACACCCCTTCTGTTCCTTCCTCCCCCTTCCCATGCTGCCAACTTCTAACCACAATATTGACTCTGCTTGTCTGTTTAGTTCTGTGTATGAATGGAATGTTGTGGAGATGACCCTTTCCTGCACCCACTAGCTTCCGTACCTTTTCCCCTGGTCCTGGCCACTTAGGTGGAAGCAGGACCAGTAAGGACCCTCAGTTAAAAACAAACAAAATGGGAAGTGAATGTGGTTCAAGTTATTGGGCTCCTGTTTACCATATAGGAGGCCCTGGGTTCGATTCCTAGGGCCTCCTGGTAAAGGTGAGCTGACGGCCCGTGCGGCACGGTGAGCTGGCGCAGCAAGATGACACAACAAAGGGAGACAGCAGACACAGAAAAATGCACAGCAAATGAGCAGAAGCAGCAAGGGAAGGATAAATAAATAAATTAAATAAATCTTTAAAAAAACAAACAAACAAAACGACAACAATAAAAAGGTTCACGAATGGGGGGAAAATAAGATGACCAGAAACACAGGAGAAAATATTAGGGCTAATGTATGAGGATGTTTCTTAACCCTGAAGAGACATGTCTCTAAATTTTTGATTTTGGAGATAGTGGATGCTTTCTGAGAATTACCAAAATGATTCATTTAATTAATCTCAGTATTGTCATGGTTAAGAGCTTTGGGGTGAAACATATTCTACTACTTACTAGCATGTGTAATCACGGGCAAGTCACTTCAGCTCCCTGTCCCTGCATTTCCTGATTTGTAAAATGAGGTGAGCAATAGCTGCTCTGCAGTGTTGCTTGACAAATGAGATAAAGAGTGTATATAGGGAAGAGGGCAGACTAGAAAGACACGGGACTCTCTTCTCCTCCAGAGAAATAGCTAGAGGACAGGCTGAAATGGCCTGGAAAAAGATCTTCTAGGGTTTAAGACACCAGGCAAAGGCTGGACACCGCCCAGAAGAGAGAGACAAAGGATGGTAATCGCGATGGCAAAACTCAAACACACTCCAACCAGGCATTGAATGAGAGGGCTGCCAAACACCACCATCTGCTGGGAAGCCAAGGAAGTGCATGTGAGAAAATTAAAAATAAATGAGAGGCTTTTTCCAGTCTTTATAGCCTCACTCCCCAAGGCCCTAGGAAGCGGGTCTGTAACCCATTAGTGGGTCCAGAGCCCAGTTTTGAGCAATTAACAGGGACAATCCTAATGATCTAGGTCAAACCAAGAATCAAAGAACAACAGTAACACTAAATCCCTACAAAAAAGAAAGAAATTGGACATTTGAATGAACTACCATCCTAATCAGATGCCTAGACATCAGCAAAAACTTACGAGCCATACTAAGAAAATGGAAGACATGGCCTAAGAAAAGGAATACATTAAAGCCCCAGAAGAGTGGCAGGATTTGAAAGAACTTATTAATGAGATGCACATGAAATTCCAAAATTGAATTAATGAGTTGAAAGGCAATATGGCTAAAGAGATAAATGACAGCAATAAGAAATTGAGGGAGCAGCTCGGGCGGCGGGAGGAGCGATAGCGGCTAGCAGCTCGGCTTCAAGAAGGCTCTTGGGGCACCGCGTCCCGCAGCACCACCAAGATGCCCAAGAGGAAGGTCAGCTCCACCAAGGCAGGGAAGGAGGAGCCCAAGAGGAGGTCGGCGAGGCTATCCACTAAACCCGCTCCTGTAAAAGTGGAAGAGAAGCCAAAAAAGGCAGGGGGAAAGGATAAACCTTCAAACAAAAAAGTGCAACCAAAAGGAAAAAGGGAAGCAAAGGGAAAACAAGCTGAAGTGGCTAACCAAGAAACTAAAGAAGATTTACCTGCGGGAAATGGAGAAACTAAAAATGAGGAGAGTCCAGCCTTTAATGAAGCAGGAGAGAAAGAAGCCAAGTCTGGTTAATACCATGCATCATGTCTTATCAGTGATCCCTGTTTCTCCCTTCTTGTACAATCCAGAGGAATATTTTTATCAGTTATTTTGTAAATGCAAGTTTTTTAGTAGCTCTAGAGGAAACATTTTTAAGAAGGCAATTGGAATCCCACCTCATCCCATTTTTTTAAGTGTAAATTCTTTTTTTTTTAAGAGGGGAAATCATTTGCTCATTGTTTATTTTTTGGTACAACCAGAAAATAGTGGGATATTGAATTATGGGAGGCTTTGACTGTCTTGGGTATCAACTTAACATTCCACTGGGGGCTGGCAGTTTTTATACCCTATAATACAGCACATACTAAATGGTGATTTGGAATCACAATCATGCATTTAATATGTGTTGAACATTTTAAATTACTCCTATTCCCATGTTTTTTAGTAGACATGTTTCTTAAAACCACGCCCCTGATCTTGGCTCTCCCTGTCAGAACTCTACAACATCCTTGGTCATGGCCATCCAGTTTTTCTAATAACTTTGTTATGTGATGTAAAAGATTGGAAAATGTGAGTATGTAGTGTGTATGGTATTAAATTGTGAAGTAGTGGGACTTAAAGATGTAACAGTTTATCAACATTTGAAGATATTGGTACTTGATATCCTCTTAAGGAAAACTTGCCTCCAAATTTTAAGTTGGAAAGTCACTGGAATAACTTTAGAACAATTACATGACTTTTAGGTTTTCGGTGCGTACATTAAGAATTGTGTACAAATTGTTCATAACATCTGTGCTGATCTTCAAAACAACCAATAAAATCTCAATTATGAAAAAAAAAAAAGACATTGAGGGAGTGGATGTGGCTCAAGCAGTTGAGCACCCTCCTCCCACATGAGAGATCCCAGGTTTGGTTCCTGGTGCCTCCTAAAGAAAAAAGTACACATACAACAAGCAGACATCGAGCAAAAACAATGAGCCAACAATGAGTTAAAAACAACGAGCAGACAATGAGCAAAAACAAAATGAGCAGGGGGCAGATGTGGTTCAAGCAGTTGAGCACCCACCTCCTGCAGGGGAGGTCCCAGGTTCAGTTCATACAATGAGCAGACAACAAGCACAAACAATGAGCAAAAACAATGAACAAACATATGAGGGAGCCATCTGTGTGAAGAGGTAGAAGACACTGAGTGAGCACAAAGAAGAATTTGAAATCCTGAATAGAAAAGTAACAGAGCTCATGGGAATGAAAAACACAATAGGTGAGATAAAAAACAAATTAGAGGCATACAAGAGCAGACTCAAAATGATAAAAGAGAGAATAAATGAAACTGAAGACAGAACAGCTGAAATTGAAGAGAGAAAAGAACACAGAGAGAAAAGATTGGAAAAAATTGAGCAGGGACTCAGGGAGGTGAATGACAACACGAAACACAACAACATACATGTCATGGGAACCAAGAGAAGAAAAAAGAAAAAGGGCAGAAAGAGTATTTGAGGAAATAATAGCTGAAAATTTCCCAAATCTCATGAAAAAAATGAACTTACATGTCTAAGAAGCACAGCGTACCCAAATCAGAATAAATGCAAATAGACCCACACCAAGACACATACTACACAGAATGTCAAATGTCAAAGATAAAGAGAAAATTCTGAAAGCAGCAAAGGAGAAGCAAACTGTCACATACAAGGGATGCCCAGTAAGACTTAGAGCAGATTTCTCATCAGAAACTATGGAGGTGAGAAGATAGTGGTATGATACAATTAGGATACTGAAAGAGAAAAACTGCCAGCTGAGAACTCTGTCCAGCAAAACTGTCCTTCAGATATGAAGGTGAGTATAAAATATTCACAAACAAACAGAAAGTAAGAGACCTCTTAAAAAAGAATCTACCTTTGCAGGAAATATTAAAGGAAGCCTTAGAACTTGAAAGAAAAAGACAAGAGAGAGAGGTTGGGAGGAGAGTATAAAAGAAAGAATAGCAGAAAGGATAACCAGAAGAATAAAAAGTCAGATGAAAATATATGACATACAAAAAGCAAAGAATAAGATGGTGGAAGTAAATAATGCATTTACAGTAATATCATTGAATGTGAATGGATTAAATTCCCCAATCAAAATATTTAGCCAGACAAAATGGATAAAAAAACATGAGCCATCCATATGTTGCTTACAAGAGACTCCCCTTAGACCCAGGGATACAAATGGGCTAAAAGTGAAAGGTTGGAAAAAGATACTCCACTCAAACAGCAACCAAAAAAGAGCAGGGGTAGCTAAAAGACTTTAAATGCAAAAAAGTTATAAGAGATACAGAAGTCCATTATATATTAATAAAAGGACAACCCAACAAGAAGCTATAACAGTCATAAATATCTATGCACCTAACTAGGATGCCCCAGAATACATATGAAAAAACTCTGACAAAACTGAAGGGAGGAATAAATATCTCTACAATAATTGTTGGAGACTTTAACACACCACTCACATTATTAGATAGAACAACTACACAGAAGATTAACAAAGAAACAGAGAAATTGAACAATATGATAAACAAGTGAGACCCAACATACAAAGAACATTGCATCCAAACTCAGTGGGTTATACATTCTTCTCAAGGACCCATGGATCTTTCTCTAGGATAGATCACATGTTAGGGCACACTGCTGATCTCAATGAATATAACAAGATTGAAACTATACAAAGCACCTTCTCAGATCATAATGGAATGAAACTGGAAATCATAACAGACAGAAAAAAGGTAAATTTGCAAATGTGTGGAGGCTAAACAACACATTCCTAAATAATCAGTGGGTCAAAGAAGAAATTGCAAGTGAAATCAGTAAATATATGGAGACAACTGAAAAGGAGAACACAAGTTATCAAATTTTATGGGATACAGTGAAGGCAGTCTTGAGAGGGAAATCAAGACCTAAACACCTATATTAAAAAAGAAGAAAGAGCTAAACTCAAAGATTTAACTGAACAACAAGAAAACTAGAAAAAGAACAGCAAACTAATCCCAAAGCTAGCAGAAGGAAAGAAATAATAAAGATTAGAACAAAAATAAATGAAATTGAGAAAAAAAATAGAGGAAATCAACAAAACCAAAATCTGGTTCTTTGAGATCAATAAAATTAATAAACCCCTAGCTAGACTAACAAAGAAAAAAAGAGAGATGATGCAAATAAATACAATCAGAAATGAAAAGGGGGAAGTTAAGACTGACCTCACAGAAATAAAAAGGATCATAGAGGATATTATAAGAAACTGTAGCCAACAAACTAGACAGCCTAGATGAAGTGGACAAATTCCTAGAAATGCACAAGCAATCAACACTGACACTATAAGAAATACAAGAACTTAACAAACCAATCACAAGCAAAGAGATTGAATCTGTCATAAAAAATCTCCCAACAAAGAAAATTCCAGGACCAGATGGCTTCACAGGTGAATTCTACCAAGCACATTGAAAAGAATTAACACCAATCCTCTTTTAAACTCTTCCAAAATATTGAAGAGGAGGGAAAATTACCCAACACATTTTAGGAAGCCAACATCACCCTAATACCAAAGCCAGATAAAGACACTACAAGAAAAGAAAATTACAGACCAATCTCTCTAATGAACATAGATGCAAAAATTCTCAACAACATACTTCCAAATCAAATCCAACAGCATATCAAAAGATATCATAACCAAGTGGGATTTACTCCTGGTATATAAAGCTGGTTCAACATAAGAAAATCAATCAACGTAATATACCACATTAACAGATTAAAGGGAAAAACTGTGTGATCATCTCAATCGATGAAGAAAAGGCATTTGACAAAATCCAGCATCCTTTCTTGATAAAAAGCAAAAGATAGGAATTGACTTCCAGGAAAATGGCAGACTAGAAAGACACAGGACTCTCTTCTCCTCCAGAAAAATAGCTAGAGGATAGGCTGAAACAGCCTGGAAAAGGATCTTCTAGGGTTTAGGACACCAGGAAAAGGCTGGACACTGCCCAGAGGAGAGAGGGACAAAGGAGGGGAATAGTGATGACAAAACTGTGAGTTGAAACCAGAGCCTGCTACTGCCAACACCCTCCCCCACACTAAAGATACTTTAAAATTCTTGGGCCTCTGGGCCTGTGGCTACAGACAAAGAGGGCTCCAGAGATCCACCACCTTAGGAAAGGGGAGAGAGAGGGACACAGCCTAAGGCTGACTTAGCTTCTGACCCACAAACTTGGTCTACTGTGTCCCACCAGCCCTTCCAGGCTGGGTGGGCTGTGCCATTGTTTTCCTTAGGAGCCAGCAAGGGGCTAAAGATATACGACCCTCCCAAACTCCTTCTCTGCTAACCAGGACTTATTTTTGAGGACTCAGAGGGGAGTGGAAATATATCCTACCTGGGAAAAGGGAGGGGGCTGCCAGAGAAGGTTGGAGAACTGTCTCTGAGAAAGTTTGAATTACAAGGCTCTTAGCCTCCAGGCAGGAAGCTCTATCACACTGATCCAGTCTGTGTTGCAACAAATACACTTCAACCAAGCATTGAGCTGAGACCTGCCAAAGAGCACCATCTGCTAGCAGACCAAGGAAGTGCACATGAGATAATTAAAAATAAGTAAGAGAGGCTATTTCTGGCCTTTATAGCTTCCCTCCCCAAGGCCCTAGGAAGCAGGTCTGCAACCAATTACTGGGTCCAGAGCCCAGTTTTGAGCAACTAGCAAGGACAATCCTAACAATCCAGGTTGACACAAGAATCAAAAAGCAGTGGTAGCACAAAGCCTCCTGCCATTAAATCCCTAAAAAAGAGAAAGAAATTGAGCATCTGAGTAAACTGCCATCCTAATCAGATGCCTAGACATCAGCAAAAACTTTCAAGCCATACTAAGAAAATGGAAGACATGGCCCAAGAAAAGGAATATATCAAAGCCCCAGAAGAGATGAGGATTTGAGAGAACTAATTAGTGAGATGAGCACAAATTTCCAAAATCAAAGTAATGAGTTGAAGAACAATTTGCCTAAAGAGATAAATGACATCAAGAAGACATTGAGGAAGTGGATGTAGCTTAAGCAATTGGGCTCCCGTTTACTGTATAGGGGGTCCAGGGTTCTATTCCTGGGACCTCCTGGTGAAAAGGAAGATGGCCCAAGCAGAGAGCTGGCCTGCACAGAGTGCTGGCCCACACAGGAGTGCTGGCCCATGCAGGAGTCCTGGCCCACACGGAGTGCTGGTCTGTGCTGAGAGCTGGCGTAGCAAGATGACACAACAAAAAGAGACACAGAAGAGAGACAATAAGAGACACAGCAGACCAGGGAGCTGAAGTGGTGCAAGAGATTGATCAGCCTCTCTCCACTTCAGAAGGTCCCAGAATCAGTTCCCAGTGCCGCCTAAATAGAAGACAAGCAGACACAGAAGAACATATAGAGAGTAGACAGTGACCATAAAACATTGGGGGGGGCGGGATAAATAAATAAATCTTTAAAGGAAAAAAAACCGTGAGTAGCTATATAAGTGTTAGATTAAGTAGATTTCCAAACAAAGAATATTACCAGAATAAAGAGGAACATTTCATAATGATAAAGGGTCCATTTATAAAGACATAAATATACTAAATCTAGTTGTACCTAATAGCAGAGCTTCAAAACACATGAAACATAAACTGATAGAATTGTAAAGAAAAATAGAAAGAAAGAAAAAAAGACATTGAGTAAGCACAAAGAAGAATTTGAAATCCTGAATAAAAAGTAACAGAGCTCATTGTAATGAAAGACACAATAGGTGAGATCAAAATATAGGAATAGAAGGAAAATTCCTCAATAAGATAAAAGGTATATATGAAAAATCCACAGCCAACATCGTACTCAATGGGGAAAGGTTGAAAGCTTTCTCCCCCTTAGACTGGCAACAAGATAAGGATCCCACTGTCACCATTGTTATTCAACATTGTACTAGAAATTCTAGCTAGAGCAATTAGACAAGAAAAAATATTAAAGTCATCCAAATAGGAAAATCCACTATTTGTGGATGACATGATCCTATATTTAGAAAATTCTGAAATGTCTACAACAAAGCTATTTGAGCTAATAAATGAGTTCAGCAAAGTGGCAGGATACAAGATCAATGTGGAAAAATCAGAAATGTTTTTGTACACTAGTATTGAACAATCTGAGGAGGAAATCGGGGGGAAAATTCCATTTACAATAGCAACAAAAAGACTCAATACTTAGGAATCCATTTAAACAATGACAATGAAGAACTAAACAAATGGAAAGACATTCCATGTTCATGGATTAGATGACTAAGTATCGTGAAGCTGTCAATCCCACCCAAACTGACTTATAGATTCAATGCAATACCAATAAAAATCACAACAGCCTATTTTACAGAAATAGAAAAGGCAATTACCAAATTCATTTGGAAGGGAACATGCACCCAAATAGCCAAAAGCATTCTAAAAAAGAAGAGTGACATGGGAGGAATTTCCCAGCCTGAACTTGAAACATACTACAAAGCTACAGTGGTCAAAACAGCATGGTATTGGCATAAAGATAGGCACATTGATCAGTGGAATAGATTTGAGAGTCCAGAAATAAACCCTTACCTATACAGTCAACTGGTTTTTTACAAACCTACCAAGTTAATGTTAATGGGACAAAACAGTCTCTTCAACAAATGGTGCTGGACAACTGGATATCTATAACCAAAATAATGAAAGAGGACCCCTATCTCACTCCCTATGCAAGAATCAACTCCAAATGGATCAAAGACCTAATTATGAAAACCAGGACCATAAAACTACTAGAAGAGAATGTAGGGAAACATCTTCAAGACCTTATAGTAGGTGGTGGTTTCTTGGACCTCATACCCAAAGCATGTGCAACAAAAGAAAAAATAGATAAATGGGACCTCCTCAAAATTAAACACTTTTGCACATCACAGGACTTTGTCAAAAGGGTGAAAAGGCAGCCAACTCAATGGGAGTAAATATTTGGAAATCACATATCCAATAAGCATTTAATATCCAGGATATATAAAGAGTTGTTACAACTCAACAATAAAAAGACAAATGACCCAATTAAAAAATGGGCAAAAGACTTGAATAGTAAAAGAAAGTAAGAGGATTGTTAGACAATGTCCTACTTGTGGGCCCATAAATGCCACCACTTTCTCTCCAGGAACTAATCCCCATGGAGAACATCCTAATGAAATTTGGCAAATGGATGTTACACATGTGCCTTCTTTTGGCTACCTTCTGTATGTGCATGTGACAGGGTACACATATTCTAATTTTATTTGGGCAACTGCTCAAGCTGGTGAAAAGGCCTCACATGTACGTTCTTATTTATTACATTGTTTTGCAGT
The DNA here is from genome assembly GCA_026826555.1 of Tolypeutes matacus. NCBI lineage: Eukaryota > Metazoa > Chordata > Mammalia > Cingulata > Chlamyphoridae > Tolypeutes > Tolypeutes matacus. Next base: position 52,325,385 of record JAKSZT010053883.1, read on the forward strand.
AATGGGCCTGCCAGCACAGCTAAAAACTGATAATGGGCCTGCTTATCTTAGTCAATCTTTCAAAAAATTTTGCAGTGACTGGAATATTAAACATGTTATAGGAATTCCATATAACCCTCAGGGACAAGCGATAGTAGAAAAAAGTAATCACTTATTAAAATTAATATTGCAAAAACAAAAAGGGGGAGATGGAGGAGAGTCTGCTAGGGACAGACTGTCTAGAGCACTGCTTACCTTAAATTTTCTTAATAGACAACAAATTTCTAATGCCACAGCAGCAGAAAGACATTGGGAGGTTAAAAAAAGGAATGAAGATGAAAAATGTGGATAACCAATATATTGGAAAAATGAAAGAACCAATAAATGGGAAAAAGGAGAGGTAAAATTTTGGGGCTGAGGTTTTGCTCTTATCATTACAGAAACAGGAGAAGAGCAGTGGATCCCCTCCAGAAGAATCAAGTCTAGAGTTGAAGATGCTGCCAAGACTTAAACAGTGTACATGGTGGTTTTACATTGGATTAATTATAGGTAAAGTATTAGGTCAAGGTAAGATACCACATCATAAATATACTTATTGGGCATACATAACCAACCCACCTCTTCTAGAGCTGTTAATTTGGAGCGATGAGACTTACCCAAATTTATCTTAATCAATCTCACAACAGACTACTTAATGACAAATGGCATATTTGTCATGGGCTTACAGAGGTTGTGTTGTTTAATGATTCCTATGGAATTGTAAAGGATCGGGCCCTTATAGGGATACCGAAACCTATTAAAAACACAACCATATTTTAGTTCATTAATAATTCAATCATAATCACTAATGACAGTAATCCTTATTTCTGGAATTTTGGTAATACAGCATTTACTAACAGCTCAATAATTTGGAAAAATCAAGGGAGATATATCCCACAACCATGGGACACTAAACTTAACAAAACACAAAGTTATTTGTGGAAATTATTTTGGGGAACTGGTCCAATTTTTGTAAGGCAAGGCAGCAAAACTAATATTACTATTTTAAAAAGAAAAGCAACCCAATTTCTTACAGTATGTGTGCGAGATCCTATAGTTTTATCATTGGAAAAGTAACTTTTGGTGAAAGGAACATTAGTTGCTCCAATTGCTCCTTATTTATATGTCTTAAGAATTCATATTTGCAGGAAAATCAAACTCTTTTTATAGCAAGAAGAAAAGGACTATGGTTACCAGTTAGATGACCAGACATTGGCAACAGTCTCCAGAATCCCAGTTACTGTGGCATTTCCTCGACCATTATTTAAAAAGAACTAAAAGACTGATTGGACTTTTAATAGCAGAAATTTTGGAACTGATTCGCATCATAACTGCTGCAGCTGTCACTGGCACAGCCCTGCATCAAGGAGTCCAGAATCAACAATATGTTAAGAAACATGGCCATGAAAAACTAATTTTGCATTACTTAGTAGAAAGATTCTACTAATAACCCCTTGATCTTAATACTAAATATCTGCACAAAAAATGTTCATTTAAGGAACCTGAAGAAGCATAAATATTAATGAAATTGCCTTCCATGTAAGAGCTCAAAAGCTTGGCTGGTAGTCAATGACGGGTAAGATTCTCAGAGGAGGACAACCTAAGACAGGCACAGTCACAAGAGCCTATGGAAGAAGACAAGTGTGACAGGAGGTCACCTTGTATCAGCTTATATAATGGTTCCTATGAGCTTTAATTAATAAAAAAGGGGGAAATGATGGAGTTTCAATTAAAGGCCATGGCAACTGACAAGAAAAAAGGTCACCTTGGAATGTAATAAACAAGTTCTGGAGTCTCATGCTAACAGGAGCTGGGTGGGGAAACATCCTGAGCTTGACTGTGAATTGCAGAAATGTAAAAGAGCTGAGTCATTGACCTTTAAGACTTGTTGATTTCAGTAAAATGTAACTGTCAAGTATCTACTGCCCTTGCACATGCTCACATGTATTTTCTTTGTTCTAAAGCCAAATAAAAGCCACACTTTATGAGGTGGCGGGGCTCTTCTCTCCATATCGGACGGAGAGTCCCCTGATCCCAGGTTTTCTTCTCTTTGTCTTATTCTTTCTTTCTCATCCGCGGCACCATTTTCACCAACCCAGTTCCTGAACGCCAACATTTGTCCAAAGAAGAAATACAAATGGCAAAAAAACACATGAAAAAATGTTCAACATCACTAATGATTAGGGAAATGCAAATCAAAACTACAATGAGATATCATTTCACACCTATCAGAATGGCCACTATTAAAAAGAGAACTACAAGTGTTGGAGAGGATGTGGAACACTTATTCACTCTTTGTGGGAATGTAAAGCCACTGTGGAGGACTGTTTAGCAGTTCCTAAAGAAGTTGAATATAGACTTACCACATGACCCTGCAATACCATTACTGGATATATACCCAGAAGAACTGAGAGCAGTGACACTAACAGGCATCTGCACACCAATGTTCATAGTGACATTATTCATGATTGCCAAAAGTTGGAAACAACCCAGGTGTCCATCAACAGATGAATGGATAAACAAACTGTGGTATAGTCACACAATGGAATATTATGCAGCTGTAAGAAGAAATGAAGTCGTAAAGCATATAACAACATGGATGAAACTGGAGGGCATTATGTTGAGTGAAGCAAGCCAGACATAAAAGGACAAATACTGTATGATTGTGTTACTATGAATTAAAAATATTGTATAACATATTGTATGATTCCATTTATGTAAACTGTAATTATAAATCAATTTATAAAGATAAAAAGTATAAAACAATTGATGTTATAATCACCTTTGAGTCATCAAGGAAAAAGAAAGAAAAAAAAAAAGGGTATATGCAGGGAGTGGATGTGGCTCAAGTGGTTGAGTGCATGCTTCCAATGTATAAGGTCCCCATTTTGATCCCTGGTACTTCCTAATATCAAAACAAACAAACAAATGAAAAAACTAATTCTCACTGGGGAGCAGATGTAGCTCAGTGGTCACGTGCCTGCTTCCCATGTACAAAGCCCTGAGCTCAATCCCCAGTACTTCCTAAAAAATATTAAAAAGTTTAAAAATTTTTAAAAAGAGTGTAAGTGAAGTATTATAGAAAATGCCCAGTTTGTGGTAAGTGTTTTATATTTCAGCAGTATAATGGGACTACTCCCTAGAAACTCATTCTGTAAAGGAGGATTGACTCATGCTTGGTAACTTATTAAAATGCTTAAATTTCTAAAATTTATAGATAAATGAGGAAAGAAGTTTAATATTCTGTATCAGGCAAACAGATCCATCCAAAAAGAAAAGCCTGAAGATGAAAACAAAACTGAGAGCTCATGTAGGCTAATATAAATCTTCTTCTAAATGAAAGCTCAGGAGGCTGTTCAAATTCTTCCTAGGCTTTGTTATCCTGATCTTTGGGATACTTGATTTTATATCTAAATAGGGGGAAGGTTAATGGGATCTAAACCTCTCCCCTCTGTACTTTACAAGTTGCAAAACTTGTCTGTATCCACTTTGCCTTAGAAAGAAGGCACAGAAATTATTCCTTTAGTGCATAGAAATCATCTAATCTTAGAGGTGGAATGGCTTTTAATGGTCTCTTGGAACACTGCCTCATTTTTTAAGATGGAAATGAACTCAGAGAGAATAAGGAGCCTTCTCAGGATAGAGAAAAAAACAAGATCTCAGATTTTCTCATTCCCAGTTCTATGGACTTTCCACTGTATACTGCAGCATTTCTGTTTTGTTTTGTTTTACTATGCACGTGAATGATTTTATTCAAGAATTGGGGACAAGGAAGAAACTTTCCACTCATAGAGCTATTCCTGTACTTCCTAATCTGTGATTCTTTTACAAGTGGTTTTCAACCCTGGATACTTGGAAATGTGTGACATTTTTTTGTAGTCACTATGACTGAGGGTTTCGACATGCATATAGTGGGTAGAACCTGAGAATGTTGCATAACACAGCGTAATAAATTGTCCTGCTCAAATGCAGCCATGGTCATGTTGGGGCGCTGGGGGGAAAGAATGTGAACGATGTTCCAAGCATTGTGCTGCTAAATGCTTAAATACATTATATCCTGTTTAATTTACACAATATATCAGTGACATACTGGTAAGGTGCTATTATAATTTCCATTTAACAAGGAGGAAACCAAGGCGAGAGGAAGACCTGCCTTTATGCTTGTACATATATAAGTATGTATTGGCATTTTTCTCAAAACTATCTTTTCTTTAGTATCAAAGTGCAGAAATTTTGGAACATAAAAGAAAGAAGAAAGACTTCAGTACAAAGAATATTACTGAGGGCACAAAGGGATATTTCATAATGACATAATAATTCTAAATGTATATGTACCTATTAACAGAGTTTCCAAATGCATGAAGCAAAAACTGATAAAGCTAAAAGAAAAAATAGACAAATCCATAGTTATCATTGGAGACGTCAACAAATTTCTTTCTGTAATTTATAGTATAAGTTAGTAGGAAATCAGTAGAAACATAGACAATTTGAATAATATTATCAACCAACTTGGCCTAATTGACACTTACAGAACAGTAGACCCCAAAATTGCAAAATACCCCAAAATTGCAAAATACACATTCTTTAAAAGCACGCACAGGGAGCGGATGTGGCTCAAGCAGTTGAGTGCCTGCTTCCCACATGGGAGGTCCCAGGTTTGGTTCTGGTGCCTCCTAAAAAAAACACAAAACTAACAAACAACAAACAAAACAAATGAAAAAACAACTCAGGGGAGTTGATGTGGCTCAGTGGTTGAGCACCAGCTTCCCACATACAAGGTTCCGGGTTCAGTCCCTGGCCTGGTACCTCAAAAAAAAAATCAATTTTAAAAAGATAACTGGAAAAGCCTCAGTATTTGGAAATTTAAAAAATTTTAAATACTCGAAACTCAGAATAAATCACAGGAAAACAGGAAAATATTTTGAACTAAATGACAAAGAAACTAAAACATAAAGCATTGTGGGATATAGCTCTAGCAGTGGTAAATGCATAGCTTTAAATTCTTATATTAATAAAGAAGAAAGGTGAAAAAAGTGATTATTCACCACCTGGCTGGCAATGAGGTTCCATCTGGGGCATGGATACTCCCTGATACAAGGTAGTGGCTCAATTGCCGTAACTTTCACCAGTGGTGACTTTAAAGAATGTTCTGGTGAAGGAGAATGCTTTAGTTGGTGTAATGATTCAGGCATATGGCATGTCATAGATACTAAGGTGTGCTCTTATGCAATAGAGTAAAAAAGATCTCTCCATTAGCAGCCTCTGTCCTATAGAGAACCAATTTCTATCTGCCATGGGAAGAAATGGATGTGATCCGTGATGATGAGTATAAAACACCCAAAATATATATGAAATAGAATGAAATAAAACTAATTAAGTATTCTTAAAACAAACCCATAGTCTAATTTTTTATTTCTCTCTACATCTTTTATATAGTGTTGACTGAATACTCATTTTTATATCAACCTAAACTTTATATTTATCTGTATATGCAAGGCTGCAAAGCAGAACCGGCAAACCCTCTCTCTTCCACAAAATTACTGTTGTTTGGCATGAAAGATGTTTAAAAACATTGGGAGAATTCACACAAAATCCAGGTTTCTGGCTTCTCTTCAAACTCAGAAGATCTGACAACACTGGACTTGAACTTCCCTGGAATAACAGTCAATAAAAGCTGAATAATCATTCACCATTTAGATGCTATTCACTTACCTACTCCTTCTTTTCTTAGTTACCTGTTTTCTATTTGAAGGTGAATTTGCAACTTTTGACTTAATGTAATGACTATATTTGGATATATTAGTTAGGATAAGGTTTAGCTGCAGATGACAGAAAATCCCATAATAGTAATGACTTAAACAAGAGAGAAGTTTATTTTTTTCTCTCATTAAAAAAATCTAAGATAGACAGCTCGGGGCTCTTAAGGTAGCTCCTCAAAGTTGTTAGGGACCCAGGTCCCTTCTAGTTCACTGCTCGGCCATTCACAGATTGTGACCATCATCCTCATGGTCCAAGTACTGCTAGAGTTCCAGGCACCAGGACTATGTTCTAAATGGCAGGATGGAAGAAAGGGAAAGAAGTTCGTGCCCCTCTACCATTAAAGGAAGGTCCTTGGAAAGCCCTATACAGAACTTCTGTTTATATATGACTAGTCAGAATTTAGTCACATGGCCATATCTAGCAGCAAGGGAGGCTGAAAATTTTTTACTTTTACCCAGGTGACCCTGTACCTAGCAAAAAATCATAGTTATTTCTTCTATTAGAGGAAAGAGAGACTAGTATTGGGTGGTAACTAGCAATCTAAGCCTTACTATCTGACTTATTAAGTATCTCTGGGGCACCTAGATGGATATTGTCAATTGTAAAAGCTTCTGGAAACATTGGCAACATGAAAATAATCTCAGCACAAAGCCAGAGTGAACATTTTAAAACAGAAGTCAGATCACATCTCTTTGACATTTAAAACTCTCCTTAGCTCTCCATTTCATTCAGAATAAAAGTTGAAGTCCTAACAATGGCTTGCAAGACTCCATTAGCAGAGAACACTCCCTAACTCCATCTATGAGGCCAACAACACCCTCACACCAGAGCCAGATAAACATACACAAGAAGAGAAAACATCGCTTATGAGTATAGATGCAAAAATCCTCAACAAAATATTTAGCAAACCAAATCCAACAGCACATTAAAAGAATTATACACCAAGATCAAGTGGGTTTATCCTTGCTATGCAAGGGTGGCTCAACATAAGAAAATCAATAAATGTAAAACACCACATTAACAGAATGAAGGAAAAAAATACACAATCATCTCAATTGATGCAAAAAAAGGCATTTAACAAAATGCTACACCCTTTCATGATTAAAAAAACAAACAAAACACTTAGAACACTAGGACTGGAAGAAACTTCCTCAACATGATAAAGGGCATATATGAAAATCCCACAGCTAACATTCTACTTAATGGTCAAAGACTGAAAGCTTTCCCTCTAAGATCAGAAACAAGACAAGGATGTCCACTGTCACCACTGTTATTCAATATTGTACTGAAGTTCTTGCCATTGAAACTTGGCAAGGAAAAGAAAAACAAAATGCATCCAAATTGGAAAGGAAGTAGAATTTTCCCTATTTGTAGATAATGTGATCCTATACACAGAAAATCCTAAAAAATCCACAAAGCTCTTAGAGCTAATAAACGAATTCAGCAAAGTGGTGGGGTACAAGATCAACATCCAAAAAAATCAGTAGCGTCTCTATACATGAGCAATGAAACATCAGAAGAAATCAAGAAAAAAAAAATTCCATTCACAATAGCAACTAAAACAATAAAATATTGAGAAATATTCTTCTCAACCTTACCGCATGGCTGAATATTCACTAAGCTATAGTTTTTGGTTTAGCATGCCACTTCAATCTTGATATTTTCTCTTATTGGGTGAGAACTTTTTATTTTGGTCTTTCCCAAGGGACTCTACTGTTACCCATTTTAGAGTGTGGAAATTGAGGTTGAGGGAGGTGGTAAAATTAGCAATTTTACCTGTGAAATATTTGTGAAAATATGCATACAATGTGTATCTATGAAATCTTTTTGTACTACAGTGACAGCATATCAAAAATATCTCCTTTATCTTATATTGTATTTTTCGTTGTGTATTTCATATGTGTAGCATTTACATCTTGTGACACTGAGGATCTGGGCACCTACCTGTAGTTGGGTAAAGAGCATGTAATTGAGGGTCATAAAGATGCAGGTTCACATCTTGGCTCTTCTGTTTCCAACCTTGGTCGGGCAGCTTGATTATTCTTAAATTTAATTCATATGGGTATGAACCCATTGTAAATATGACCTTTTGATGAGATGACTTCATTTAAGGTATGTGTGGCCCAGACCAATCAGGATGGAATTTAATCCTATTACTGGAGTCCTTTGTAAGCTGAATGAAATTCAGACATTAGGAGAGCAACCCATGAAGCTGAACATCAACTGAACCCAGAAGACAAGGGAGAGACCAGGAGATGCAACTATGTGCATTGCTATCTGACAAGCTAAGGACCAAGAATCACTGGCAGCTAGCCCCAGGATGTCACAGGAGGACTCCCGACCTCACACCATATATAAAAATCAACTCAAAATGGATCAAAGACCTTAATATAAGAGCTAGAGCTATCAAATTCGTGGAAGAAAACATAGGGAAGCATCTTCAGGACCTTGTGTTAGACAATGATTTCTTAGACTTTATACCAAAAGCACAAGTAACAAAAGAAAAAAAAATTAGATAAATGGGACCTCATCAAAATAAAAAACTTTTGCACCTCAAAGAACTTGATCATGAAAGTAAAATGACAACCTTCACAATGGGAAAAAATATTTGGAAACCACATATCTGATAAAAATTTAATACACAGAATATATAAAGAAATCCTTTAACTTAACAACAAAAAGGAAAAAACAAACAATTAAAAAATGGGCAAAAAACTTGAACAGACATCTTTCCAAAGAAGATACATGAATAACCAGAAAGCACATGAAAAGTTGCTCAACATCACTAGCCATCAGGGAAATGCAAATCAAAACCATAAAGAGAGCAGAGCAGGTGTAGTTCAGTGGTTGAGTGCCTGCTTCGCATGTAGGAGGTCCCTGGGTTCAATCCCCAGTACCACCTGAAAAACAAACAAAGAAACAAACAAAAAACACACAAAGAGGTACCATTTCATACCCACTAGAATGGCTACTATTAAAAAACAAAAAATAACAAGTGTTGGAAAGGATGTGGAGAAATAGGAACACTCATTCATTGCTGGTGGGAATGTAAAATAGTGCAGCTGCTGTGGAAGACAGTTTGGCCATTCCTCAGAAAATTAATTATAGATTTACCATATAACCAGCAATCCCACTTCTATGCATATCCCAAAAGAATTGAAAGCAGGGATTCAGACAGATATTTGCACACTGATGTTCATCAAGGCATTAGTCACAATTGCCAAACATGGAAGCAACCCAAGTATCCATCAACTGATATAATGGACAAACATTATGTGAAATATATTCACAATAGGGTATTATTCAACTATAAAAAGGAATGAAGCCCTTATACATGTGACAACATGGATGAACCTTGAAAACACCATGTTGAGTGAAATCAGTTAGACACAAAAGGACAAATATTGTAAGATCTAACTGATTTGAAACAATTACAACAAACAAACTCATAGAGTCAGAATCTAGAATATAGAATGCAGGGGGACAGGGTGGGGATACGGAAAAGGGGGTCAAAGCTTAAAATATACAGGGTTCCTATTTGGAATGATGAAAATGCTTTGGTAATAGATGGTGGTGACGGTAGCACAACATTGTGAATGTAATTAACAGCACCGAAATATATGTCTGAATGATAGATAATTAACAGGGGAAATGTTAGATTGTATAAATGGTAACAGAATAAAATTTTTTAAAAATCCAGGAAAAACACTATGCAAACAGTGAACCCTAAGTTAAACCATGGACTTTAATTAATAGTACAATTATAAATATGGGCTCTTATCAAGTGTAACAAATGTTCCACACCAATGCAAGGTGTTGGTGGTGGGGTGGTACATTGGAGGGAATCCTGTATTTTATGTATGATTATTCTGTAAATCCACAATTTCTCTAATAAAGAGAAAAACGACTCCATTACCTCTTTCTCTTTGTCTCTTTATTCTCTAACTCCTTCATTGTCATGCTGACTTTCTTATTATATCTTGACCATGCCAGGAATAGTCCAATCTTAGGGCCTTGCTGGTTCCTCCTTCTACATGAAAGTCTTTTCCCTCCAGATATGTGCATTAGTAGATCCTTTACCTCCTTCAAGTCTTTGTCCAACTCCTAGCTCCTCACGAAGGACTAATCTGACTTGTCTACTTAAAATTTCTACTCCCATCTTTCTCTCCCTGGCACTCCTGATGACAATTACTTTACTCTACCTTTTATTTTCACAGCATTTAACACCTTCTCCAACACTACATCATTATTAGTTTATTATGTTTATTGTTTACTATCTCCTAGTATAATTTAAACTCTAACAGGACAGGATTCTTTGTCGGTTTTATTCACAGATAGAGCCAAGTACCTAGAATAGTGTCCTTGCACATAACAGGCACTCAGTAAATATTTGTTGAATAATTGAATCTAATAAATTGACCAGGAAAGTCAAGAATCTCCAGAACCACGTCAAAGAATGAGTATTAGGAAAAGGGAGAAAAGACTTAGGGGGATCCCTGACAGCTTCTAGATGACCTATTTTGTCCTTTTCAACCCTAAAGTTCTATGATTCTATAAAATATCCATAGATGAAGGAGTAGAATCAGAATTTTTTATCTGAAATAAACATGAAAGATCTTCTAATCCATTACTCTCATTTTACTGATAAAGAAAATGAGGCACAGAATGATTAAGTGATTTGCTGGGGACCACACTACTATCTAATAGGACAGGCAGAACTGAAAACCAAGACTCTCATCTCCCACTCAAGTATTCTTTCTACTATATAATATCATTCCTTTTAAAAAAAAACAAAACCATTCTTCGGATATTATTATTACTACTGGCTTTCATTCTTTTACTTCTTAACTTTGTATTATGGAAAATTTCAAACATATACAAAAGTAAAGAGAACAGTATACTAAAACCCCATCCAACAACTTCAAAATTACATCAACTCATAGCCAATCTCATTTCATCTATATCTCCACTTCTTCCCCCATTCTCCTGCCATATTATTTTTAATTCCAGCTATTGTAGCACCTCATTTGTAAATACTTCAGTAGGGATCTCTAAAAGATTGGGGCTTTTTATAAACATAGCCATAATACCATTACCAAATCTAAAAAAGACAACATTAATTCTTTTTTTTTAAACAATTTATTGAAGTATATCATTCATATATGAACATAAATAAACTATAAGTGTTCAGTAAACATCATGAACTTACAAAACAAACATGTATAACATCATACAGGGCTCCCACACATCACACCCACACACAAAACCCTGCATTGTTGTGAAACATTTGTTAACAAATTATGAAAGAGCATCGTCAAAGTATTACTCCTAACTATAGTCTGTATCTTCCTCCCGTATACATTTTTTTTAAGGATTTAATTTATTTATTTACTTGTATCCACTTTTATATGCCTGTAGTGTCAAGATGTCTCTAGAGCCCTCAGGAGCTCCCCTGTTGGAGGCAGTCTTTACTGTGGCAGTCGAAGAGATCCTGCTGAGACATGCATAAGTGTAACCTCTGGAATGACCTCCCAATTCACTTTGAAATCTCAGCCATAAAAACTCATTTAAAACTTAAATGACAATAGGTATTTAATATTTTTCCCCTTGTTCCAAATGCATGGCACTTGGTAATAATCCCTCAGTGCCAGGGTGGCTCATCCCTGGGGTCATGTCCCACACCAAGGGGAAGGTAGTGTGTTTATATGCTGTGTTTAGCTTAGATAGAGGCCACATTTAAGCAAAAGGAGGCTTTCAGGAGGTAACTCTTAGACAATATAAATACTTCCCTCTAGATTTCCTATCCCAAATCTAGACAATATAAATACTAGGCTAAGTTTCAATTTCACAAAAACAAGGTTCATAAGTACAGCCATCAATATCAAGGGCCTGGTGTAATGGTCTGTCCTCCTTCACTGGGCACTGCCCATGTACTTGGGGGATTCTTGCTGCTTTAATAGAGAATGTAACAGGACATCCCAGGATGGGAATTCAATACTCTTTTGGTTATTGTGTGGGTCTCCACCTACCGAGACAATGCCCCATGACCACTTGAACATATTCATATACCATAGAGGCACACCCCAGATGCACCCCTCCCCACACATCCCCCCCATCACCAACACCCCACACCAGTGATCCTCCCCTGCCACAGTTGTGATCCCAAAACCTCCCCCAAAACAAAGCCAAAAATAAACAAATAAAAATAAGAAAATAATTACAATAAAAACAAATAGAATTACAAAAATAAAAATAAAATAAATGTTTTTTATTGTGTCTTTCATCACTATAAGATTTGTTGTTTTTTATGTACAGTGACCATTTCTTTTTGCTTTTATCTTTAAAGAAGCTTTAGGTTACAGAAAAGTCACAGAAAATATAGGGGATTCCCCTATACCCAACCTTCTCCCCCTCTTCCACTCTCCCCTATTAATAACATTTTACATGTGTATGATAATTTGTTACAATTGCTGGTATAAATACTGAAGCATTGCTACTAACCATGGTCAATGGTTTACCTTATGATTAATATTTTGTACCATACACTTTTATAGGTTTTGACAAAATTTAAAGTGGCCTGTATCTGTCATGGCAAGATCATGCAGAACAATTCCAATGTCCTAAAAATGTCCTATGTTCCATCTATTCTATTCTTCCCTCCCCCTTCCCTCAGAACCTATAGTAACCACTGAGTTTCAAGTTTTGAAGAATAAGGTTCATAGTTACATGCAATAATATTAAGGGCTTGACATATTGGTCTGTTTTCTTTTATGAGGCACTGCCTATGTTCTCGAGAGATTCTTCGTCCTCTAATTGAGAACATAGCAGCACACCCCAAGATGGGAGTTTAATATTTTCTTGTTTATAGTGTGGGTCTCCACCCACTGAGATAACACACTATGACAAGATGAACACTTTCATATTACATCAAAGCCTGCCCCAGGTGCGCCCTACCCCATATATCTCCCCACCCCGATCCCAGTAGTTTTTAATAGCTTCCTTATTTTCTGATATAAAAATATGTACATTTCCTATCCCAAATCTAGAATCAGCATTCTGTCCAAAGACCTTTGGAATCAGCCATTTATCCAAAGATTCTTGGCTCTTTTTAGTGGGATATGGTATTTGAAGACAACAATTTAGAATGTTAGGGGGCCTCATTACTACTGAATTGGTCATCATTTCTAAGCCCTTTCAATGAGCAGACATTTTTTTGTAAGAGAAAACACATCATGAATTCTTACTAATCTTTCTGTTACAAATTTAAAATGACAGAGTTTTATTAAGTCATTGATGTTACATTTTGTATCTCTTTTCTGTTGTGCCCACAAATCTTGGTTTGTAATATTAACATAATTACTTATTAGTTTTATCTATACACATATCTTATATAAACATTAGTTTCAAAGTTATAATTATAATACCAATATTATTAATAACAATGTGATTATAATGTTTTTGCAATTCTTTTGTCCTTAAAGAGTATACTATGAGGGATAAACTATCAAATCACCCTGTTTTGAAATAATTCTTTTTTGTGTGATTATGCTACCATTCAGCGCACAGTTCAATGCATTGTTTTACCATTTCTATTTTTTGTTTGCTTTTTTGTTTCAGTTTAATTTTTCTAGAACTATTTAAAACATTTACCTGGTTCCAAAGTCAAATCTACAAAACAAAGGTATATTCAGAAAAATTTAGCTTCTATCCTTGTCTCCTCCACTTTCTTCCCTCCCTTCCTTTATTGTTAACCATTAAAATATCTATAGTTTGCTATTTTGGTTTTTTTTCCCCACATTTTAAAATTTTAATGGAGATTAACACATATACAAATTTAATTCAAAGTAATATTAAGGATTTATCTGATTTACAGAAAAAAATACAATTAGGAGATTAAGGGCAAAACTCCATTAGTGTAAAAGTCACTGGCTACTATCTAGCACAGGAGCAACTTTCAGCAGTTTGAAGCACTAGAAGATCTTAAAATGTATACAGAGAAAAAGATGTGTGTGTCTCTTTACATTGAGTTAAATTATGAATTTTATTCTCTGAAAAGTCAAACCCAAATGTCACTTTATCAATTTTTATGTAGTTTAGCAAATAACATTTAGCAATCTTTTGTTTAGTAATCCTTTGTATAAATATAAAAATCTCAGATATGTGAAAATGTTTTTTCAAATCATACTTCCATTTCTTCACAGCTTTATATGCAATTACAATTTTCAAACTTTGAATATTCTGTGTACTTTGATATATCTGTACAAGAAAAGCATGGTAAAAACATTTAATAAGATTAAATAGATCTGATTTGCAAAAATTGATTTCTGACATTTGTGTGCTCTTGCAAAGAGTGCATAGGACATTTCTGCAGCAATCAAAAAGGTAAAATCTTTTTAAACTCAGATTTCAAGTTTCCTCTATTTAAAGTATTCTAACCCCTGAAAATACTTTCAAGTTTTGCTTTCTAGATGCAATAGGTATTTTGTTTTATATACACATGTTTTTTTCCTTAAACTTTTATAATTTCAAACCATTGGAGCAAAATAATCAAATTCAGCATGATGATATCTTCACTGAACCTGAAGAAGTCCTCTGGTGGGATTAATATCAAGATTTCTAATGTGCCATCTTGAAAAACTAGTTTAAGATTGTATACTAGATTTCTTGGTGTTCAGTTGTAGTGGTTGGTGGACAGTAGCAGAGCCAAGATCTGAGGAATGTGCTGGCTGTCCGTCAGATTGCCCAGAGGACCATAAGTACTGCTTCATGCAGGCAATTTGAAAATAAAATTCCAGAAAAGCACAAGCTATTTCAGGAGGATAATGGAATTCCAGTGCATCTGAAAGGCAGGTTAGCTGATGCCCTCCTGTATAGAGCCACTATGGTCCTTACAGTTGGTGGAACAGCGTATGCTCTGTATCAGCTGGCCATGGCTTCATTTCCCAAGAATCAGGATTGACTTCAGTTTACCATCCCAGCAATCATTTCGTTCAGCTTAATTCAGCTCTCTATGGACCAGTAATCTGAAAAATAACTGAGCTTTGGGGGATCAATATTTATTGGCTTGTACTAACTGCCATGAATAAAGCAATCTTTACCATGAAAAAAAAAATGATTGTATACTGGGAAGCAGATGTGGCTCAAGCAATTGTGCTCCCGCCAACCACATGGGAGGTCCCTGGTTCAGTTCCCGGTGCCTCCTAAAGAAGACAGCAAGCTGGCATGATGGACAGGCACGGCAAGCTGATGCAACAAGAGACACAACAAAGCAGGGAGCAGAGGTTCCTGGGGCCTCCTAAAGAAGAAGAGCAAGACAGTGAGCTGATGGCGGGCAGGCGCAGCAAGCTGATGTAGCAAGATGATGCAACAAGAGACACAAGAAGAAGGACATATTGAGAGACACAGCAAAGCAGGGAATGGAGGTGGCTCAGGCGATTAGGTGCCTCCCTCCCACATCAAGGGTCCTGGGTTTGGTTCCCAGTGCCTCCTAAAGAAACAAGGAAGATGAACAGACACAGCAAGTGCAAACAACAAGGGAGTGGGGAAAATAAATAAATAAAATAAATCTTTTTTAAAAAAAGATTGTATACTGCTCTGCTTTATGGGATTTCCTTCACTTTTAGGACCATAACCATATAAGAAAGTAGCTGTTATTACAAGGATGGCTCCAAAGAAAAAGACACTGGTTGGCACAAAATCTTGTAGCCAAAAATAGGCTGTATCAGTGTTGGTAATATTATGGCTAAAGAGGTTGCAAATCCTTTTAAAATATTATCTGCACACTTAATAACAGCAATTACAAGCCTTCCAAGTGCCTAAAGAACAACTACTATCCAGGTCAGTTGATTACAGGCCTTAAAAAAAATACATTCTTTGATACTGATTCTCCATCATTAATGTATATATACATCCATGTGATGGTAAGGCTAATGTGTCAACTCGGCCAGGTAATTGTGCCCATTTTTTTGGTCAAGCAAGCACTGGGTTAATTGTAATACAAGGACATTTATGGACTTTAGTCATCAGTGAGTTTACTGCATAGAAGGCTGATTACATCTACAATCAACCAGGGAGACTGCCATCAGCAATGAGTGACGTTTTATCCAATCAGTTGAATGCCTTAAAAGGGGAAGTGATTCCAGCATTCAGAGAGAATTTCCCAGCTCCTCTTTGGACAGCCAACGTCTTCTGGAAACTCATCAAGGACCTTCGTTGGACTTTCATCGAACCCCCTGGTTTGCAGCCTGCCTGCGGAACCTGGACTTGTGCATCTCCACGGTCACATGATAGACTCCTCTAAAATCTCATACTATTTACAGATATCTCCTGTTGATTCTGTTTCCCTAGAGAACCCTGATGAATACAATCTATTAATCCAAATATACTCCCAAAGAAACCAAGCTGAATGCTTCTCATCCTCATGGATTGTTTGGTTTCTTTTAAAATTTTCTCAAAGTCAACCCCAGGAATGTCACTTAAAAAAATATGCTGTGAGACAACATGCCCGACAGACACCATGGCTGTGAGATCCCACTGAGACCTTGACCCCGACCTTGAGGTCTCAGTTAACTCTTTCTGGGACCACTCCTTGGCCCCGAATATTCCAAACAGTCCTCACCATTGGCCCCCACCATTGGTGGGGTGGCTAATAACAGCTGGGGTCCCTCCCCTCAGCATTAGCAAGGGAAGGAATAATTAATAGCTTAAAAGGTGACCATACTAGCCAAAGCCGGCTCTCTGCCTAGAGGAGCACCCACCAAATCTCAGTGTGTATTTCTGTCTTCCTCTCCCATCTCTCAGCAAGCTCTATTCTTTTCCTCCATTTCCCAATAAATTCTTCTTACTGGCCTAACAAAAACAAGCAAACAAACAACAAACAACAACAACTCCACCCCCCCACCCCCAACAAAACAAACAAACACATCCTGTGAGAACTGCCAGGAGTCCTACCAATTCAGAGCTAGCTGAAAGTTCCTTATAATCAAGTTCTTGAGAGTCTGGGGGTCACTGAACAAAGGGAACTCCTATCATCAAAATTACTAGGGAGATGGGAAGCGGATGTGGCTCAACCACTTGGGCACCTGCCTACCACATGGGAGGTCCGGGGGTTGGATCCCAGTGTCTCCTAAAGGAAGACCAGCAGACGCCGCCTCCTGCTGCAACAAGCAGATGCCACAAGCCAGCAGACTCTGCAGCCCACAGGGAGGGGATGTGGCTCAGGATGCTGGGCCCTCCCCCTGTTATGTGGGAGGTCCTGGGTGCAAACAAACAGAAACATCTGGGGGAAGGGAGGGATAAGTAAAGAAAAATAAAGTAAATAAAATAAATCTAAAAAAAAAAAAATTTACTAGGGAGAGCCACTGGTACACACCTAATGTTTTACTAAATATAGACACAGAAAACAACGCCGCTGTAAGAATGTTTAACGGATTCGTGACCAGATAAGTAGCTGCATCTAGATTTGACAGCGTCGCACACAATAAATTATTCTGAAGAGTATATATATATAGCAAGTTTAAACGTTTCCGTAGGTGTATTAGGAATTCCATCATGTCGTATTCGATTCAATGCTCTGAGCCTACATTTGCTGTCTCTGTAAACTAGTAAAATGCAGGCCATTATCTTCAAACGTTCAGCAAGAACCACTGCAGAAGAAGATAGATAAGGAGGTCCCTCCTCTTTTAAAGTCCAAGAATAACGCTTTGTTTGGAACCAAACTGGTAGTCTGAAAGATCAAAATTCCCAAGGAAAGATATTTTGGGTTGGCGGACGTTGTCATACCTTCATCTGCCTAAGGCAGCTTTTCCCTTTCGTGAAGTCCCTATGGCTTGGATGGGTGCTTAACACCCGGCTACAACAACCGCGCGGGAGCTCGCGGGACCCTCCCTGGAAGGAAAGCCCTCCAGCGCGGCCCACCGCCCCCTCCGCTCTCCGCGCCGCAGGCTCTCAAGTACTCACTGCCGCTTTCTTTCGCTCGACACACCCCTTCCCTCGGGTCCTTTTTCCTGCTCCGCCCAGCACATTCCGCACGCTGTAGGGGCTATCACGTGTCTGTTCATCCGCTCCCATTCCTTCTTAGCTGACACTTCAGGTCCCAGATGCCGTCCGCTCCATCCACGCAGACTTCACTCCAGCCTCCGCCGCACCCTTGTTCCACCTGCCAGCGCTGCCCCGGCCGCCCCAGCAGCTTCCCGCACCCAGAGCGAGCGCCGCAGCCGCCGGCCCCGCGCCAGCCGCTCCCCGTGAGTGCCCCAGACTCACCTCCGCGCAGCCGCGCCCTTTGCGCGCACTGTAGGCTGCGGCCCAGCCACGCCGGGCGCCCCAGGGTCCCCCGCGACCGCTGGCTGGCCGCGAGCGCCGCTCGCTCCTTGGTTTTGTTTTTAATATAAGCAAATACAAATATATATTTGAATCCTCTTTTCTCTTTTAGTTAAGTAGTAACATGCTATATACACTTCCTCCACCTTGCCTTTTACACTTAATTCATCCTGAAGATAACTCTATAGGAATAAGTAGAAAGCTCTTCCTTTTTACACCTGCTTGTCACTCTATTCTGATGGTGCCCTAACATGTTTGTTTAATCCCCTATTGATGATATTGTGTTGTTTCCAGGGCTGTCACCTGTTTATCTTCAGGATAGAGATTTTGAAGTGGAATTGCTAAGTTAAAGAGCAAATAAATAGGTAACCTTGTCAGATTTTCACTGGTATTCATTCTTGGGAACCATCTCCTTCTCTTTGTCATTTTCCTTCAAGGATTCTCTATCTATCCAGCCCAACAGGTCAGGCATTTGAAGATTTCCTCCAACTTTCCTCTTACTCCCTCTCACTAGGGAAGCAGGTATAAAGTTCACATGATTTGACCTCCTAGGTATGTTTCAAACTGGGTTCTGATTTTTCATCCCCAAGGCCACTGCTTCAATTCAAACTCTAGTGAACTTGCTTTGGACATTCTCTCTCCCCCATATTACCGGGATCTTGGTGCATAGTAGAGTGTGTAATAGGAATTTGACTTGGTTGGAAGTTCAGGGAATACTTGCATAAGAAAATGATTCTTAAGCTTATACCTGAAGACCGAATCGGCACTAACTAGGGGAAAAGTCATCCTAGGCAGAAGGGAAAGCATGCCCACACGACCTGTGATAGGAGAATACATGAAAAGGAGGAGGGGCTGAAAGAAAACCAGTGAATGGGAAGCCAAAAGCGGAAGAAAATAAATTGGACAGGTAGGCAGAGGCTAGAACATGTAGGGTTTGTAGGCTAAATTAAAGATACTGTATTTGTGCTGTATATAGAAACCACTTAAGGAATTTAAGCAACAGGGTGATGCAATCAGAATTGGTAATTGAAAACATCATTCTGGATGCTATGTAAACAAAATTTGGAGTAGTCCAGGCAAGAGAGACTGGTAAATTGGCCTAAGGTGGCAGTGGTAGTGGCAAAGTAGGCAGATTTAAGAAATATTTAGGAGGTAAAAATAGGACTAGTGATGAATTGGTTAAGGGGAAATTTCCTTTAACCATGTTTCTACTTATATGATTTGATGGATATAGTGATACCAATCACTAAAATAGGGAACTTTGAAGGACAACCAGGTGGGGTGGAAATATTGTTACTGGGTTTTTTTTTTAACATGTTGAAACTGAAGTGCATTTGAGAGTCTAAGATATGATAGTAAGTATCAAATGGAAATAAAGATTAGGGAAGAGGTTTCACCTGAGGCTATTCATTTGTGAGTCATCTGCAAATGGTGTAATTTGAAGTCAAGGGTATAGATGAGAATGACTAAATATATAATGAAGAGAGGCCTAAGACTAAGCCCTGAGGACTAACACATAAACAGCCAGAGAAAGGAGGAGGAACACAAAAAGGAGGTAGAGAAATAGCAGCTCGTGAGTGGGGATAAAAGGAAGCCAGGGAAATAAAGTGCTTAAAGGAGAGAATGCTTAATTGTGAATGCTGCCTGAGATGGAATTAAAGTAAAGCCAGAAAAAAAGTTATCATTAGTTCAGGGAACAGAGAGGTCATTAGTAACTTCAATAAGGACAGTTTCAGTGAAGTGGTGGGGGCAGCCGTCTAATTAAAGTGTGTTGGGTAGTGACTGGGAGATGAGAAAGTGAAGACAGCTCTTTCTTTAAAGAAATTTAACTGGGAAGGGAAGCACAACAGTGGTGTAGTAGCTGGGAGATGATATGCAGTCAAGGGAGGGCTTTTAAAGATGGAAAAGTATTTTGAATGCAGATAGGGATGATCCAGTAGAATGAGAGAGATTATTGCTGTAAGGGGCGAGGGGGGAGGACGGGGACCAAGAAGGCCAGAGGGAATTAGCTCTATATTAGAAACTGGCTTACTATAGGAGAAAGGACACTTCATCAGATGAAATAGCAGCAAAGGAAAAGATGAGGGCAAGGACAGATATATTTGTGGATCAAGTAATAAGATGACGAGGAAGTGCCCATTTGATGGTTTTTATTTTCTCAATTAGATTTGAAGAGAGGTTATCATTAGAACATGACAGTGATGGAGACAGGAAATTTGAGGATAGAGATTCTATGAAGTAGATATTTTAGAGAATGGGGAAGTGAGCTTATTAGACAAATGTAGTATGATGGCTAGGCATTATTCACAATTTATCTATCAATTGGCAACATTATTGCCCTTCTATACTTAACATCCTGTTTTGTAAATTAATCCAAGCTTATCTCTGCAAGAATTTGGTCTGAATTACTCAGGTGATGGTTTCAGTTCTCCACTTATGTCTTGGCCAGGATCTCCCAAAAGCAGAGCCTGAAGCAGAGGGCTTATACGTGCTCATTTCCTTATGGAGTACAGCCCTAGGGAACAAGAACGAAGGACACAAGTGAAGTCAGGGAAGAGTGAAAGCCAAAGTGAGGATGTTATATGTGAGCTGCTGCAAAGCACAACTGATTGCTGGATTCAAAAGACTATACTCCTATAGATCAGAATATGGTGTCTCTCGGACTGCCCACTGAGGAAAGGAGGGGTGGAAAGGAGAAAGATTTTATCCATTGGCTCTTACGGATCATAGGTTCACTCCCCTGTACTTCCAGGTTGTGCGTGTCTGGGTGCAGGCCTCTAGTAGGGTCCAGTAGTAGCTGCATCAAAAAGGGGGAAAAAATAAAAAGGAAGGTGGAAGGAGATGCAAGTCAGGACAGGAATTGAGGTGATGTCACCTCTGCCTGTATGAACTTTGTTGGAGCCCATGCGGAGCTGGCTGCCCCAGCAGCAGCTGGAATAAGAGGCAGATAAGTCCAAAGAAGTATCTGATACAACTTACAATTGGGAATACGGCTTACTTGATTGGACTGAAGTCAAGTAATACTTTAGAAACAGGCAAAAATGGAAATCTGTCTGTTTCTAAAGTCATTAACGGAAGTCTCTCATCTGGGTGGTATGCTGATTAGAGATTTTATGCAGCTTTCTATATAGCAAGAGAATGTCAGATTTGCTTTGGGCAGACTTATGCAGGAAACAATAAAACAAATATTATTTTAACAGGAGCAGGAGAGTCTCATTGGTTCTGGATACTACCTCAGTCCTGCCATCTAGTGTTCACAAGTTTATCACAGGGAAATTTGTAGGGAGCTGTTTTCAGTGGAGGCACTGCAGGCATTTTGTGGTGGCACATTCCCTAGTTATAAGGGCCTGTTCCATGTATTGCACCATATTTATGCCCCTGACCCTTCTCCCTGTCCCCTTACTAAATAGCAATAACTACTCCCAGTCGTTCTGAGGACTGAAAACACACACACACATTTTCAAATGTGCCCCACCATCCCAACCATTGAGAGCTACTGCAGGAAAGGTCAATGAGTGGCCTCTACAGATAAGCAAGGCAGAGCTTAGAGAAGCTAAGTAACAAGGTCACATCACAGATAATACCTGGCGCAGGTACTCAATAAACATAAGTCCTTTTCTCTTCTAACTTTTCCTTTCTCTCTACATAGCACCCTTAAGTAAAGAGCACTCTTAGCACATTTGTGATATGACACAAATGTATAAAATTCTATTTTCACATAGATTTATTTCAGTAAGTGAGGTTCATGTGTAGGATCACCATGATAACAAAGATAGGCTAGATATACCTAAATTGAAGATAGAACAGAGATAAGTCACAAAATACAAAGATGATTAAGAGTTTGAGAAAGAGGACTCTAGGGGGAAGGTTTAAACCCACAAGGCTTATTCAGCCTAGATATTAGAATGGGGATTTGTTGATGGGCTTCTAGCATATGAAGGGCTTTTACACAGTGAGCAGTGTTTATATGTGATGTCCTATTCTAGTATCAGGTGATATGAGTTAACGGTGAGTGCATCAGGATAATATTTGCACAATGCTTTGAAGCTTACCAAGTACTTTCATAAATATCATCTCATTTAAATAATGATTATAGCATTGAGTTAAAATTGTAAATGGTATATGCATGTTGTTGTTATGTACATACATAAACAACTAGGAAAAAACAAGCACTATCGGTTCAAAGGAGAGAAAAGACTATTGAATATGAACATATCCAATGATCCAGGATCCAGTTACATAGGAATATAATTCATATGAGTCCATGACTAACCACCTGATAACTGTGTAATGTAAGGAAGTGCTTAATTCAATTGAAGGTAGAAGTATGTATTACAAGACCAGACTTGCTGAACAAACCATTGAAACATCAAAGTGAAACCAAGCTCAAAGAGAAAGTATATATGCATGGCAAACTGCCAATTATCAGTGAAAACAAATACACATTTTTAGAAAACAGCAAAAAGTTGGAAACACAGGATTATAGGGAATATGTGAGGCATGAGGAGAAAGAACAAAAAATGATACAACAGAAAAGCCTGGGAAAAGAGGATTTTGAGGGGAATTCCATATAAGAACACAAGCCACAACTCTCCAACTTATTATTCATGAGGAGTTGTCCATCCCATTACCTATGTATGGTAGCCCAAAGAACTGGTAATGGGTACCTACCATAAGAGGTAAAATGACTGACTTTGTAATGTACATGAATATGGGTGTGTTTGTAGTTAAATTATCTAACTCTCTTTAAATCTAAATATTATCTCCTGAGATAGTGCTATTATGCCTTCCTTTTGAAATTACTCATTCACCTACTATGTGGCAGGACCTATTCGAGGTATTGGGGATACAGTAGAGAACAAAATAAATATATACTTGTCCTCATGGAGTTATTTGTGTGTGTGTGTGTGTGCACATGTGAAGAGTGTGGGGGGTGGAAGGGAGGGGAGGGATAAACAAAATAAAAAAGTAAGAAAATGCAGTATTTTAAATGGATAGGGACTGTTGTGGGGCATTGTGAAAAAACTGACAATTTGATGCTCAGGATAAAATATTAAGGGAAAAGAGCAAGATAGAAAACCGCATATAAGTATACTGCTGATGTACATAAAAGCTATACTTAAAATCTTATGCATAGAAGAGGGAATCAAAGGAAATATACCTAATTATTAAAAGTGATTATATTTTTTGGATGATGGAATTGTGGATAATTTCAAAAAAATATTTCTCTTTATACTTTTCTACTTTTATCTAACTGGCATGTTTTGCTTTTATAAAACAGAAACAATAAAAAATTTAAGTTATTGTTCTAAATATCTGTTCCTCATTGTATTAGTCAAGGTTCTCTAGGGAAACAGAACTGACAGGAGATGTATATATACAATGCAAATATTATGAATTTTTAAAAATAGGAATTGGCTCCTGTGACTGTGGGGATGGACAAGTCCAAATTCCATAGGGCAAGTCATAAACTGGGAACTCCAATGAAGGCTTTCAATGAATTTTCCAGGAGAAGCTGGCTGGCTGAAGTAGGGATAGAAATTCTCTCCTTTAGTGCAGAAATCATAACTTCTCCTTTTAAGGCCTTCAACTGATCGGATGAGACTTCTCTCATTGCTGAAGGTAATCTCCTCAGTTAATTGTAGATGTAATCAGCCATAGATGCACTCGACTTACTGATGATTTAAATCCATGAAATATCCTCACAGTAACAATCAAGGCCAGTGCTTGCTTGACCAGATAAGTGGACACCATAACATGGCCAAGTTGACATATGAACTTAGCCATCATACCCACTAAATATATTGGCTGATATTCCAGCGTAATATATTTAACTTAGACTTATGTAAGAATCATCTTCTAGAGAGGTAAAATGAAACCCTCCTGAAATGTCCTACAGTATCTCTCTTTGTCACTACTCACATCTCTTTCTATTAAATTGTTATCAAACTCTAAAGTTCTGGACCAAGTCCTCCTGATTTCTCCCTACTTGTTCATTTCCTGCTTAAACTAGTCATAAGACAATTATCATGTTGTTTTTTTTATTTGTTTGAAGTTTATTAGCTTCCCTTTGAGAGGCAGTATGTTAGTGGCTAAGGGCATAGTCTCCAGAGTCAGGCAATCTGAGTGAATTCCATCTTACTATTCACTAGCTGTGTGACTTTGGTCAGGTTACTTAATTTCTCTGCCCTCACTTTCCTCACCTAGAAAATGGAATGCAACTAAGCACAGTGCTAGGAAATGCATCCTATCCCTAGGACCTAACATATGGTGGTGGTGGTATTCGGGTGGGTGGAGAATAAAATGTCAAGCACTTTAATATGTTCTCTTTGTAATCCATGCTATCATTCTTCCAAGTAGATAGCAGATATGAACACTGAGGCTCTGAGAATTTAAACTACTTACCCAAGATCATCCAGCTGTTAAGGACAAACTGAATTCAGGTCTCTTGACTATTTTCATTGTACTGTGTGTTGGAAAAGAATCTTGAATAAATGGATGAGTGAATTTGAGAAGGATCTGGAATTGTCTTTGCAGTGTCTCCTATGTTTATTTACTGCTGTGTTCCCAGAACTTAACACAGAGCCTGCTTCACAGGAAGAGCTCATTCAGTGCTGCACAGTGCCTGCTTTCACAGGAAATATTTACTTTTAAATGAATGAATAAATGAATGATAACTAAATGAACTAAGACAAGGACAAAGGAATAAATCAAGAAATGAATGGGCAAAATGATCTCTCAAAGAGATATTATCAGTCTCAATATCCAGTCTCATGCATTCAGTCTTATACAATCAGTATATGACTGATTCATGATAAATGCTTGTATTCATTGCCTAGAGAAAGTGGAGGAAGTAATTCATTACCTATTTGTTACAAGTGCAAATTTAGACCAACTGGTACACAATCACCTGTGGTTTTATTTTCATAAAATGAAGGAGCAATAAGTCTACAGCTGTACAACTCTAGGCTCATTTGTTTGCTCTGAGTTCACTTGGAATGGGTAAAGGAATTCAAATAAACCCATGTAGTGTATCCCAAACATATTTTTTCTTTCTTATTCAGGGAACTTTGGGAAAACATTTTTGTTTAGACTTTGGGTGATTTTACCCCACCCGAGACCCCAAACATCATAGTCTCAAGCTGGCACTGGTCTACAGGGACTCCTGGAAGGACTATTACAGATGCTTCTTTGGATTCAAACAAGTCCCCAACTTCCTCTTAACATAAACATGGGAGAAACACCATAAGTTTAACAGGAAATGCATTTGTTTATAATAAGATGTCAACATGATAAAAACATTAATATATCTGCAGGGTACAATGAAACACTGCTACAAAAATCAGTTGTAAAAGTAATTTTTCATTTAGATGACAAATACCAGATAGTTCATAAATAAGCCAGTATGTGAAGGGAAGTTTATATCCCACTGGTGCTTATAAAGCATTTCTTGATTTTAAAAAATGTTACCTTGCTTGATTTTAGAGTATATAAAATACTCATACTGGAAATGGAATGGCATAATATCATTTTGGTTTATATGATTACATTCTCTCTACCCACAAATACAAATTTTCTACATTTCAATTAATTTTGGAATAGCTAAGTAAGTAGAAAATTGCAGTACTATGTAGTGAGAACCATAAAAAAATAAATAAACAGGATAAGTGTTAGTCTCAGATGCTTTTAAATATTTGAGGACTATTACTAATGTGCAGTATTCAACAAGAAATTTTTCTCAGTGTTAGAGAACCAAAACTTTGCTAAAAATGAGGAAATTATTAGTGTATAGTATTATTGTTAATATTTTTATTACCACACATATCTGTGGTGTGTAGTTCTTTAACATTGTAGTCATACAACCTGATTTCTTGCCTTATTCTTTATTTTCTGTTTCTTGTGATCAGATCTTGAAAACTGTCTGAAGCATTTAATAAGCCTTAAGCTATATTTTATTAAGGTAAAACGTTTTATTCCCATATAATTTTCTGCAATGAACTAAAATAATGGCAACAGATTTTATTATAAAAATGAATCACTATCCTTTTAAATTTCATAATATAAGAGGAACACATGACAGATACATAACTATTAATTACATAGAGAGATTCATATACATAACTGTAAGTTACTGCCTGACATGTAAATATTGCATCCCATCCATACACTTTGGTACTGAAATGTGAAATGTAGTCATTGTGTCAGTGATGATTCAAATGGAGCAATTTCCACAATCTGTGTGTGACATTAACTTCGTTTTGTTTTGAAATTCAATCCAAACATCCTGGCTTTTTGTTTATATTGCATATGGTTTTCCGCACAAGTGTGCTTAATAATGTTGGTGCTTTTATTAGTCAGTTTTTGCTGCAGTAGCAAACAACCCAACATGTCAGGGGCTTAGGATAATAAAGATCTATTTCATGCTTACAGGCTTGTGCATTGGCTATTGATTTGCTGGGTTATGTTGTTTTTTTTCAGTCCAGGACTGTCTGAGGCAAGCTCTTCTTTTGACAGAAGCCAGAAGCTCAAGAGGCCACACCAAAAAATGCAAGTATGGGTTGTTTGTCACATATGTTCACTTTCCATTGGCTAAAGAAAATCATATGGCCAAGTCCCTTGTCAATGCGGTGGGGAAGTACATTCCTCCCAAGGGAGTTGGGCATGAGATGGGGGCAGGAAAATAAATATTAGCCAAAAAGTCCACAATCTATCATAAGTACAGATTAAAAGCAAAGCAATATCTTTGAATTATAAAACGGGTTAAATACTAAAATATCATTGCAAATTTAAGGTAAAATTTCAATATTGCTTTGGGCAACTATTTACAAAAGACATGATTGGGAGCAAAAGTGGCAGTTCAGAGGGAAAATTAAGACTAATTGTTTTGTATTAAAATACAAAGCTGAAGCATATTTTTATTCCTCTTTGGAGCTTCCTTAGCATCTTGTGCTAACCTCTATCATTTTAGTTATCACTCTATTTTCCAATTGTTGATTTCTGAGGACAAGAGCTTTATCTCTTATCTGTATGTAATGGAGGCTGAGTGAAGTTCCTGGCACAGAGTGAGCACTGTATAAATGTTTGTTGAATGACTAAATAAATGCATGCATATGTAATCTGGAATATATTGTTGCTAACAGTTCTTTTTCAGTGCCCAAATTAGTAATATTTTATAACATGGAAGAACTAAAATATCTGCTTTTCTCCTCCTAGTTTTCTTTTTTTGCATAGGTCCTTTCACACTTTCCTTTCCTTCACGAGGTTATTTATTATAAGTAAGCAAAGTTGAAGACTCTTTGTTTCATATATGTTGAATAATTTTCTTCCAGATAAGCTTTGTGTGTCTGTGTATGTATATGTGTATGAGAGAGAGCACTGTGCTATCAGGTTTTTCTTTATACATTTAGGAAATATCATTTGAGTATTCAGTATCTTTTACTACACCACTGATGAAAATCAGGTCTTGAATTGGGCTTTTTCTACATTTATTTCCTTTGCGATTTGCTTGCTAGGAAAAAACTTCGGAGATTCACATCATGTAGTTATAAGCCTGTCAGGAGGACTGTTACTATACTAGCATAGTTAAAAAGACATCAAAGAGGGTAGCGGATGTGGCTCAACCAGTTGGACGCCCACCTACCACATGGGAGGTCCTGGGTTTGGGTCCTGGTGCCTCCTAAAAAGAAGACGAGCAGAAGCTGCCCCCACAGCAGCGAACGAGACGTCGCCCCAGCTGCAACAAGCAAATGACACAAGCCACCAGGCACTGCAGTCCATGGGCCGCAGATGTGACTCAGGCCGTTGGGTACTTACCTCTCATGTGGGAAATCCCGGTTTGGTTCCAGGTGCTTTTTGGAGAAGGAGAGCAAACAATGAGCAGACAGATGAGAGATCCATCTGGGGGAGGGGAGATAAATAAAGAAAAATAAAGTAAATAAATAAATCTTAAAAAAAAAAAAAAAAGGTATCAAATATGTTGTATAATGCAGTGCCTTTGCAGTAAGTAGCAGATAACAATATAAAGAAAGGATAAAGGTAATGAAAATTTTAAAAATTGAAAATGAAAATAGTAAAATACAAAATACTTTCTATTATCATTCAACAAATATAAAAAACTTTCCAATTTCTATAAATTGTTGGCTAAACTCAGCTCAATTGTGCATTTCTCATGATTTAAGCATCACACAGAAGTAATTAAGTATTTAAAAATGAAATTCATGCAAAATTGCATTATGCAAGTCATCCAGAATTAATATAGAGATATCTTCTTTATTGCCCTCCTCTCTTCCCCCAAACCATGATTTTCCAATTCTGTAGCTGGTTTTAGGTAGACTAAGGATGTGACAAGAGTAGAAAATATTATTCTAATATAGCTGTATAAGAGGTAAATATAATTTGCTCAAGATTTTTATATATGCATATTGCCTTACCAGAGAAAACTTGATTATTCATGACAACTATGTTTAGGATTCAAATGGATATGATTTCTTAGCCAAGTATTTGTTCAAGTAAGCTGGATTTTTTTTCTTATTTGTTAAAATGTGATACAGTTTAGAAACTGAATGAATTATCCAAACACCACAAAATAAAGCCAGTTTGCTTCAAGAAAATATCAGATTTGTGAAGAATATTTTAATTTAGGAACTTGGCAGAAATAGTAAAATGATTAAAAACATTAACATTTGAAATCTCAAAATTCCTTGCTTAATTCCGAGAAATACTTACAATCCAATAACATCAGGTTGTTTTTATCTGAGGATTCTATTTGAAGGATTTCATCACATGCATATTCAATTAAGGCTCATGCCATAAAGGTATAATATAGAGCTCCCAAAAGCAAAGCAGTGGGAACATACAAATTCTTGTAGGGATTTAATTTTAATTTATATTTGAAAAATGTTCCTAACAGATGGGGGAAAAAGTAAGGGGCTATTCATAAAACCTTTGGCTTATTTCCATGAAAGTGTTCCATTTATTGAACAGGAAATAAGGTATAGAATGTGCTTTTAACCAAACTGGGAATTTATTTCTCTAATTCATAAAAGCTATTCTTTCCTTCTAATACCAATCAAAACATCTCCCCATCTGATATCTCTCAATACCCTTGTCCCTTTAAATAAAACCCAAGAATAAGTGTTTATGGCATTCTCTTTCATGAAGAAGAGGAAAGAACAATCCTTTTTCAATGCTAAAAAATTCTAGTGGGTGACCAGGTTGGGGGTTGCTGAGTATGACAAGAAACTTTGTCAAAGTGGCACGTTCTTGATTTATTTGATATTATGACAATCAGGTTGTGTTGGAGATTGAATCATGTCCCCCAAAAAAGACATGTTCAGGTCCTGACCCTGATCCTGTGGGTGTGAACCCATTTGTAAATAGGACCTTTGAAGATGTTATTAGTTAAGGTGAACCCAAAATAAATGAGGGTGGGCCTTAATCCAATATGGCTTTTAAGTAAAGGAAATTGGACACACAAAAAAAGCAGCCACAGGAGCAGCCAGAAGCTGGAAGTCAGTAGAACTCAAAAGAGAAAGGAAAAGTCACCACCACGTGCATTTCCATGTGATGGAAAAGCCAAGGACCAAGGGTCACAAGCAGCCAGCCCCAAAACATCATAGGTAGAAAGCATTGCCTTGCTAAGACCTTAAATTTGAACATCTCCTAGCCTGAAAACGATGAGCCAATAAATTCACATTATTTAAGTCAACCCATTATATGGTATCTGTTTTAGCAGCCAACATCTCAGGATGAAATCCTGGAATTTGCTAGTGTGCTTCCAAGTTTTGTGGAATGAATTTTGGACTGGTTGGGAAGAGCAAGGGATTGTTGAAAGCTCCAGACTTTGGATGGAGCAATAATGGAAAAGAGGATAAAATATCAAGAATGTAGAATAGACACGGTTGGTAATCTAAGAGGCAAAGTAAGGGGCAAGTAGTGAGAGTTAACAACGGATGTCTAGACACCTGAGGCAGAGTTTTCCCAGCAAAGTTCAGGGTTGAAGCTGATTTTTGGATTTAAGGAATCTAGTCAAATGTTGGGATTTATTAAAGAAAGTTTTGATTAATTCTGCCCCCAGTCTTTCTGGTCTTCCAGGTTGTTTTCCTTAAACAATCACTGTATGACTTAGCTTTTGTCCCGTGGGCATGATAAAGATAACATTTGATTTTAGAAAGGGGTTGTAAAGAAAAGGGCAGAAAGTGTGTATAATCATACTTTTTAAAACAATTCTGTTTCTAAGGATATTTATGTCATACTCAATGAAAATAGGCAGCAAAAATCAAGTCATGTCTTTCCTATATAACTAAAGAGATTTCAGTGAAAAAATATATTGAGGTGACATTTTATTTCACAAATTAATAAATGAGTAACATCTTTTAAATTTTTCATGGGTACAAGTCTTCTCTTGGAGAATGTAAGAGCCTTGAGGGCATTGCTTATGGGACAATTCTTTTTATGATAGGCATTTAAAAAGTTCATGAGACTCAGCTTACATTCTGAAAAATTAGTATTTAACTTACAAAAAAATATGCCCCCAATGATTCAACTCTACAGTAAGCCAAATAATAGTTAACTGAAACAAGTCATATGAAAAAAACTAGATGTAAGTTTTATAAACTTATAAAGCTTGGAGTCAGTAAAAAAAGAATGCTACCAAATTTATTTTTCTTCATTGTTCTCAGAATAACATTTGAAAAAAGATCTTAAAAGGCTTGCAATATACCTTGTCTTTTAAACAGAGGAGGATACTTAAGGTGATTTCCTTTCATTCCTCATGAAGAGAAATTTAAAACCCCATTTCTGAGAATAAGATGGCTTTGAACCATTTTTTTTTTCCTGGAAAAACTCACGAGAGACACGGTAATGAGTATTTCTTTATATATTACAACTTTTAGAATTCCCCTAACCTTTGTCTGTAGCTAAGTATGCCTAACTTGTGTTACTCAGTAACACAAGTTACTGAGTAATCTGTGTGAGATACCAGGTGGATCAAATATTGAAAGCGCAAAAGAGTATAATGAGATCAGGATTACAGTGGGGATGCCATCTACATGCTCACTTTCAGAACTCTGTCAAGGGTATGAAAGTATCAAATTTGCATGGGGATCTCCTCCTACATGCCTTGAACTCCCTTCCAGCTATTTCCTAACAATAGGGTTACAGGGTGATGGCAGGAAATAGAAAAACAAAGAAAGGGAAATAAAAGCTGCTCCCAATCTCTTAGTTACCCAAGAAGATGAGAATTACCCAAGTGGTAGGGAAAATTAGAAAGACAGGTACCCTAGGCTTGGGCTACTCAATCATGCTTTGCCGGGATAACTGTTGATGAATGCTTGTCGATCACGTCCCTCAAGTGTAAGCCCCCTTCCTGATCAATTTGTTACAAGTCCTGTAATAAAAAGGGCTGCAAACTAAAGGAACAAAACCACCTTTTGGATTGTTAAAGAGTTGTAGTCATATAAAGAGAAAATAAAAAAAATCCCTCTTCCCCAATTTTGAGGATCATGATGGCAGCAGAAGGCGCCAGCTGGATAAGCGGTGATGAGGAATACTGGGAAATGGAAATGATGGTTCACTTAGGTTTCATAGAGAATAGAGAGGAAAGAATCAGTAAAAAATTCAGGGAAAATAAAGTTTCTGTAGCATTTCAATTTATTCCCAAGGCTAGCTAGCATGGCTTGGGGAAGGAAGCATATTTTTTAAAAGTAAAACTATTATTTTATTTAGAATTTAGTTTATGAAGGACAATACTGTCTTCTCTTCCTCTGGCACATACAAATAAATTACTTCTGGTTATAAATGGTAATAGAGTAAATGGGTGTACTCATTTTGTATAAAAGGTAAAAGTTTGACTTCCCTCTGAACTTGATAGTAGAAATAGTATTCCTTTCTTCCTTTATTCATTCATTAAATATTTAAAGAATGTCTACGGTGTATTGGGCTCAGTGGGGCAACAGGGTGTCATAAATAGTTCCTAATAGTTTAAATGGAGTAGCTTGTTAATTGTTTATTTTAACAAAATAAATCACATTAAATTAGAAGATATTTCTTTTATGGCAGGGGTTCTTAAGAAGGGGTCCATGAGCTTGAATTGAAATTCAAAAAAATATTCTTGTGGAGACGTGTTGGTACGGGTGTGATATATTTATTAAATAATTTACAGTATAGTGTGGACTTAGTAAGGGGTCCATGGTTTTCACCTGACTGGCAAAGGGGTCCGTGGAATAGAAAAGGTTAAGAACCCCTGTTTTATGGCTTTTTTGAGTAGGAAAGGGTAGAATTATCCCTAATGTCCTAGGAATTGGGAGTGGTACTTGAATATAACAGTACAAAAAAAAAAAGAGTTGAGAATTACAACTGTATGGGAACACAATGATGAATAGAAGTTTTCTTGTCCTTAAGGCTTTTATTATCACTCTTTACCAATATCTGTCCTAGAAAGTGATAATTATACAAAAGATGCACAGCTACAACTTGATAGAATACCAGAGGAAATGATTAATTCCAGCCAGCTATGGTTAGGAAATTTTCCCTGAAGGTGAAAAAAAAAAAGATGGGCATGATTACATGATGTGTGACTTCAAAAGGTAAGATAACTCTTTAATTATTAAATACTACATTCTTAAAACATTTATTGAATACCTAGGTGCTGGGGATACAAAGATAAACAGTATAAAATCCTTGAGTATTTCAGGCAGAGGCCACATACACCAAAAAAAGAAGGAAAAACAATGCCATAGAACAAATACAGTGTTATAGCATAATATTTTTCTGGAACACAAGTGTAATAGAGCTTTAGACGAATAAGCAAGAAGCAGCCTTTAGCAGTCTGAGAGGGGAAGGGTAAATTGAGATATAAAGTTATGCCTGGGCTCAGATTGTATTCATTTGTAAACTCTTTCATTCAACTAACATGTGTTAAGTTCCTACTATGCTAACAGTACTTGCCTTCAAGGGACTCAGAGTCAAGTAGCAGACCAGACATGTAAATAAATAGGTAAATTGATGGATTTAATTAAGTATAAGATACACAGTTTTATTAAAGATGGGGTGTCAAATGTATCTGGAGCAGATGTGGCTCAAGGGGTTAAGTGCCTGCTTCCCACGTGGGAGGTCCCGGGTTCGGTCCCAAGTGCCTCCTAAAAGCAAAGCAAAGCAAAACAAGCAAACAAAAAAACAAAAAAACAACTCAGGGGAGCTGATGTGGCTCAGTGGTTGAGCACCAGCTTCCCACATACGAAGTCCCAGTTCAATTCCTGGCCCCTATGCCTCAGAAAAAAAAAAAAAAAAGTACCTGGGAGGTTGAGGAAAGGCTTCCTAGAAAATGTGTATTTTGAAAGATGTAGAGGTATTTGTTAGGCAGACAGGGTTGGAAGTAGCAGGGACTAAGGGAGTATACCACACAACCACAA
The DNA here is from genome assembly GCA_026826555.1 of Tolypeutes matacus. NCBI lineage: Eukaryota > Metazoa > Chordata > Mammalia > Cingulata > Chlamyphoridae > Tolypeutes > Tolypeutes matacus. The sequence goes on from JAKSZT010053883.1 coordinate 52,358,891, forward strand.
CACTGGAAGTACTGTATGTAAAGGTAAAATGGCCAATTACAACTTGCTGTGTTCACAGAACTGAAGTAAATTTGATTTGATTAGAGCTTTGGGTAGAAAAGATGAGGCAAGAAATTAGGTTGACAAGGACCAGATCATAGAGACTTTTGAGTCCAGATCAAAAAGATTGTGAACTTTACTCTATAAACCAGTAATTCTCAAAATGGATTCTACTAAGCCCTTGAGTTCCAAGGAAGTACCTCAAGAAGGTAAAGGGCATGCCAAGTGGGCAGATTTTAGAAGTTCATGCATGCCAGGTACAGATTTTTTAAACAGTACTCTTTAGGCAATGTCTTTGAACATTTTTGGGAAGGCAGTGATATGATAAGATCTATGCTTTTGAAAGATTAATCTGTCTATGATACCATGCCAGAAATCTGGAAGTCATCCAAGATTACTGTTCCTCTCCTAATTCATAACTAAGAAGTCACTAATTCCTATTCATTCTCTCTCCTAAATATCTCTCAAATCCATCCTTTCCCCTCATTCCCTGCTGGTACTGACAGAGATTTGGATCCTCATCATTTTTTCTCCTGGTCAAATACAAGAGTCTCTTAACTTATTGCTCTGTAGTCTTCAGTCAACTCTATCCATAACTCTATCATAGCACTTATTACACTGTCACAAAATTTATTAGTTTGAGTATGTATATTTTCCATTGGACTATAATTTCCTTGAAAGCAGGTATAGGAAGTCCTGAAGGACTGTCAAATTGGGATTTGTTGCTGAGTATTTGAGTATTCCTTCAGTTATTCATTCTATCTCACATCTTTTTTTCTTTCTTTCTTTTTTACTCTTTTCTGGATTATTCTTATCAGCATACAAGCCAGCTGTATATTTCCCCCATCCTAAAAAATCCACCTTTGTTTCCACATCCCCTATTTGCTACTGCCCCCTTAATAGCAAGACTTAAAAATTTCTCTGCTCTTCTTCATAGCAAAACTCCAAAGAATGTATAGAATCTTTCTCTATTTCCTCACTTCAATTTTCTCAATCTCCCTCCACTTAGACTTTTATCTCCATTATACCACTAAAAATGTCACTTGTCAAGGCCCTCAAATCCTTTAGCCAACTCTTTATCTTTATGTTATTTGACATCTTGGTAGCATTAGACATGGTTGATAATGGTATCTTGAAATAGTTGATAATACTTTCTTTAAAGTTCCTGTAAGTTACTGGATATTCCTTCTTAGTATCCTTTTCTGGTTCTTCTTCCTTTTACAGATGTCCAAATCTGAGAGATCTCAGTCTTCAAACCTCTTCTCTTTGCTGTCTACATTTACTCCCTAAGTGGTCTCCAGCCCTGTGGCTTTAAATATTTGCTGATTCTGAAACTTACACTGTCAGTTTGAATCTTTCACCTGAACATCATGCTCTTCTGGCCAACTGACTATTTGACAGTCTTCTAGGATTTCTTTTAAGCATCTCAAACTTGCCACCATGAAAATAGAACTTTTCTCCTTCATACCTACTCTAACTTATTTCTCATAAACTTTTTGAATTTCAATCAATGGCATCCCCATTCATTTAGTTGTATGGGCCAAAAAGCTAAGACTTTGATTCCTTTCTTTCTCTTATACCCCTCATCCAACCACTGGCAAATCCTCTTGACTTTAACTTTAAAAAATATGCCAAAATCTGAATTCCTCTCACTATCTCTGCTGCTACCACCATAGACCCATACATTATCAGCTTTCATCTGGTATACTACATTAGCCTTTTAATTAGTATGTTTGCTTTCACTCTTGCCCCCTTAGACATTTTTTTTTTTTTTGCATAATCATTTAAAATTTGTAAGTCATATCATGTTAGTCTCCTGTTGAAAAATCTTCCAAAAATCTTTGAATACACTTAAAATAAAAATCCAATGTTTTGGGACAACCAGCAAGATGGTAGCAGAGTAAGGGGCTCCTAGAGTCAACTCATGCTACAGGGCACCCAGAGCTACCTAGATCACCTGTTTGGGGTCTCCAGGAGACCAGAAGTGTATCCTGCAACATTCTTGAAAGAACAGAAGGAGGACACTGACCATTTGCAGAGAAGATTCGTGAGTAGAGCACTCCATGCTCCAGAGGACAGTGCCGATCCTCCACTGGCGGCACAAGCTGCTTCGGGAGCTATTCCATGGCTGGAATTGGAAGCTCCACTTCCCAAAAACAGGGGAGGAAGAGACAGTTGGGGACCAACATTAGCTCCTGATTAGTAAATTCGGCTGACTAAAGTATAATCCTAAGAACAGCTAAAGTTTGAAACTGTCCAAGTCAGAAAGAGGCTGGTAGCTGCCATTTTAACTCTGTCCCTGACACAAAGAGAAGCGGGGCTCACTGAAAATCACAATGACAGTAGGGACAGGCTTCTTTTCATCCAGATCAGACTGCAGCTCTAGCATAAACCCCAGTCCTCTGGCAGAAAGGAAACTGGAAGGACCTGTGCCAGCCTCTCTGTGAAAAAACAGGCCATGCCACAAAGGCAGGTGATCATCCTCCTCTGGCAGCACCAAGCAGCGTCAGGAGCTATTCTGTGGCTGGAAGTGGAAGCTCCATTTCCCAAAAAAGGGGGAGGAAGAAACAGTTGGCCACTGATTTCAGCTACTGATTAGTAAATTTGGCTGGCTAAACTATAACCCTAAGAACAGCTAATGTTTGAACCTGTCCAAGTCGGAAAGAGGCCAGTAGCCACCTTTTAAACTCCACCTCCAGCGTGAGGAAAAGCCGGGCTGACTGAAAATCACAGTGATGGTAGGGACCGGTTTTTCTCACCCAGATTGGCCTGCAGCCCTAGCCTAGGCTTCAGCCCCACCTCCATCAGGGAAGAAGCTGGCAGGCCCTGCACCAGCCTCTCCAGGTAACTGCAGGTACATTCGGTTGGCACAGATTGAATAGTTGGAAGTCGGGACAACTGCAGTCATTTTGGACCCACACTGCAGAGATTGCTGCCCACACCTGCAGCTGCATCCCCAACCCAGGCAGGGGAGGAAGGGGTGTGAAGCTTCATCAGTCTCTCTGGGAAACTTCAGTCTTGGCCTGCACGACTTGGATTATTACATATGGCTGTGGCTATTTCCCTACCCCTGGCAAAGGAGAAAGTTGGGAGAAGCTTCATTGGTCCCTGGGGTAATGAGGGCAGCTTGAGCCTTCACAGCTTACAGCACCAACTAATCCTTGCTCTGACTACACAACCAGCAAGGGGGGAAGAGCAAGAAAGCCCTAAACGAAGGAGAGAAACTGCACCCAGAATAAATACATCTAGTAAACTAGATGCCAAGACACCAACAAAAAATTACAATCCACAACAAGAAACAGAAGATATGGCCCAGTTAAAGAAACAAGATAAGCCTCTAGATGATATAAAGGAGTTGAGATAACTAATTATAGATGTTCAAACAAATCTCCTTAATAAATTCAATGAGATGGCTAAAGAGATTAAGGATATTAAGAAGACATTAGGTAAGCACAAAAGAATTTGAAAGCATACATAGAAAAATAGCAGATTTTATCGGAATGAAAGGCACAATAAATGAAATTAAAAATACACTGGAGTCATATAAGAGCAGATTTGAGAAGGCAGAAGAAAGGATTGGAGAGCTTGAAGAAATGGCCTCTGAAAGCAAACATACAAAAGAACAGATGAAGAAAAGAATGGAAAAATCAAACAAGCTCTCAGGGAACTAAACAACAGCAAGAGATGTGCAAACATACATATCATGGGTGTCCCAGAAGGAGAAGGGAAGGGAAAAGGGGCAGAAGGAATATTTGAAGAAATAATGATAGAAAATTTCCGAACCGAATTGAAGGACATAGATATCCATGTCCAAGAAGCACAACGTGCTCCCATCTGAATAAATCCAAATAGACCAACTCCAAGACCCATACTAATCCAAATGTCAGATGCCAAAGACAAAGAGAGAATTCTGAGAGCAGCAAGAGAAAAGCAATGTACAACATATCAGGGATACCCAATAAGATTAAGTGCTGATTTCTTATCAGATACCATGGAGGCAAGAAGACAGTGGTATGATAGATTTAAGATACTGAAAGAGAAAAACTTCCAGGCAAGAATCTTATATCCAACAGATTGTCTTTCAAAAATGAGGGCGAGGTTAGAATATTCACAGACAAACAGAAACTGAGTTTGTAACCAAGAGACTGGCTTTACAGGAAATACTAAAGGGTGTGCTACAGACTGAGAAGAAAAGACAAGACAGAGAGGCCTGGAAGAGTGTCTAGAAATGAAGATTATATTAATAAAAGTAACTAAAAGTGTCAAAAGAGTAGTGAAAATAAAATATGCCAGATAAAACCCAAATATTTTGGAATAAACTTAACCAACAATGCAAATTACTTGTATTCAGAAAACTACATATCATTGTTAAAAGAAATAAAAAATGACCTAAATAATTGGAAGAACATTCCATGCTCATGGATTGGAAGACTAAATATCATTAAGATGTCAATTCTACTCAAATTGATATACAGATTCAATGAAATCCTGATAAAAATTCCACCAGCATTTTTTAAATAAGTGGAAAACATGACTATCAAATTTATTTGGGAGCCAGAGCGGCGGTGGCAGCAGCAGTATAGCCGTGGCGCCGGGACCAGTGACACGGAGGGAGCGCGAGGCGCGGGGAGACTCTGGCTGCGTGGACCCGGTGACAGCGCGAGAGATTAAGATACCCACTTAGAAATAAGTTACTGAGGACTTCCGGGAAGATGGCGGACTAGTAAGACACGGGAATCTCTTCTCCAGAAAAATAGCTAGAGGACAAGCGGAAACAGCCCCGAAAAAGATCTTTTAGGGTTTAGGACAGTAGGTGAAGCCTGCACACCACCCAGAGGAGAGAGGGACAGAAGAGGGAAATCACAACAACAGAACCGTGAGTTGCGAGTAGCAGCTTCTGCTGCTGCCGGCACCCTCCCTCACACTCTTCAGAATTCTTGGGCCTCTGGGCCTGCGACCACAGACAAAGGGGGCTTCAGGGATCTGCCACTCCTGGAAAGGGGAGAGAGAGGGACACAGCCTTAGGCTGACTCAGGTTCTGACCTGAAATTTGGGCTGTGGAGCCCCACAGACCCTTCCACATGGCGGTTTGCCATGGGAGCCTAGAAAGGACTGGAGAAATCCGACCCTCCCAACCTCCCTCTCTTCTAGCCTGGACTAATTGTTGAGGACTCCACGGGAGAGGGGAGAGAGAGCCTGGGGCTGGCCCTGCTTTGGACTCCCGGGTTTGGTCTGCCCTGTCCCGAGAGTCCTTCCAGGCTGGGTGGGGCTGCGCCATTGTTTGCCTTGGTGCCTGCAAGGGGCTAAAGATATACAAACCTCCCAATCTCCTCCTCTACTAACAGGGACTGATTGCTGACGATTCAGAAGGGAGTGAAAATATTTCCTAGCTGGGAAAAGGGGGGCGCTACGAGAGAAGTCTGGAGAACTGTCTCAGAAAGTTTGAATCACAGGGCTCTTAGCCCCCAGACAAGAAGCTCTATCACATTGATCTGGCCTGTGTCACAACAAATACGCTCCGACCAGGCATTGAATTGAAAGCTGCCAACAAGCACCATCTCCTAGCAGACCAAGGAAGTGCACATAAGAAAATTAATAAGTAAGAGAGGCTTTTCCTGGCCTCTATAGCCTCTCTGCCCAAGGCCCTAGGAAACCACTCTACAACCAATTACTGGGTCCAGTGCCCAGTTTTGAACAACCACCAGAACAATCCTAACAATCAAGGTTGAGCCAAAAATCAAAGAGCTGTGGTAATTCACAGCCTCCTGCCACTAAAACCCCATAAAAGAGAAAGAGATAGAGCATCTAAGTAAAATACAAACTAACCAGATGCCTAAGCACCAGCAAAAGATTACGAGCCATACTAAGAAAATAGAAGACATGGCCCAAGAAAAGGAATACAGCAAAGTCCCAGAAGAGATGCAGAATTTGAGAGAACTAATCAGTGAGATGAGCACATATTATTCACATATTATTCAGAATGTCAAATGTAAAAGATAAAGAGAAAATTCTCAGAGCAGCAACAGAGAATCAAACGGTCACGTACAAAGGACGTCCAGTAAGACTTGGTGCAGATTTCTCTTCAGAAACCATGGAGGCAAGAAGACAGTGGTATGATACAATTAGGAAACTGAAAAAGAAAAACTGCCAGCCAAGAATTCTTTATCCAGCAAAACTGTCCTTCAAATATGAAGGTGAATATAAAGTATTCACAAACAAACAGAAACAGAGTTTGCAAAAAAGAATCCACCTTTGCAGGAAATATTAAAGGAAGCCTTCAAACCTGAAAGAAAAAGACAGGAGAGAGAGGCTTGGAGGAGAGTATAGAAGAAAGAAAAGCAGAAAGGATAACCAAAAGAGTAAAAAGAGAGACAAAAATAAGATGACATATGAAAACCAAAGAATAAAATGGAGGAAATAAATAGTACATTTTCAGTAATATCATTGAATGTGAATGGATTAAATTCCCCAATCAAAAGATACAGGCTGACAGAATGGATAAAAAAACATGAGCCATCCATATGCTGCTTACAAGAAACTCACCTCAGACCCAAGGATACAAGCTGGCTGAAAGTAAAAAGTTGGAAAAAGATACTCCACACGAATAGTAAACAGAAAAGAGCAGGGGTAGCTATACTAATATCAGACAAAACAGACTTCAAATGCCAAAACAGTGATAAGAGATGTGGAAGGCCATTATATATTAATAAAAGGGACGATCCTCCAGGAAGATATAACAGTCATAAATATCTATGCACCTAACCAGGGTGCCCCAAAATATATGAGACAAACTCTGGCAAAACTGAAGGGAGAAATAGACATTTCTACAATAATCGTCGGAGACTTCAACACCCCTCTCACATCATTAGATAGAACAACTAGACAGAAGATCAACAAGGAAACAGAGAACTTGAACAATATGATAAATAAGTTAGACCTAACAGACATACAGAACACTACATCCAAACTCAGCGGGTTATACATTCTTCTCAAGTGCCCATGGATCTTTCTCCAGGATAGACCACATGTTAGGTCACAATACAGCTCTCAATAAATATAAAAAGATTGAAATTATACAAAGCACCTTCTCAGATCATAATGGAATGAAACTAGAAATCAATAACAGACAGGAAAAAAGTAAATTTGCAAAAGTGTGGAGACTGAACAACACACTCCTAACTATTCAGTGGGTCAAAGAAGAAATTGCAAGTGAAATCAGTAAATATATTGAGACAAATGAAAATGAGAACACAACATATCAAAACTTATGGGATACAACAAAGGCAGTCTTGAGAGGGAAATTTATAGCCCTAAATGCCTATATTAAGAAACAAGAAAGAGCTAAACTCAAAGATTTAACTGAACAACTTGAGAAACTAGAAAAAGAACAGCAAACCAATCCCAAAGCAAAAAGAGGAAAGAAATTATAAAGATTAGAGTGGAAATAAATGAAAATGAGAACAGAAAAGCAATAGAGAAAATCAACAAAACCAAAAGCTGGTTCTTTGAGAAGACCAATAAAATTGACAAACCCCTCACTAGACTAACAAAGAAAAAAAGAGAGAAGATGCAAATAAATACAATCAGAAATGAAAGGGGGAAATTACAAATGACCTCACAGAAATAAAAAGAATCATAAGAGGATATTATGAGAAACTATATGCCAACAAACTAGACAACCTGGATGAAATGGACAAATTTCTAGAAACTCATAACCAACCTAAACTGACACAAGAAGAAATACAAGAACTTAACAAACCAATCACAATTAAGGAGATTGAATCCGTCATCAAAAATCTCCCAGCAAAGAAAAGTCCAGGACCAGATGGCTTCACAGGTGAGTTCTACCAAGCATTTCTAAAAGAATTAACACCAATCCTGTTTAAACTCTTCCAAAAAATCGAAGAGGAGGGAAAATTACCCAACACATTTTATGAAGCCAACATCACCCTAATACCAAAGCCAGATAAAGACACTACAAGAAAAGAAAATTACGGACCAACCTCTCTCATGTACATAGATGCAAAAATTCTCAACAAAATACTTGCAAATCGAATCCAACAGCATATCAAAAGTCATACATCATAACTAAGTGGGATTTATTCCTGGCATGCAAGGCTGGTTCAACATAAGAAAATCAATCAATGTAATACACCACATTAACAAATTGAAGGAAAAAAACCACATGATCATCTCAATAGATGCAGAAAAGGCATTCGACAAAATTCAACATCCTTTTTTGATAAAAATACTTCAAAAGATAGGAATAAAAGGAAAATTCCTCAATATGATAAAAGGCATATATGAAAAACCCACAGCCAACATCATACTCAATGGGGAAAGGTTGAAAGCTTTCTCCCTAAGATCAGGAACAAGACAAGGATGCCCACTGTCACCACTGTTATTCAACATTGTACTAGATGTTCTAGCTAGGGCAATTAGACAAGACAGAAAAATTAAAGGCGTTCAAAATAGGAAAAGAGGAAGTAAAACTCTCACTGTTTGCGGATGACATGATCCTGTATTTAGAAAATCCTGAAGTATCCACAACAAAGCTACTTGAACTAATAAATGAGTTCAGCAAAGTGGCAGGATATAAGATCAACACGCAAAAATCAGTAATGTTTTTGTTCACTAGTACTGAACAATCTGAGGAGGAAATCAGGAGGCAAATTCCATTTTCAATAGCAACAAAAAGACTCAAATACCTAGGAGTTAATTTAACCAAGGAAGTACAGGACCTATATGCAGAAAACTACAAAACAATGCTAAAAGAAATTTAAAAAGACCTAAACAAATGGAAAGACATTCTGTGTTCATGGATTGGAAGAATAAATATCATGAAGATGTCAATCTTGCCCAAACTGATTTATAGATTCAATGCAATACCAATCAAAATCCCAACAGCTTACTTTACAGAATTAGAGAAGGCAATTACCAAATTCATCTGGAAGGGTAAGTGCACCCGAATAGCCAAAAGCATTCGAAAAAAGAAGAGCAATGTGGGAGGAATTTCACTGCCTGACCTTGAAACATACTACAAAGCTACAGTGGTCAAAACAGCATGGTACTGGCATAAAGATAGACATATTGATCAGTGGAATAGAATTGAGAATCCAGAAATAAACCCTCACCTATACAGTCAACTGGTTTTTGACAAACCTACCAAGCCCACGCTGATGGGAAAAAACAGTCTCTTCAACAAATGGTGTTGGGAGAACTGGATATCTATAACCAAAAGAATGAAAGAGGACCCCTATCTCACCCCCTATACAAGAATCAACTCAAAATGGATCAAAGATCTAAATATAGAAGCCAGGACCATAAAACTACTGGAAGAAAATGTAGGGAAACATCTTCAAGACCTTGTAGTAGGTGGTGGTTTCTTGGATCTCACACCCAAAGCACGTGCAACAAAAGAAAAAATAGATAAATGGGACCTCCTCAAAATTAAACACTTTTGCACCTCACAGGACTTTGTCAGAAGGGTGAAAAGGCAGCCAACTCAATAGGAAAAAATATTTGGAAATCACATATCTGATAAGGGTTTAATATCCAGGATATAAAAAGAGATGTTACAACTCAACAATAAAAAGACAAATGACCCAATTAAAAAATGGGCCAAAGACTTGAATAGACATTTCTCCGAAGAAGAAATACAAATGGCAAAAAAACACATGAAGAAATGCTCAACATCACTCATGATTAGGGAAATGCAAATCAAAACTACAATGAGATATCATTTCACACCTATCAGAATGGCCACTATTAAAAAGACAGAGAACTACAAGTGTTGGAGAGGATGTGGAGAGATAGGAACACTTCTTCACTGTTGGTGGGAATGCAGGATGGTACAACCACTATGGAGGACTGTTTAGCAGTTCCTAAAGAAGTTGAATATAGACTTGCCATGTGACCCTGCAATACCACTACTGGGCATATACCCAGAAGAACTGAGAGCAGTGACACAAACAGACATCTGCACACCAATGTTCATAGCCACATTATTCACCATTGCCAAAAGTTGGAAACAACCCAGGTGTCCATCAACAGATTAATGGATAAACAGACTGTGGTCTATTCACATGATGGAATATTATGCAGCTGTAAGAAGAAATGAAGTCATAAAGCATATGGCAACATGGATGAACCTGGAGGACATTATGTTGAGTGAAGCAAGCGAGACACAAAAGGACAAATACTGTATGAATGCATTACTATGAACCAAATATATTGTGTAATATATTGTTTGATTAAAAAAAAAATTACATGTATCCATTACATTTAATTGAGAAATGTATATATTTATTCATCTGTGTTTACTTTTTAGTTTTTAATTGTTTATGTTTTCAGTTATTAAATGTACAAAATAAAGTTTAAAAAAATTTTATTTGGAAGGGCAAGGGGTCCGAAGAGCCAGAAACATCTTAAAAAGGAAAAGTGAAGTTAGAGGACTCTCACTTCCAGACTTTAAATCATATTACCTAGCTACAGTGGTAAAAACAGCATGGTACTGGCATAAAGACAGACACATAGACCAATGGAACTGAATTGATGATTCAGAAACAGACCCTCAAATCTATGGTCAAGTAATTTTTTACTAGCTTGTCAAACCCACCCAGCTCGGGCAGAAGAGTCCATTCAACAAATGGTGCTGAGAGAACTGGATATCCATAGCCAAAAGAAGGAAAGAAGACCCCTATCTCACGTCTTATACAAAAATTAACTCAAATTGATCAAAAACCTAAATATAAAAGCAAGACCCACAAAGCTTCTAGAAAAAAATGTAGGAAAATATCTTCAAGACCTGGTGGTAGATAGTGAATTCTTAAAGGAGATAAGAGGAGGACTGAGGTGGACTACTGATGTTTCATATATGTAGAAGTTTTAATTAACTTTACTGTAAAAATGTGGAAATGTTTAGAGTGGATGGTAACACATTATAATGAATAACAGCTGGTTTATAAATGGGAAGGTGGCTGAAAAAGGTGGTCTAGGGATGTAAATGCCACTTGACAGAAAGCTAGAGAATAGTCTAGGGACTGAATAACAGAGAAAACACAGAGGTGGATGAGAATTGTGGTTGATTTTACAGAAGCAAGAGTGTCCTTTGTGAACTAGAGCAGATGTACATCACTATTGCAAGAAGGTGGAAATGTGGAGAAGCATGGGAAAAACACAACTGGAGTGACCTATGGACTGTGGGTAGCAGTAATAATGTAATATTCAAGCATCTATGCCAAAAATATACTGTGTTGATAATAGGGGAGTGTGGAAAAAGTGTGACAAATGTACACAATGGACCATGATTGGTGGTAATAGTCTGATGATATTATCTCATAATCTGTAACAAATGTTCCACCATGGTGAGGTGTGTTGATAGAGAGGTGCTGTATGGGGATTCTACACATGTGCATGATTGTTTTGTAAGTTTACAACTTCTGTCATAAAAATATATTTTGAAAAAAATAATAGGGTGGGTTGGGGGGGAAATATACCAAATGTAAGATAAGGACTATAGTTGTAGTAAGATTTTGACAATATTCTTCATAATTTGTTAACAAATGTCTCACAACATTGCAAGTTGTTGGTGGTGGGTTGATGGATGGGACCCCTGTATATTGTTATGCATGTTTGCTTTGAAAGTTCACAACTTTTACTATACACTTATTGTTTATGTATATTCATGTATAAATGATATAAAAAATAATAATAGGGTGAGTTGGGGAAAAATATTTTGGTTAGTAGCAGTATTTTGAGGATACTCTTTAATCATTAGTTAAAAATGTTTCACAACAATGCAAGGTATTGGTGGTAGGGTGAGGAATGAGAGCCCTGTATGATGTTATGAATGTTTGTTTTGTAAGTTCACAACTATTACTATACACTTATTGTTTATGTATGCTTATGTATGAGTGATATACGTCAATAAATTTAAAAAAACAACAACCAAAGTTCTTAACATTGCCTACCCAATATGATCTGGTTCCAGGCTCTCCAACTACAACCTCCCCATTCTCCTTCTTGTACACACCACTCTGGAAATAATGACTTTCTTGCTATTCTTCCAAAATGGCATCTGTACTGTCTAAAAGCTGTTGCACTTGCTATTACTTCTAATTGGGATGCTCTTCTCCCAGGTATTCCAATGGCTCCTTCCCTCAGATAATTCTCAAGTCTCTGCTCAAATGCTACATTCACAAGGAGAATTTCTTTGACCACCTAAATAAAATGCCTAGCCCACCACCCCCACTTCTGTCTCTGTATCCACTCACTCTGCCTTAGTCTTCTTCACAGCATGTATTGACATAGTATGCGTTTGTTTGTTTATTTTCTGGCCCTTCCACTGGAATGTTAACATTAGGAATGACAAACAAGACAGACTTTAATACCTGCGTTTCTTGTTCATTACTACATCCCCAGTGGCTAGAAGAGTGCCTAGCACTCAGTGGGCATTCACTATATCTTCGTTGAATGAATGAATGTATTTAAAATAAATATTAAACTCTTAAAATATGGGAACATTTAATTGGCTGCATAGATAATTTTATACCACTTAAAAATATTTCAACATTTTAAAAACTGAAGGTGAAAAGTTTATTAATGAATACTTTTAAATTATTAATACAACCTAATTTCATAGAGTCAGAATCTCAGCATTAAAGAGCCATTAAAGGTCACCTAGTCCAAGCCCACATTCCACATTAAAAAAAAGAAACTGAACTCTCTGGCTATTTTTCAGGGTCTTTTTACTCAGAAGAATTATTTTTTTTTTAATAGAGCATTTAGAACTTTTGAAATTACCTAATTTATCTTAAATTTGCACTAATTAACCATGTCAAAGCTTTGTGGTTAATGTTTAATGGGATTGAGCCAACTGTCAAAGCACTAACAGTACTTGAGGTCATTAAAAGGGTACATTATAGAAGGCTTCAAATACTCTGTATACTGTATCCTTTTTTCAAGGGTTGTTTCTATTCCAAAAGACAACTATAACAGAGATGGTAGTCAATTCAAGGTGACATTTATATCTCCTTTCCTAAGCCTCACCAGTTTAAACGTATTCAGTATAGATAGGCACTGAATATATGCTGTAGGAAATGATTGATTTAATTGATCTAAAAGTATGTTTGAGGGAAGCGGATGTGGCTCAAGCGATTGGGCTCCCATCTACCATATAGGATGTCCAGGGTTCGATTCCCGGGGCCTCCTGGTGAAGGCGAGCTGGCCTGTGCAGAGAGCTGGCCTGCGCAGGAGTGCTGGCCCATGCAAGAGTGCTGGCCTGAGCAGAGAGCTGGTGCAGCAAGATGAAACGACAAAAAAAGACACAGAGGAGAAACAATGAGAGACACAGCAGACCAGGGAGCTGAGGTGGTGCAAGAGATTGAGCACCTTTCTCCCACTCCGGAGGGTCCCAGGATCAGTTCCCAGTGCTGCCTAAAGAGAAGACAAGCAGACACAGAAAAACACAGAGAATGGACACAGAGAGCAGACAGTGAGTGCAAAAACAATGGGGGAAGAAGAGGGGGAGGGGGGGAAGGGGGAGGGGGGAGGGGGGAGAAATAAATAAACAAATCTTTAAAAAAAAATCAAAGTGTGTTTGAGCTTTTTTCAGACAAGCTGTCAACATACACATGAAGGCATGTTTCTAGAAATGCTGTCAGATCCATAATGTTTATACAGCAAAGGAAACAACCTTTGTTACTCCTATTAATGCATCTGCTCATGGAGGAAATCTGAACCAAAATGTTTTATTTTTTCCTCAGGTACACTGAAAATTACAATGTTGACTCAAATTGAAGCAATTTATAAATGTACTCAGCTAAAAAGTGAAAATGGATTATGGTAAGTATAATATTTGTTACTAGGATACCTACAAAAAATAACATGTCAAAGTTATACATTACATTACCTTCAAAGGGTTTTAAGTATTGTCATATATTCTGTGTCTACTTATTTCTTTGAAGTGGGTCAGGCCAGGTAATATTATTCTCTCAACCTTATAAACCAGTGATAATAAATGTCAAGAGGTAAAATGTGTATAGGGAAAACAACGTGCCAAGGTCAAACAGTTTGACTGAAAAATACATTCCAGGAAAATTGAATACAATCAAGGGAAATTGAAAACAGACTGAATAATCAGTAATAGTAAAGGGATACTGTTAAATTTGACAGATGTGATAGTGGTAGTATGGTTATGCTAAAAAGAAACCATTATCTGTTAGAACTGTATACTGAAGAATTTATGACTGAAATAATCTGATTATTTGCATTAAATTTCTCCAGGAAACAAAGAAATTTAAAACATGGCAAGAAAGATTGGTAAATGTTGATGATGTTGAAAATCATTGAGGCTGCGGATTGATTATATTAGTGTCTCTACTTTTCTGTATATTTGAAATTTTTTCATAATAAAAGTAAAAATAGAAAAGAAGTAACTTGTGCTTGTACTACAAAAGACACACTTATTACACTTCATTAATCCTTGAGTTTCAATCTTTCTTTGTTATTTTAAACTGGAGAACAATAACAGAAATACCTTATCATGAATCTATAAGGTTCTACATGTTCTGGTTCATGCCTATCTCCAAAATATGCATTAATTTTGACTTCTCCTTTGAAGTGCTACTCCCTATATTTTTGTTCCTTGATTTTCTACCAAGTAATCCTTTTCTTTATTTCAACTCAACAAACATTTTTGGAATGATGGATCAGATTTTATTAGATCCTAGGAACAGCAGATGGCAGATGGGGCATGGACACATCATTCATATGCATATATTATTTATATTTTTTACATATATAAATAATATATGTAATATACAATATACATACATATATTGGCAGTTTCACATTATTTATGAGTCCCCCCTCCCAAAAAAAAGGATTATGTTTGTAAATTGGTCTGTCCCTCTGGGTATGATACCCTTTGTATTAAACTAAAAGGTTTTAAGTTTACTTGATTAAATCAATTTAGGGCCTTTAATTCAACCACATCAGTAGGGCATGACTAGATTGAGTCCCTGCCCCCTTGGTGGCCTGATATAAATGGACAGTCACCTCAAGAAGACACACAGGAGAGAACTTGGTCATTTTGGTCCTGCCATGTGACAGGAAAGAGAAAGCTCAAACAGTTATAGCCCCAGGAAGAGAGATGAGCCACTTGCCTGATAGTTTTCAGCCAAAGAGAACAGAGCAGCTGAGCAGCTGAGAAGGCCTGGGAGATCAGGCAGAGATTGTGCACCATCTTGCTTCAACACGTGGCAACTGACTTTGGTGAGAAAACAGTCTTGAGTTGGACTCTTTAGGAAACCTTGTAACTGTAAGCTTTTAACCTAAATAAATACCATTGATAAAAGCCAACAGATTTCTGGTACTTTGCATCAGCACCCCTTTGGCTGACTACTACAGAAATTGGTACCAGGAGTGGGATCGTGCTTTTGCAATTACCAAAAATACTGGAATGATTTTATAAATGGATAAGGGGTATTTTTCGGAGGAATTGTAAAATGCTTGATGGAAAAGGCCTAGACTGCTTTGAAGAGACTGTTGGTAGGGATATGGAGCTAAAGTTATTTCTGTTAAGGCCTTAGAGGGAAATGATGAAACTATTATTGGAAACTGAAGGAAAGGTGATCTGTATTTTAAAGTTGCAGAGAACTTAGCAAGATTGACTTCTGATATTGTATGGAAGGCAGAATTTGAAAATTATGAGCTTGGACATTTAACCAAGGAGATTTCCAAACTAAATGTGGAAAATACAGCTTGGTTTCTCCTTGCAGCTTATAGCCAAATGTTAAAGCAGGGGTTCTTAACCTTTTTTGTTCCATGGATCCCTTTGCCAGTCAGGTGAAAACCACAGGCCCCTTACTAAGTTCACACTATATCGTGTATTATTTAATAAATATATCATACCCGCACCAACATGTCCCGACAAAAATGTTTTTTTTTTGAAATCCAATTCAAGCTCATGGACCCCTTGTTAAGAACCCCTCTGTTAGAGGAAACAGATAAGCTGATAAATGAATTTTGGGGCACAAAGAAAGTAGAAACTGATCCAGAAATTCCAACCCACTGGAAATCAAGTCCCTAGATGATAGTGCCTCATTTGAGGAATTAAATAAACTTGGAACTTGTAAATCAGGATTGAAAGTGCAATTATCCAGAAAGACTTGTGGAAAGTCTTACTGTCTGATGGCTTGGACCCCTGCTTCCCACAAGCTAAACCAATGAGCTTTTTGTGAAAGCTATATGAATAAAATCACTGTCAGCCTGGACTGAAAGGGACATGGAAGGGAGAGATGGAAGGGAAAACAGCTTTAAGAGGAAAGCCATGGAAGCTGAGGTTCTGCAATTAAGATTTCTCCTTGGCCTGAGAGGGACCCCACCCATGTGTATGGAGACGGTGAGTTTGCCCTGGCATTTGAAGAGGGTGGATGTTCCAGCCCACTGTTCAGGGAGAATTTGGCTGTCCCAGGCCACAGAGTGGGTGGAGCACATTCCCCAAGGGTTGAGGAGAGTGACGTCACCACCCAAGTGCTCTGAGAGGCGTGGGCCTGTTCCCTATAGATTAGGGAAAGCCAGGTCACCACCTCAATGTTCTGAGGAGATGGGGCCTGTATGCCCGAGAGTAGGGAGAATGTTGACACCACCTCACTGTACTAAGGGGGTTGAGTCTCTACCCCAGAGTTTGGTTAATGTGTGGCCATCACCCCAATGTTCTTGGAGGGTGAGGTCTGGAGCTGGACTGCTACCCAGATGCTTGATGAGGATGGAACCAAGAAAACGTCCATTGGGCAAGCCTGTGGAAAGGGTGGGACCCCATGAAGCCCAGAGGAGAAAAAGTCATCATCTTAAGAATGACTCTAGACTTTGAAATCTAATGGAGTATGCCCTGCAGGTTTTCAGAATTGTTGGGGACCAATGACTCATGTTTCCCTCCCAAATTCTCCTTATGGTAATGCAAATGTTTATCCTATTTCTGTCCCTTTGTATATGGAAGCAGATACATTGTTTTTTAAGTTTCACAGGTCTACAGCCAGAGGAGACTTTGCCCCAAGACAAACTGTATTTCTGTAAACCAGGAGTTCTTAACAAGGGGCCTGTGAGCTTGAATTGAAATTCAAAAAAACATTATTCTTGTAGGGACATGTTGGTGTGGGTGTGATATATTTATTAAATAATACACAATATAATGCAGACTTAATAAGGGGTCTGTGGTTTTCATCTGACTGGCAATGGGGTCCGTGGAACAAAAAAAGAACCCCTGCTATAAATTGATTGTGATATGATTTTGTACTTAGCATTGTTGCTGATTTAAGTTTGTTTGTTTTTTAATATTGTAATGTCTTTTTAGGATTCAGAGGGTGGAATGTGGCAATTTCAGATTATTTATGAATCCTCCTGTAGCAGTTTGATATTATTTATGAATTCCAAAATGACATATTAATTATGTTTGTAAACTCATCTGTTCCTCTGGGCATGATACCCTTTGATTGTATTAAATTCAGAAGTTTTACTTTTACTTTATTAAATCAAGATTAGGGCTTTGATTCGATCACATCATTAGGTTGTGCAGGGTTGAGTCCCTGCACCATTGGTGGGCTGATAATACAGACTCTCACATGGAAGTAGATACACAGAAAAAGACACGTCAGAGGAGAGAACTTGGTTTTGATGCTAGAGCTCCGGGGAGAGATGAGACATTCATCTGGTAGTTTACAGCTGACCTTTTGAAGAGAACAGAACAGAACAGCTGAGAAGCCCTGAGAGATGAGCCTTATGCCAGCCTACAGCTGAGGTCATAAGAAGCAGCTGGGACCACAGAGCCTTAAGAGGAAGAGGAAGGCTGAACTCTCACAGACATCACCTGCCATATTGCTTCAACACATGGCAACAGAGTTTGGTAAGGAAGTAACCTTGAGCTGGACTTTTTAGGACCTTGTAATTGTAAGCTTTTACCCCGAATAAATACCCTTCATAAAAGCCAATAGATTTCTGGTATTTTGCATCAGCATCCCTTTGGCTAACTAATGCAATAATATATACACATATATAACAGAATTGAGAAATGCTATATTAGCTATATGAAAAAAGTGCTATGAGAATCCTAAAGAGAAATACATAATAAAAAACTTGGTCTAACATGTTAGAGGAAAGACTGAATTGTCTATTTTCTCTATTTAAAAATATGAACAGGAATCAAAGAGTATCCAGCCAATAAAATGTTTAAAACAAGTAATATAGTGGTACGTTGATAATATATTTTTCTGTACTTGGGGGTGTTTATAAAATTAGTCAGTTTTTAAAATTTGTTGATTATTGTGATTTTTTTCTTCAAATATTCACTTTCATACTCAATTTTGTATTATTTCCCTTAAACAAGTCCCCCAAAGTATATAAACTCCAGACACCACACAACCTGAATCTACTTGAGTGCCTATAATTTGCTAGGCACTGTTCTGGGAGCTAAGAATATGTCAGTGACTATAACAGAGGAAAACCCCTTTCTTCTTGGGAATCTTACAGTCTAGTTGGGGGAGTCAGACAAAACAAAAACATAACAAGTAAGTTAAATAGTATATAAACATGTAAGGGTAACTGAAAAAATTGGGGGAGGGTAAGGGCGATACAGAGTGCAGGCCAATAAGTATGGGTGAGATGAAACTGCAGTTTTAAATAGAGTGGTCAGGGTAGACTTCACCTAGAAGGTGACTCATCTAGAAGCAAAGACTTGAAGGAATTGGTTATTGATAATATCAAGGGAATCTAGTCTAGTCTAGTATAGTATTTTAGATTGGTGGTACACTATTATTCTCCTATTCAGGCCCTGCTTTGGAATAGTCAAAGTAAAGTTACCCCAGAGGCTCAGTAGGAGGAGGTAAACCTGTAACAGTTGGACCAGGGATAAGAATTGAACAGCTGGCTGGGGCGTCAACTTAGAGGCTGGTACTAAACAACTAAAACATTACTGGTAAGTAATGAAGATTGTATTTGCCAGAAAATCTTTCAGGGGTGAGACCCTCAAGGGGTATGACTCTTGAGGCGATTTGGTCTGATTAACCACTGAATTTTGCTAGTTGGGTAGAGCAAATATGGAATCATATCTGAAGTGTTCAGGGCAATAGAAGAAAGCCTGTGTGCTATCATGAAGAGTTGTCCTTTTTCACCCTTCTGCCCTGCTTCATATTCAATTTTTCCTCTAAATGTCAGGAAAACAACTAAAAAAATAAGTTTAAAGGATATATTATTGGTATATCCTAGAAATAATAAAAATAGAATGGGACTGTTGTGAAAATTTCAAACTTTTGTAGAGTACCATATGTTCTTTTTGATAGGCAACTATGACTAGAAAGAGAAATGGACAAGTTAGAGCTGGATATGAGTTCTGCCCCTTATGTGTTTAGCCTTTGGCAAATCATAAAGGAAAAAGCTTAGTATTATAAAATGAGGATAATAAGCTTCTTTTGTAATAAATGAGATAATTGTGTTTAAGTGAACTTTTTAAATCAACAAAGTATTATTTTTGGCATAATAATGTTACAAGGTAGTCCCCAGTAGCTTTGTAATGATCATAGACATGAAGAATATAGAATTTAAGCTATAATTGTCAACAAATAGTTAAGAGAGAAGACAGTACAAAATGCTATAAAAATTCCATTTCTAGTCTGTGCATGCAAACTCCAAGCAATCTAATCTAATGGAAAGACTTTTCAACATCTTTTAATGGGATGTTAGAACAAGAGACAGGAATACATTTAATCTCAAAAGCAGAATAGGTACTTTGTTTTCTTACTCACTTGAAAGAATAATGAAGGAGTTACCCTTCACCAAATGAAAGTTCAGCATCAAAAATAACTGGCTATTTTCTCCAAATTGCCAGCTAGGTAGAGTGATTCTGAAATGATACTTCTTGTCAGCAAGAAAGATAATCCAAAGAATAAAGAAAAATAGCCTCTGTCCAACAGCTGTGATATCTATAATTTATAAGCTGTGATCATTTCTCATCAGATTGTCTTCATGTCTAAACAAAAATGAATGTATACTTGTTTGTCATTTGTATGTTTAGTGCTTCTCACAACACAAACTTTTCTTACATCCTATTCTTTCTGATCAATACATTTCTTTCCTTACATAAAGTGGTAAGAGACTTCATGTTTGAGGACTCTGACCTTGAAACTCTATTGTCATATACCCCTTACATGTTCAACTAATCCTCAATAATTTATCTCTAAACCGCAAATAACCTTAAGTACTAGACGATGGAAGGAAGGGAGGGAGGGAGGACAGAGAGATAATTACTTTATTCCCAAATCCTTTGTCACTTTTTAATTCTCTCCTTGGGTGTCATGTTTTTAGTTTCCTCAACATTTTTTTTCCCACTAGTCTTTATCACATTTATTCTTTTTTTCTAGATTTGTGTCCTTATATTGCCCTTCCTTTCCCAAATATTTTACATTGTATGCTCACTACATTGTCTTCTTTTTACTTTAATCATTGACAATTATGAAATATGTAGAGGAGGGCAATTAAAGAGAGCACAGAATTGGGTTCTCTTTGTACCATGACCTGTGTCAAAAACACCCAGCCTACGCCCTGAGAAACTTCCCTTTGGCTCTCCTCAGACTGCCCTTTGATCAAGTTCCTTCCCACCAACCTCCTATGCTATCCCTGATTTCCTTAGACGCCCATTTGTTTACCTCCCTCCCTTCCCACATTTTAGGCCTGTTTCTCTTCTTCAAATTCTACTTTCACCATTTCCCAAGATTCTCCCCAAATCTCACCCTCACACTTTCACTCCCTGCAGTTTCCCTAACCGGTTCCCACCTTCAGCCCTAAAACCCACTCTCGTCCCGGGTCCCTGCCCCCACTCCTGGGCGGTGTCCCCTTTATCCCTTCCTTCCAGCACCTGCCCGCTTTCGACCCTCGTTCGAGCTCCCCACACCTTGCTCGGACCCCTCCCGCAAGTCCCCAGTGCCCCTTTCCCGCCGCCCCGCCCCACGACCTTCGCAGCCTCTCCGCCTCGGGCTCGGCGCACCGACGCCCATCACGCCCGGGGCGCGGGCGCGCCGCTGCCTCCTCCTCCCCCTACTCTGCGCGTCCCGCCACCGGTCCTTTCGTGTTTCCCAACGGTCCCGGTCCCTTTTCAGCCCCTCCTCCCGGAGCCCGGGACCCGCGCCCGCCCAGCCAGCGCCCGCGGGCCTCTCGGCGTCTCCCAGCCTCGGTCCCGACCCTCACCCCCCCGCAGGTCCCGCTGCACTGTGGGTAGGCGGCGGCGGCGTCCGCACTGAGCCGGCGGCGGAGCGAGGCTGCGCGCGCCGAAGATGGCTGAGAAGCAGAAGCACGACGGGCGGGTGAAAATCGGACACTACGTGTTAGGGGACACTCTGGGCGTCGGCACTTTCGGCAAAGTGAAGAGTTGAGTACGCTTCCGAGGCCGTTGCGGAGGGCTGCCCGGCGCGCGGGAGCCGGGGGCGGACGGGCGGGCGCAGGGCCTGGAGGCAGGTGGAGCGGCCGGAGCCGCGCGGAGCCGGATGGCTCCGGCGAGGTGGCGACGCGCCTTACCCGGCAGCAGCGGCTTGGACCTGGTGAAGAGGGGCTGGGGGACAGACTTTCTGGTGGTCTGGTGCAGCAAGGTGCTTCTCTCTGCCCCAGAACTCAGCTGCTGCTTCTGTAAAACTGGGAGATTGGGCTAGATCAGTAAAGTGCCTTCCAGCGCTGAGACTATATGGATGGGACTGGGAAATAATACACGTTTCTGGTTAAGTTTCCATTACGCCAGGCGCCCAGTTTTGGGTGCTTAACATGGGTGGTCATTTAGTCTTTACAGCAATTTGATGAGACGTTACCCTCGCCTGAAAGGGGAGGAAAACTCGGATCCCTAGAGGTTTAGTAAATGCCCAAGGTCGCTCAAAAATTGGCAGAACGAGGATGAAGTCTAAGATGTCTTCCAATTCTGGCATTGCTGGGAGGTCCTTGATCTCCAGATTCTTTAATGCTCCCCGAGCCTGGGTTGGTGGGACTGGCTGGGGGATGCTCCGGGGACCGGGGATGCAGCTGGGTTGGGTCGAGAGTTAATTAGAATAGAGAACTCTGAAGGTTGATGGTGTGTATAAAATGATTCTGGGAGAGCTTCTGGGATGGGGGAGCGAAAAAGTCCTTCGGTGTTGGGCTTTGGAGGATTTGCGGCTGAGAGTGCCAGAGCTGCTAAAGGATTTTCTGCTGACGTCTGTTCTCTTGGTCGTGGAGTCCCACCTTGGGGGTAGAAGAACGGGTTCCTTTTGGAATTTTATACTTCTTAGTTAAGTATTGAACTCTCCTCCCTCCCTCCCCCTGTTAATGAGTCACTGGGATTTTAATTAATGTGCTGTCTCTCCAGAATTCGAGCCAGCTTATTGATTGTTACAAATACAAAATTATAAGTGAAATGTTGGTATACCCTCCCCTCGCCCTCGTAGAAATGTTGGGTAAGCAGAATGGAAATTTTATTCTGAGATCTCTATTTCCTAGTAAGAATTCATGTTTAAACTCAAGTCCAAGTTGTTGAATAGATGGGAGTGACTCCTCCTTGAATTCTGTGGCAAGGATCAGCTCCTGTTTGCCTTCATATATCTGATAATCATTTCTTCAGAAGACACCCTTTGAGCACCTACAAAGTGCTAGGTATTCTTTTAGGCTATGATGTACAGTAAGAAACAAACCAGATAAAAAGCCCTACTTTCGAGGAACTCACACTCTAAGTAGGGAAGGCGAACAATATTCAGAATATATCGGTAAAGTGTACAGTATGTTTAGTGCTATTGAGGAAAATGAAGCAGGGAAGGGAGAATAGGGAGTTTTAATTTTCAGTAAAGTGGTCAGGCAAGGCCTCACAGACTAGATGTTTTGAGTAAAGACCTAAAGAAGGTTGCAACATTCTTTGAAGTTCTATGAAGGCTATGAAGTCCTAGATTATTTTGAAAAACTTCATAAATAGAGTGGATAGTTAGGAGAATATACTTAGAATGAATATTGGAAGATCTGGGATTGGATTAACGCCTGTAATGTTACTTGCCATTAAATATTATTCAGGATTACCGTTAACATTATATAGTTACTCAAGCAAACAACACCTTTGCCATCTGGACATGTACACCCTTGAAGTTATATAACTTACTCTACATACTTTCAAATGTGTTATTAAAGTTTTTGTCTTTTTAAAAAATTCTTCCAATGTAATCTGAATGTAGAGTAGAACACCTAACAAATCAACCATCCCATTGGTTGGGACAAATGTCCCATCCCGAGGGACAACTTAAATCTCTTTTGTATATACTCTTGAGCTGCTGCTAGACACTAGCTTTTTAAAACATAAACCAACAGATGGAACTTTGAGTTTTGAGAAATCCTTTTCCTGGAAAACCCCTGTCTAATGAGTAACCAATTGGAGCAGGTTTCCTAACACTGCTCTCTAAAATGACACTAGTTTCCTGTCTAAGATTAGAATCAGTACAATTGTTTGTATAATAAGAATGATAGAAATTGCTAAAATATTAAATTAATCATTTCTTCAGGGGACAAGTGAAACAAAAGCACATGCAATTTTTTAAAGTTTTTAGTGAGGTATATTTTACATAACATAAAATTCTCCCATATGAAGTGTACAATTCAATGATGTTTAGGAACTTTACTGAATGGTGCAAACATCATAAATCTGTTTTAGAATATTTTCGTTCCCCCATTCCCCCATCAGATCCCTCATGCCCATATACAGTTAATTCCCATTCCCACCCTCAGCACCAGGAAACCACTAATTTATTTTCTGTGTACATTTTTTTCTAGACATTTTCTACAAATGGAATCATTCACTATGGAGTCTCTGTGTCTAGCTTCTTTCACTTAGTGTAATGTTTTTGAGATTTTTGCATAATGTACCATGTGTTAGTAGTTCATTTTTTTTTTTAAGATTTATTTATTGGGAAGCGGCTGTGGCTCAATCAGTAGGGCTCCCGTTTACCATATGGGAGGCCCCGGGTTCGGTTCCCGGGGCCTCCTGGTGAAGGCAAAGCCTGCCCGCACGGCGTGGTTGGCTGACCCAGCGAGCGCAAGCAGCAAGGGGGGGATAAATGAATAAATAAATAAAATATTAAAAAAAAAATTTTTTTTTTAAAGATTTTTTTTTTAATCCCCCCCCCCCCAACTGTTTTGTGCTGTCTGTTCTTTGTGTGTTCTTCTCTGCTTGTCCTCTCCTTCAGTGGCACTAGGAACCGATCCTGGGACCCTCCTGAGTGGGAGAGAGGCACTCAATCTCTTGTGCCACCTCAGCTCTCTGGTCTGCTGCGCCTCTTACTGTCTCTCCTCTGTGTCTCTTTTTGTTGCATCATCTTGCTACACCAGCTCTCCTCTCGGGCCAGCTTGCCTTTCATGAGGAGGCCGTGGGACTTGAAACCCGACCTCCTGTAGTAGATGGGAGCCCAATCGCTTGAGCCACATCTGTCTCCCAGTAGTTCATTTTTATTGCTAAATGATATTCCATTGTATGGATATGCCGCATTTTGTCTCTGCATTTACCAGTAGATGGACATTAATTGTTTTCAGTTGGGGGTTGTGAACATTTTCATAAAGTCTTAGTGTGGATTTATGTTTTCATTTTTCTTGGGAAGATATCTAGGAGTGGAATTGTTGGGTTATATCATAGTTTTATGTTTAACTTTTTGAGAAACTGCCAAATTGTTTTTTAAAGTATTTGCACCATTTTACGATCCCATCAACAATATATGAGGGTTATTTGTTTCTTCATATCCTTGCAAACATTTGTTATTGTCTTATTTATTAAAGCCATCCTAATGGGTATGAAATGGTATTCCACTGTGGCTTCAATTTGTATTTCCCTAATGACCAATGATGTTGGACATCTTTTCATGTAGTGATTAGCTGTTTGTATCATACATCTTTCGTGAAGTGTCTATTCAGAGCTTTTGCTTATTTTTTCATAGGGATTTTTGTATTTTTCTTATAAATTGAGTTGTTAGAATTCTTTGCCAAGTCTGGATGCAAGTCCTTTATTGGATATATCTTGCAAACACTTTCTTCTGTTTGTTTGTATTTTCATTTTCCTCTTGGTATATTTTGAAGTGTAAAAGTTTTGCATTTTGATGAGGTTCAGTTGATCAATTTATTCTTTTATGGGTCATGCCTTTGTTGTCATAGCTAAGAAATCTTTGTCTAGCCCAAGGTGTCAGATTTTTTCTTGTAAACTTTTTATTAATTTAGCTCCTACATTTAAGTCGATGATCCATTTTGAAGTGATTTTTACATGGGGTGTGAAGTTCTAAGTGCAGCTTTTTGTCCCAGCATCTTTTTTTGAAAACACAAACATTTTAAATTGCTACAGATGTGGACTTTGTAAAATTAAGTTCTACTCAAAAACTTAGCAGTAGATGACTTGATTTTATATGGCTATAAATATTTGGAAGTGGAGGGATGAGAAACATTTTATATGCCTTTGCATTTTCTCCTCTTTTAACTGTTATGCCAATTATAGAAATTGAAATTTTAACTTAAATTGTTGCTGTATTATTTTATGGACCAAAGGTAGGTACAATAAGCCACAGTTGAAAATGGCATAGTTTTCATTTAAAAACACTAGTGTCAAGTTTATTTTAAAAAATTATGTGGAAGTCCTTCTCTTTGTTGATAATTAAAGCCTTAAAATGTTCTAAATAGATGTTTTTCCTTCATTAGTCTATAACTTTTATAGCTTGTATTCTTACATTACTAGGGAGGTGCTTTTGGAAACAGTCTATGTGGGCCAACAGGATTTAAAAATAGTGCTTTTTTTCCCTTCTAAAAATTTTTGTCTATTGATTGATAAGGTTGTTATTCTCTCTAGGATAGGGTAGAACTGCTGTTTAAAAGTTCTTGTAATTGATGTGTTCAGTTCTTTAACTAGTAAAGGTGATAGAAATTCTAGAAAAATAGATCTGTTTCTGTTAAAAGACTGGCTGAAGAGAAAAGATATTTCTAATATGCCAATTTATTAAAAAGAAGCCTGCATTTTCAAGGTGAGGACTGATAGATTTGGTTTATAAAATAATTATTCTTTACTAGAGTTTTTCACCAAGGAGTACTTTGCAACTACTTTTGTTTCTTTCTAGCCAGCAAAGTATCAAGAGAATTACCTCTTCTTGTTTTTCAGATATGAATGTTCCATAGAATTGACTTTCTAGAAATTAATATTTTACTAATTCTCTACTCATTTTTGAGATAACAGGAAGGATCAGAAAATGGAAAACTATTATTAAAACTTAAAAATAAGCAGTGTTACCTTTTTTGAAATAGAAATGTTAAGTTCTAAATGATAAATAAAATTTCAGACAATCTGATTGATTGGTGGAACTGAGAGTTATACCTTTGATATTTTGGTCCTTTGTTGGGATGTATTTTGGGCTCTACTGATACTGTCAAGACCCTGAACAAGACATTTACTATCTCTGGGCCTTGTTTTCTTCCTCTCATAAAGGAGAACACTAGAACACATAATCCTAAGCTCCTTTCTAACTTTATAATTAAATTGAGTTTTAAAAGATTTCATTCCAATAATGGATGTATTAATTGTTCAGCTTTAATGGAAATTTGAATTACTGAAGACCGGAACTAAAATGTAGAAGTTATTTAGAACAGGAAAAAAAAAAAAAAAAAAAGAAAAAAAAGAAACACATTTGTAACACTTTAATGATAAAAGCTACAACTTGATTAAGTTTTTACTATGATCTTAGCAACACACAATTTATATACTTCCCCAGATTAATCTTCTGAGTTTGGTAATATCTCCATTTTAAAAATGAAGAAATTGAAAATCAGATACATTCAGTAACTTGCCAAAGGTCACAGTACTAGTAAGCGGCAGAACTGGCAATCAAATTCAAGTTCTTCTGACTCCAGATCTGTGCTGTCATATAACATCAAAGCTCATAGTGTGCCATCTTGTGAATTTCAAACCTAGAGGGATATAATTTTCATATCCATATATATTTACCAAGGTTTGAGAAGATAAAATTTAAATGTCTTTATTTTACTCCGCATTTAGAGAAAATAACTTTTTGAAACTCCATATATGGATTATTAAAATCTATAATCTTATGTTCCCAAATTTAACTTGCACATCTGAATCCATTCCATTTTTTATATTATGAATGTGCTGAGTTCCCACCATTTTAATCCAAATTTCTTAGAAATACCAGATATTTCATTTGTTTTCTTACTATGTAAATAACCTTGAAAAACAGATTAAAGAGAATTTCTAAAAATGATTGATGTCCTAGCAAGAATAATGGGTTTGTTAGCACTGGGTTTGAATTCCATTTCAACCACTAGCTGTATGACCTTTGGGCAAACCATTAAACTTTTCTGAGCCTCAGTTTCCTTGTTTGTAAAATCTCAGTAACTCTTGATATATCTACTACCTAGAATTTTCATGAAGATCAAATGAGTTGAGGTACATAAAATGGTTTTTAAAAAGGTGAAGTGCAATACAAATAGATGGCCCTGTTATGGAGATGAAGAGATGCATAATTGTGGACAAATTCTGTGCTTTGTGTGAGGTGTTAATAAGTGCTTGCTATTTTTAGAAATGCCTTCAATTACTGATACCACCATTGAGACAGAATTGAGTAATCATCTGCCCCTATCTTTTGGTTGCCTGGGTTAAAGAAAGTTCTCAATGGCTAATTTGTATGTGCTCTATGGTACTTAATTATCAATGTTTATATTAAAATACAATATCCTTTTTGGCCAAGTCATGTACTGTGTTTTTTTCACAACTATGTAAAATGAATAAAATAATATAAATGGAAATAATATTCATATAAATTACTAGCTGAACTGATTTTCCTTTTGAAATTATGGAAATTCTAAACCAATGTTAAATAATAGTTCCAAATTATGAAGCTGTATTTCTTTTCAAATATTAGAAGATTAGTTAAACACTAATCTTAAACAGTCAAAATCAATTTGATCATATCTCAGCAAATGAAATGATGTGGGGCTTAGATGATTTTTACTGTTTTATATATCATTTATATGACTTTGATGTAGGTAATTTTTCCCTTAATTTCTAAATGGATTTTGTTCATTTTGTGCAATCAGTTGTTTGACACTTATAGGAAACAGTGTCATGTATCGTAGGTTCAGGGTAAGTCCACAAAGGCACCATGGTATATGGTATAGAGAACACTGGGTTTGGGAGACCTGGGGTAGACCCTTTGTTCTGTCATAAACTAGCTGTGTTCCTTCATTGTTGTGAGAATTACTTTAAAAATGTAGGTGAAATTTACTCTGAAATATTTAACTGTAATGTACTTTTATGTACTTAGCTTCCGTTGTGTACTTAAACCCATAATTAGCTGAATGATGAGGATAATCTGAAATCTGCTTCTCTTAGCTATTAATTTAATGAGAGGGAGGAGGAGTTTACTGTCTTCTGTGTTGTTTTTCCCAGGTCTTCTTTCTTTTGTGAATGAAGATCTTTAGAGAAAGCATTCTCTAGATGTTGCTCACCTATTATGCTCTCCCTTTGACCGCTCCCAGTGCATATATACATAGTATATATGTTACTGGATCCCTTGGTAGGGAGCATAGAAATCTTGGAGGAAGGAAGCAAAAGCTGGGAAAGGTAGGAGAGTATGAACAGCAGCTGGCAGTTTGTATGAAGGGGTCATTTTTAAGGCAGAGTATCCTTATAATAGAAACAAAATGATAAAATAAGATTGATTTTTTTCCCCCCAAAAGTACAGAAAATGCAGCATCTGAGCTAAAATTACCTTTCTAACCAAACTTTCTCCTAACATAATCATATTCCTGTAAATTAGAAAGGATTAGAAATGATTTTACACTAGGGTAATTACCTCAGTTCCTCGACTTTCCTCCTTACCCCTCCTGACAGTTCTGCTTTATCTAGTTTTTCATAAAAATGTGCCAAAATGTTTACTGATCTTGTCGTCCATGTTAGCTTTCCCCAGAGCACTTGGTACTGCTTTGTAATGACAATTCCTTCCTATTTATTCTTCTGAGATTTCTGTAGTTTCCGTGATAACAGGGATAATACTTTGTAGAGAAAGTAGTTATTAATATTTAGAAGCCAAGTATATAATTTAATTTGACCTAACAGGAAGATCTAATCTCAAATTCTTTAAGAGATAATGAGTATGTGGAAGTCACAAGATCCCTAAAATATTGAATGGGTTCTAAAAATTCGGAGAGCAAATCTGCCTAGTGTATTTATTAAATGCAAACATAAGAGAAAACATCTTGATTCAGGTTCATATTTTTATCTATTACTTAAAATGAATAAATTGCATATGCAGAGCAATGTGTTTATTTTGAAATGTGATGAATCATTTTATTTTTAGTATGGTGTTACTAAGGAAGGAATTCCAGGCAGTTCTTATCTCTGCTAATAATAGAGGTCTTCTTCACCTCTTCAAGGGAATGGTTTTCTTGGTTAAGTGGTGTCTTATGTTTAGCAACATTTACCTCTGATAAATTTTACTCTATTTCTTGTTGGTGATGTTATTTTAAAAATATTAATAACTCTTTATCTGCCCTTAGATTTTTTAAAAACAGCTTTTATGTAATTAAAAATGATTTTCCAAATCTTGCTTTACCAGTTCTCTTACATATGAATGCTAATATCTTAATTTATTAAAGTTTGTTGGTTTTTCTGAATCTGTTTTCCTCATATGATTTTATACATTTTATGTATGATTGTAAACATGAGCAAAGTGTTCTCATTCACCATCTTTCAATTTCTAAATTATAAATTAGTTATGAAGCAGTTAATTCTGTCATAACTGAAAAGAATGAAATTAAACTTTTAAATGTTCCATACAATTTTCTTTTTATTTTCTAAATTCTTTATTTGGGAAATACTAGAATTACTTGTTTTTGTTTTCTTTTTAAATGCGGTAGAAGATACCTTGGTACTCTACAGTATTCTATAATTGGCTTCAATTCTTTCAGCTTTAATCAATGATATAATACAGCAAATGTTTTTTTTTTAGCATTTAACTATACGTATTTAGTCATTATATTTTAAGCAATGTATTTTTACCAATATTAATATTGTGGCAATGGATACTATAACAGATAACCTACTGATTTAAAATACAATGGGAAATATTTGTTACAGAATGTGCTTAAATGATTCTTGGCTCACATTTGAAATTTAAGTCAAATATGTGATGAGTCCATTTCTTACTCAGATTTATACCAGGCTCCTTGTAACATATTTTAGTATTCTAGTAATTCACAATTAGGTAGTATAACACCTATAGTATGTACTGTAAATTTGATTTCATTAGGAAATTTGTCATATCATAGATGGAGAAATGTGCTCTGAATGGCTTATTGCTGTTGAACAACTATTCCCAAAGAAATATGGTGTCATCCTAATGAGAAATCTCTGTTATTAACTCTATTTAACATTTTTATAAATTACTTTGATACAGTTTCAGAATTTATAATTATAGTAAGATATTCTGTTTGGCATGACACAAAGCTAAACAAGGTAATTGATAGACAAATCACAGAATCGTATTTTAAAATTATCTTGTCTAGGTGCTAGGTGAAAACTAAGAAGGTGAAATTTGATAGGGACAAATGTCAAATCTAGAACATAGCTTAAAAACAAAAAATAACTGGTGCATGAAAGAGAAGAGTTGATAGTATCCCTAGGATTCTTGGGTTTTAGCTGACCACAAACTTAGGAAATATATATTTTAAGTGCTTAAATGTAAAAATTGTTCCTGAATACAAAATGGATGTGTGGAATCCATATTAATAGTGATAGTAGTTCTGTACTTTGGATTAGGTAAAATTTTGACTATTGGATTCAGTTCTTGCCATAATTTGAGGAAAAAAGACCAATTACATTTCATTTAGAGGGGAATGACCCATTATAATGAGAGGAGTACAACAAGCATGCCATGTGAGGTATGTATAAGAACTGTAATATTTTTCAAATGGTGAAAAAACTTATTCCATCTGGAAAAAGGAGTCACCATAATCAATAATGGTTTGAAGGATAATATTGTGACTATTGGGTGAATGTTTCAAGGAGGCAAATTAAAATGCAGAATAATGAGGATCTTTCTAGCCAGGGGATTTGTCCAGCCATTGTACAACTTGTACCACCAAATAAGTGAGATTTCTGTCATTGATATGTTTACTTAAATATTGCATGGTAATCTGTAAAGACCCTTTTAACTTCAATATTCTGTTTCACATGTACATTTTTTTAGTGCCACTGACTTTTCTTAGGTATGACATCTTTAGATCAGCATTTTAGACCAGAAAAATTAGGAAAGCTGAAGAAAATTAAAACAACAACAAAAAATTCAGTTTGAAGGCAGCCAGGACTTGAGTGGTCAATATCCCATTGAGAAGAAAAATGTGTTAAAGTGAGTCTGACATTTTGCTTGGCTTTTCTCCTATAGTCATTTTCTAATTTATAAGAATGATGTGGTGGTTTGGAACTGCATTACCCCAGGAAATCATGTTCTTTTTTTTTTTTTTAAAGATTTTATTTATTTATTCATTTATCCCCCCCTTGCTGCTTGTGCTCGCTGGGTCAGCTAACCACGCCGTGCGGGCAGGCTTGCCTTCACCAGGAGGCCCCGGGAACCGAACCCGGGGCCTCCCATATGGTAAACGGGAACCCTACCGATTGAGTCACAGCCACTTCCAGGAAATCATGTTCTTAAGGCTAATCCATTCCTATGGGTGTGGACCTGTTGCAAGTTTTGATGAGATTATCCCTTAAGGTGTGATCCACCTCATTCAGAATGGGGCTTAATCCTCTTACTGGAGTCCTTTATAAGAGAATGAAATTCAGACAAAGAGAAAGCTGTAGAAGCAATAAACTGAAACTAATGAAACCCAGAAGAGAAGGGAGAGACCAGCAGATGCTGCCATGTGGCAGAGGAGCCAAGGATTGCCAGCAGCCAATCTTTGGGAAGAAAGCATTGCCTTGATGATACCTTGATTTGGATATTCTCATGGCCTCAAACTGAAAACTAATAAATTCCCATTGTTTAAAGCCAACCCATTTCACGGTTTCTGCTTTGAGCAGCCTAGAAAACTAAAACAAATAGTAAGAGGCCAAGAAGACCAGCAGACAGGAATGGCTAAAAGGCAAGCTAAGTAGAGTTTGAATCCTGGGGAGACGACAAATGGAGCTCATAGCTTA
The DNA here is from genome assembly GCA_026826555.1 of Tolypeutes matacus. Lineage (NCBI taxonomy): Eukaryota > Metazoa > Chordata > Mammalia > Cingulata > Chlamyphoridae > Tolypeutes > Tolypeutes matacus. Next base: position 52,391,154 of record JAKSZT010053883.1, read on the forward strand.
TCGAGGACCAGGGTCCCTGGTAAACAGTTGGGTTTTTGGTTGCAAACTCTGATGCATTAATAGTAAAAGACAGATCAACTCTTATAAAGACTGAAACTGCTTATAACCAGCTTAATCCTAGACTGATTAAGATTACCTTCCTCCTATCTTCCTTCTCTAGAGGAAAATAAAATCAAGCCAGAGCCTCTAAAAATTCACACACAATATCCAGCAATTATTCAAACATTACCAGTATTCCAGGAGATAGAACCAAGATGATAGATATAGACTTGTAGGTAATTCAGATTTTAAAGTTATAAGATGTGGACTTTAAAAAACTGTGATTAATATGTTCAAAATGGGAAAATTTAGCAAAGAACTGGAATCTACAAAGGAATCAAAGGAAATTCTAGGACTGACAAATATAACTGAATCAGAGCATTGTAGATGTTAAACAGCAAATTAGATTCCATTGAATAGATTAGTGAACTGGAAGATAGCTCAGAAAAAAATATCCAGACTGAAGCATAGAAAAAAGGATGGAGAATGTAAGAGATACATGGGATCAGTTTGAAAAATCTAATATGTGTATGTTGCAAGATTAAACCTTTGCTCTGTGGAAAGATGACCTCAGGTTTACCTTCCTCTAGTACAGTTTCCCTGTATATATAATGAGTTAAGAGAAGTATTTGTTGCTTCTGTTAGCAAACATTACTTATTGTGAAAATGACCTAAGATTATTGAGTTACATCTGTGCTGGGAAGACTATGACTGGACATATTCAATTTCAAGGGACTATGTTACTAGGGCAGCATACAATCCTATAGGGAAATAGACCTACAGCTTCCCTTTGTGGTGTCTCTTGTAACTAAATGCATCCTTATGGTGGTCTTGGAAGCTTCAGGATGGGCTGTTGTATGATGAAGTTCCTGATGTTTCACGCTTCATGTGAAAGTTTGAAGTTTTTTGTGGATCCCAGATAAGATCATGTTCTTGAAGCAAATCCATTCCTGTGGGTGTGGGACCCTTTGATTGTATTGGATTCCGTTGGGGGGCCTTTGATTGGATTACTTCAGTGAGGCGTGACCCAGGCTGGGTCTTGGTCCTCTTGCTGGAGTCCTTTATAAAAGGAGGACCCAGAACAGAGACATAGAAAAAAGTGACAGAGACAGAAAAACCCCTAGAGGCTGGAATCAGCAGAGCACAGAGGCAAAGAAAGAGCCCCCGCTCCCCCCCAGAAGCTGAGAGAGAGGCACCTGGAGGAGAGGGAAGAGAGGAGCGAGGAGCCATATGCCTGATTACCTACAGCTGAGGGTGGGGAGAAAGTAAGCCTGGAGGGGAAGGCAGAGACTTCAGCAGAGCTGCCATTGTGTCTTGCCACTTAGCAGGAGTCCCAAATCTCTAGCAGCCGACCTTTGGTGAGACAGCATCTCTGATGATGCCTTGATTTGGACGTTTTCACAGCTTCAGAACTGGAAGCTTTTAACCTAATAAATTCCCATCATAAAAGCCAATCCATTTCTGGTATATTGCTCCCAGCAGCTTTTAGCAAAAACACTTCTATATTCTGGAGTAGACTGCATCTACCCATGTGGATGTCATCCTCACTGTCTATTATGCCCCTGTGTGATGAGTGGGCTGGGAATCAGTGAATAGATTCTTTAAGCACTCCCGGTGAAGATGCATTTGATTCTGCTATACTGACTTGCAGTGTTTCCAATCCTGAATCTTTAAAAAGTCTAACTAAAACTGGTGCTAGATTATTATTATTATTTTTTTTACGGGGAGGTCCCGGGGATCGAACCCGGGTCCCTCCATATGGGAGACGGACGCCCAACCAGTTGAGCCACATCCGACGCTAGATTATTTTTTATTTCCTGGGGGTGTGGATGTCATTTTGAACTCAAGACCTCTGATGATCATACAGAATAGACACCATAGATTTCTACAAGTGAAGAGGAGAGAATGAGGAGAAGAAATATTTGAAGAGATATTGGAGAAAGATTCAAAAATTGGAAAAACAAAATCAAGCCATAGGTTCAGAAGCTCTATGAACTTTTCTATCAGGATAAATACAAGAAAATCACTCCTAGGCACATCATAGTAAAACTGTTCAAAACCAGTTCCCTTTGTTTGAGGCTTCCCATCCTGGAAAAGACTGTCTCCAGCCATGCAAAGATGGGGAGATGACAAAATCTTAAAAGCAGCCAGAGGGGAAAAGGAGCAATAGGCTGACTTCTCAACGAAACAATGAAAGCTGAAACAATGGAATGATATCTTCAGAAAGATAAAATAACTGCCAACTTATAATTTTGTACTCAGCAAAAATATCCTTCAAGAATAAAGGCAAAACAAGGACATTTGCAGAAAAACATAAACCAAGAGAATTTGTTATCAGCAGACCCACAACAAAAGAAACAAAGGGAATTCAGACTCAAGTTGATCCCAGATGGAAGCAAAAAGTGCAAGAAGAAATGAAAAGCATTGGAAAGGGTAAATAAGTGAATAGCTAGATAATGATTTTAAAAAAATAATTGATGGTTAAAATATATGTAGGGATAAAATAGAACAGTAACAGAAGGTAGGAGAGGAAAAATAAAGTATTTAAATTTCTTGCATTGTTTGGGAAATGGTAAAATTACTATTTTATATTAGACTTTAGTAAGCCACGGATGCATGTTATGATCTCTAGGATAACTATTATAATTGAAACCTAAAGACTCTAGATATTACAAAAAAGTTTATGTTCTTGTTAATTTTGTTTTGGAGAGAATTCTAAATTATTCCACAGTTCTGTTTTAAAAAGAAATATTATGGAACATAAAATTACATTCAGTAAATATATTCAATAAAATCTTTGGGAGCAGTTAAATGGGGATGGAAAGGGAGAGGTTTGAGGGAAAAAAAAGATAGTGAACAGGAAGGAGATGAAGCATACGGAATAAGAGAAACAGAAAGAAAATGGACACACAAAGACCAGAGTTGGAAAGACATGAGAGGAGGGATGATTTAAGAAGTTTTCAATAAGTGTTTCTGGCAGATTTTACTATTCATCTGGAGGGGAGATATCTAACAATATTTTTTTTCCTAAATCTTTATCTCTCTGGAGTGCTAATAATGCTAAGAAAGCAGTTCTAAAACAATCTCTTCTATACCTGAAAACTGTTTTTCTGACTCTTATTTTTTATTCTTATTTTTTATGTAAAAAGTAAGTTGATTTTCCTATGGAGTTCTTGATTTGACTCAAATTTTAAAGAAGTACTTTAAAGTTACAGTCTAAAACTAGATAAATATTGGCTTTAAAAATAAAAGGGGAGTGGATGTAGCTCAAGTGGTTGAGTGTCTCCGTCTCTTATATGACATCCTGGATTTGATTCCTGGTACTTCCTTAAAACAAACAAACAAAAAATCAGCTCTCATTGGGAAGCAGATGTAAGTAAGTGGTTGAGTGCCTGCTTCCCATGTGTGAGGTCCTGGGTTCAATCCCTGGTACCTCCTAAAAATAAACAAATAAAAAATAAAGCAGAATGTAGCATGCCATGTAACTAATTCTTAAAAAAAAATTAGGTGGAACAAATCTTTGTTCAAAAATCACATCCTTAGAGAAGACTTTCTTGATCATCTATTTAATATAGCCCATTTCCCCACCTCTACTCCTGTCATTCTTATGCTCCTTAATTTTCTTCATTTATCACCATTATAATATGTATTTGCTTATTTATATCTTCCCTGCTGGAATGCATCTTCCATGAGGGCAGGGACTTTTACCTTATTTACACCTTTATCTTTAGTATTTGGAGAAATGCCAGGTACATACCAAACATTCAGCAAATATTTACTAAATGAACAAATGAATGTATGGATCAAATTTCTTTTTCTTGACTTTAGGCATGATCTTGATAAATAACTGTAGTACATCTAATCTGAAGTAAAGGCTATGGCCCTAGCCCAGTCCTGCACTTCAGCAAACACAGTAATCCCCCTTTCCTGATTAATCTTGTCCATTTTCTCTCCCTCTTTAGCTTATCACTACTAGACTCCATCTCCTCACTATGCCCTAATTTCTCAAATCAAATGCCCTTCACCATGAAAGTAAGCACTCTTGTTATGTTATTATCAAGAAGGCCTTGTTTTTTGGGGGGAGTATACAGGGAGTAGTGTAGGAGATTTGAGCTTGGATTTTGGAGGCAGACATACCATCCTCTATCGCACTGATTTTTTTTTTAATACCTTTTTTTCAATTTATAATATTTTACTATTATAGATAAAATACATATTTAAAATCATAAAATATCCTTTTAGAAGTATTCCTCCAAGTATACAATCAATAGTATTTGTTATAATCCCGTAGTTGTGCATCCATCACTTCAATCATTATTAGAGCATTTTCATTATTTCATTATTAATAATAATAAAAAAACAGACAAAGAAGAAAATTCTTCAACTTTCAATCTCTCTATGCTTCCCCCACTGTACATAGCTGCTGTTTCTGGCTATTCTATCCAAAGTGTATAATCAGTGGTTTTTAGTATACTCACAATGTTGTACATTTATCATCTTAAAAATTCTAGAACAATTCTATTACTTCGAAAAGAAAGACTCCAAATCCCTTAACATTCCTTCCTCAGACCTACATAACAACTAATCTTTCATCTTTATGAATTGATTTATATTTACATTTTATGTAAATGGAATCATACAATATGTAGTACTCTGTATCTCGTCTCCTTCACTTAGGATAATGTTTTTTTTTTTTTTCCTGATATTAACATTGTGAAGTATTAACTTACATTTGTTCAGCTTCAAGGAAAAATGGTCTTATATATACAATTCTACCCATATTCATATTTCACATAATATATTTATATTTTATATAATATATTTAGTTTATAATAGGGCAGTCATACAGTATTTTTCCTTTTGTGTCTGGCTTGCTTCACTCAACATAATGTCTTCCAGGTTCATCCATATTGTCATATGTTTCATGACTTCATTTCTTCTTACTGCTGCCTAATATTCCATTGTGTGTATACTCCACAATTTGTTTACCCAATATCAGTTGATGGACACCTGGGTTGTTTCCAACTTTTGGCTATCGTGAATTAATGCTGCTGTGAACATCGGTGTGCAGATATCTATTCATGTCGCTGCTCTCAGATCTTTTGATACCTAGCAATGGCATTGCAGGGTCCCATGGCAAGTCTATGTTCAACTTCATTAGGAACTGCCGAACAGTCCTCCACAGTAACTGTACCATCTACATTCCCACCAATAGTGAATTAGGGTTCTATCTCTCCACATCCTCTCCAACATTTTCAGTTTTCTGACTTTTTAATAGTGGCCAGTCTGATAGTTGTGAAGTGATGTCTCGTTGTAGTTTTGATTTGCATTTCTCTAATCGCTAGTGATGTTGAACATTTTTTCATGGGTTGCTTTGCCATTTGCATTTCTTCTTTGGACAGTTGTCTTTTCAAGTCTTTTGCCCATTTTTTAATTGGATACTTTGTCTTTTTATTGTTGAATTGTATGGTCTCCTAATAGATCATGGATATTAAACCTTTATTAGATATGTGATTACCAAATATTTTCTCTCATTGAGTTGGCTGCCTTTTCACCCTTTTGACAAAGTCCTTTGAGGTGCAAAAGTGTTGAATTTTGAGGAGGTCCCATTTATCTATTTTTTCTTTTGTTGCTCGTGCTTTGGGCATAAGGTTTAAGAAACTAACCTACCACAAGATCTTTAAGATGTTTTCCTACATTTTCTTCTAGGAGTTTTATGGTTGTCGCTTTTATATTTAGGTCCTTGATCCATTTTGAGTTGATTTTTGTATGAGGTTTGAGATAGGGGTCCTCTTTCTTTGTTTTGGATATGAATATCCAGTGTTCCCAGCATCATTTGTTGAATTGATTGTTCTGGCCCAGCTGGGTGGGCTTGACAGCCTTGTCAAAAATCACTTGACTGTAGTTGTGAGGGTCTGTTTCTGATTTCTCTATTTGGTTCCATTGGTCAATCTGTCTGTTCTTACATCAGCACCATGCTGTCTTTACCACTGTAGCTTAGTAAAATGTTTTAACTCAGGAAGTGAGAGTCCTCCAACTTCATTCTTTTTTGAGACAGTTTTGGCTATTTGGGCCCCTTACCCTTCCATATAAATTGAAAATTGGCTTTTCCATATTTGCAAAATAGGCTGTTGGAATTTTTTTCAGGATTGTGTTGAATATGTAAATCAGTTTGGGTAGGAGTGACATCTTATTGATATTTAGTCATTCAGTCAATGAACATGAAATGTCCTTCCATTTATTTAGGTTTTCTTTGATTTCTTTTAGCAAAGTTTTATAGTATTCTGAATATACATTCTTTATGTCCTTGGTTAAATTTATTCCTAAATATTTGATTGTTTTAGCTGCTATTATAAATGGACTTTTTTTTTCTGACTTCCTCCTCAGATTGCTCATCAGTAGTGTATAGAAACACTATTGATTTTTGCATATTAAACTTGTATACTGCCTGTATTAGTCAGCCAAAGGGGTGCTGATGCAAAATACCAGAAATCACTTGTTTTTTACAAAGGGTATTTATTTGGGGTAGAATCCCACAGTTACCAGGCCATAAAGCATAAGTTACTTCCTCACTAAAGTCTGTGGCCACATGTTGGAGCAAGACAGCTACCAACATCTGCCAGGGTTCAGGCTTCTTGGGTTCCTTTCTTCCTGGGGCTTCGTTTCTCTCCGGGCTCATCTCCTGTTTCCTCCACAAGCTCAGCTGTAGACTATGAGGCTCCCTAGGCTTTGCCTCTCTCCACACGGCCAGCTGTAGACTGTAAGGCGAATGGCTGTCTCTATCCTGAGGTCTTCTCTCCTTCCTCACAACCAAGCTCTTCCGTCTGCTTGCCTCCCTGGGCTCCAGCATCAAAACTCAGCATCAAAACTACTCCAACTCTGTCCTTTGCCATGTCTTTTTATCTTTGAGACCCCATCCGCCAAGGGGTGGGGCTCAATGCCCTACTGACATGACCCAGTCAATGCCCTAATCATAACTTAATCATGCCCAGATTAACAGACCAGTTTATAAGCATAATTCAATATCTGTTTTTGGAATTCATAACTTTATCAAACTGCCAAACTGCTACACTGCCACTTTGCTGAACTCATCTATTAGTTCTAGTAGCTTTGTTGTGGATTTTTTATGAGTTTCTCGATAGAGGATTATATTATCAGCAAATAGCTGCAGTTTTACTTCTTTCTTTCCTATTTGGGTGCCTATATTTCTTTTTCTTGCCTAATTGCTGTAGCTAGAACTTCTAGCACAATATTAAACAACAGTGGTGACAGTGGGCATCCTTGTCTTGTTCCTGATCTCAGTGGGAAAGCTTTCAGTCCTTCACCATTGAGTATAATGCTTGCTGTGGGTTTTTCATATATGCATTTTACCATATTTAGAAAGCTGCTTCTATTTCAGTGGTTCTTAAGCAGGGTTCCATGGACCCCTAAAGATTTCAGGGGGTTCGTAGCTTGAATTGAAAAAAAAAATCAACTTATCTTTATTTTCTCTTACCTCTAACTGAAATCTAGCATTTCCTTCACTTATGAATATATGCATTTAATAAATTGCAGTAGTATTATTTCACTTGGCTAGCAAAAAAAGGCTAAGAACCCCTGTTCTTTTCCTTTTTTTTTTTTTGGTATTAGATCATCTTTGAATGATTAGTAGAATTCACCTGTGAAGCCATCTGGTCCTGGGCTTTTGATTTTTGGGAGGTTTTTGATGACTGTTTCAATCTTCTAACACATGATTGGTTTGTTGAGGTCTTCTCTTTCTTGTAGGGTCAGTGTAGATTGTTAGTGGTTTCTAGGAATTTGTCCATTTTGTCTTTGTTACCTAGTTTGTTGGCGCACAGTTGTTCATAGTATCCTTTTATAATCTCTCTAATTTTTGTGGGGTCAGTGATAATGTCCCTCCTCTCATTTCTGATTTTATTTATTTGCATCTTCTCTTTTTTTTTTTCCTTTGTCAGTCTAGCTAAGAGTTTGTCAATTTTTTTGATCTTGAAGAAACAACTTTAGGTTTTGTGGATTATGGTTTTTTGTTTTGTTTTTGTTTTTGTTCTCAATTTCATTTATTTTTGCTCTGATCTTTATTATTTCATTCCTTCTGCATGCTTTGGGATTAGTTTGTTGTTCTTTTTCTAGTGCTTCAAGCTGTGTAGTTAGGTCATTGATTTCAGCTCGCTCTTCTTTTTTAATATAAGCATTGAAGACCATAAATTTCCCTCTCAGCACTGCCTTCCTTGTGTCTCATAGGTTTTATCTGATATGTTGTGTTCTCATTTTCATTCATCTCGAGATATTTATTGATTTATCTTGCAATTTCATCTTTGACGCACTGATTATTTAAGAGTGTTGTATTAGTCAATCAAAGGAGTGCTGATGCAAAGTACCAGAAATCTATTGGCTTTTATAAAGGGTTTTTATTTGGGTTAAAAGCTTATAGTTACAAGGTCCTAAAGACTCCAACACAAGGCTGCTTTCTCACCAAAGTCAGTTGCCACGTGTTGAAGCAAGACGTGCTTCTGCCTGGTCTCTTGGGGCCTTCTTAGCTGCTCACCTACTCTGTTCTCTTCTGCTGCAAACTATCAGGCAAATGGTTCATCTCTCTTCCCAGGTTTTCGCTGTTTGAGCCTCCTCCTTTCTGTCACATGGCAGGACTAAAATGACCAAGATCTATCCTCTTCTGTGTGTCTTCTTGAGTGAGTGTCCGTTTATGTCAGCCCACCAAGGGGGGGAGGACTCAACCTTGAGTCATGCCCTACTGACATGGTCTAATTAAAACCCTAATCTTAACAGGTAATTTAATCAAAGACACCTCAGGTGAATCTGATACAATCAAAGGGGATCACACCCAGAGGAACAGACCAGTTACAAACATTCTCTTTTTGGGGATTCATAAATAATTTCAAACTGCCACAAGTGTGTTGTTTAATCGCAATATATTTGTAATTTTCTCCTTTTTCTGCTTATTGTTAATTATTGGCTTTATTTCATTATGACCCTCTTCAATTTTTTCCATTCTTTTCTTTATCTCTTTTGTATATTCACTTTCTAAGACCTTGCCTTCAAGCTCACCGATTCTTTATTCTGCTGTTATATGCTTCCAGTGTATTTTTAATTTTATTTATTGTGCATTTCATCCCCATAAGATCTATTTTTTAAATGTATACTCTCAAATTCTTCTTTGTGCTCACCTAGTGTCTTCTTAATATTCTCAATCTCTTTAACGATCTTATTGAATTTATTAAGGAGATTTTTTTGAGCATCTATGATCAGTTGCCTTATCTCCTTTATATCATCTGGAGGCTTAGTTTGTTCCTTTGGGCCATATCTTGTTTCTTGGTATGGATTATAATATTTTGTTGGTGTCTTGGCATTTGATTCACTAGATGTATTTATTCTGGGTGCACCTTCCCTCTTTAGTCTTGGTCTTTCTATTTGGCTTTCTGCTACAGCCCCTTTTTAAAAAGATTTATTTTTATTTATTTATCCCCCCTTGCTGCTTGTGCTTGCTGTGTCCATTTGCTTTGCATTTTTCTGTGTCTGCTCATCCCCCTTTGTTGCGTCATCTTGCTGCACCTGCTCACTGCAGCCCGCGCCGCGCGGGCTGCCTTGCCTTCACCAGGAGGCCCTGGGTTTTGAACCCGGGGCCTCCCATATGGTAAACGGGAGCCCAACCAATTGAGCCACAGCCGCTTTCCGGCCCCTTTTTGATACTTGGTTTAGTTTAGCCATTCTGAATTTTTTAAGCTCCTTCTCATCTGTTTCTTGCCCTTTCTCCCTTGCTGGTTGCGGAATAGGAGTCGAGGATATGGTTGGTACTTTAAGCCGTGGAAGCTGAAGCTGCCTGTGTTGCCCCAGGAACCGATGAAGCTTCTCCCACCTTTCTTCCCTGCCAGGAGTAGAGATGGAGCCACACCGTGTGCAGTAATCCAAGCTGTGCGGGTGAAGACTGTCTGTAGTTGCCTGGAGAGACTGATGAAGCTCCATACCCCTTCCTACCCTGCCTGGGGAGGGGATGGAGCTGCAGGAGTGGGCAGCAAACTAAGCCGTGTGGATCAGGACTGTCCTCAGTTGCCCAGGTAGACTGTCCTCAGTTGCCTGAGAAAGCACTGGTTCCCCACCTCCTCTGCCAGGGATGGGGATGGAGCCACAGATGTTCATAACAATCACGTCACTGTGGGCCAAAAGTGACTACAGTTGCCTGAAGTGGCTGAGGGGTCACTGTCCCTCCTCCTCCCCTGTCAGGAGTGGGGATGGAGCCACAGGTGTCCAACAGTCTGGTTCATGTGGGCTGAAAGCGACTGTAGTTGCCCCAAGTGGCTGATGTAGGTACCCCCAGCTTCCTCCCTGACAGATGGGGGGCCTGGAGCCTAGGCTAGGGATGCAGTCTGATCTGGGTGTAAGGAAGCCCATCCCTACTATCACTGTGATTTTCAGTCAGCCAGCTTCCCCACATATGGAGGGCAGAGTTAAATGGAATCTGCTGGCCTCTTTTCAACTTGGACAGGTTCAAACTTAAGCTGTTCTTAGGATTGGACTTTAGCCAGCTGAATTTACTAATCAGTAGCTTAAGCTGGTACCCGGTTGTCTCTCCCCACCCCCCTCCCCATTTTTGGGATATGGAGCTTCCAGCTCCAGGCAGGGAATAGCTCCTGTGGTGTCTTGCACCACCAGTCTCAGGGATGGGCACCAGCCTCTGAAACTTGGAATGCTTTGCTCATGAATCTTCACTGCTGATGGGCATTCTTCCATATTTCCAGTCTTCCAAGGATGTTGCAGGATGCTCTTCTGGTCTCTTGGGCCTTTCAAACAGGTGATTTACATAGCTCTGAGTGATTAGTAACTGCATTGTAGGATGAACTGATTCTTGTAGTTTCCTACTCTTCTCCCATTTTGCCCCTCTTCTGAGCCATGGGTTTTATCTGGACTTTTCACCTTGAGGGTAGGAGATGGGTGCTGTTCCAGGATGCAGAGGTTAATAACTCACCATTTTCATTTTGGCTTCTTCATCTTTCTGTCCCTGTACCCCTGGTGGATGCACAGCACTCCTCTGGGCTGCAGATCCTCAAAGTATCTCCCTTGGACAGCCTTTTGCCCTTCCTCTGTTGTTTTTGTGAGAGTTGAACCCTGCCTGCCTACTCTGATGTCATCTTCCTGGAAGTCAACTTTTTGCTTTGTTTGATCTAAGTCAATAAATAACTTAAAATTTAGTTCTAAAATATTTACTTATGTATTCATTTTAAATTTCTTATTTTGAAGTAATTTCAAACTTTCAGGACAGTTACAAAAATAATACAAGCCCTATGCAAAGAAATCCAACAATCCCCCCCTCCTTCCCAGCTATCCAGACCCACCATTTTAACATTTTGCCACCTTGTTTGTTCCCTCCCTCTCTCCCTCCCTCTCTCCCTCCCTCTCTCCCTCTCTCTGCCATCCATCCATCCATCCATCCATCCATCCATCCATCCATCCACCTACCTACCTACCTATCTTCTGAACATTTTTGAGCATGTTGCATACATCATACTTGTAACAGTTTGAAGCTTTTCCTGGATCCCAGAAAATATGTTCTTGAAGCTAATCCATTCCTCTGTGTCTGGGACCCTTTGATTGGATCCGACTCATTTGGGGACCCTTTGATTGAATTGCCTCAATGATGTGAGACGCAGGGTGGGTCTTGGTTGTCTTGCTGTAGTGCTTTATACATGGAGAACTAAAGGTGGCAGACACAGAGACACAGAAAAAAAGCCACAGAGATGGAGAGAAGGAACCCAGGAGTTCAGAGAGGAACCTGGAAGAGCGGAAGCCACAGGCAGAGCAGACAGAAGCTGAAGCAACAAGACCTAGAAGAGAAGCAAATACCTCCATGTGCCTTGCCATGTAGAAAGAGCCCAGGATCGCCAGCAGCCAACAATCGGTGAGAAAACATCTCTGATGATGTCTTGATTTGGATATTTTCAAAGCCTCAGAATTTTAAGATTTTTTTTTTTTAAAGCAGATTATTGAGATGTATTCACATACCGTGCAATCTATCCAAAGTGTATAATCAATGGCTTTGCATTCATCACCACAAAAAATTTTAGACATCCGTCTCCCATATGTAGGGACCTGAGTTTGATCCCTGGGAACTCCTGGTAAAATAAAGAAAAATATAGAAGGTGTGCGGGCCATCAGGCCCTGCGAGCGGGTGAGCCCCCAGGCCCCATGTGCGGGCGTGCCAGGCCCCGCCGAGCCCCACAGCAAGATGATGATGTAACAGGAGAGTGACACAGGAGAGAGCCAAGACGAGACAAGCCAGAAAACCAGAAACTAAAGTGGCGCAGGTGGGAGAATGCCTCTCTCCCACATTGGAGGTTCCCAGGATCGAATCCCGGGGAAGACGAGAAGGATGAGAAGAGAGGGCAGGAAACAGACACAGATAATTGCCCAGCAAATGGACACAAAACAGCAAAAACGGGGGCAGGGAGGGGGGGTTAGAATGGATAAAAGTAAATAAATCTGAAAAAAAAAAAAAAAGAAATTTAGAGCATTTTCATTACCAAAAAGAAAAACTCCACATCCAACAGTTACCTGCATTCACTCTATCCTTCCCCAGCTCTACATGACCATTAATCTATTTCCATCTTTATAAATTGATTTATTTTTACATTTTATATAAATGATACCATACAATATGCAGTACTTTGTGTCTGGTTTCTTTCATTTAGCGTATTTTTTTTTTGTCTGATATTAATATCTTGTAACTTTAACATAACATTTGTTCAAGGAAAAAGTCTTATATATGCAATATTACCCATATTCAAATTTCACGTGAGGTTTTACCATGCTATATAGTCCCACGTTAAATTTTTCACTTTCTTTTTAGTAATTTACATGACCTTAGACTTTCTCTTTCAACCATTGTCATGCCCATATAATAGTATTGCTAGTTAAAAACATTATGTTGGGCTTTCAACTTTTCTATTCATTTCCAAAGATTAATGCACATCTTTTTTTTTTTTTAAACAAATTCTGCACATTAGCCCTCAGCTTTCCATTCTTTAACCTCATTCTCTTTTCTGGTGACCCATATTCAAGTTATTCCATGAGTTTACACAATATATTTAGTTCATAATAGTGCAATCATATCGTATTTGTCCTTTTGTGTCTGGCTTGCTTTACTCAACATAATGTCCTCCAGGTTCACCCATGTTGTTATATGCTTCACAATTTCATTTCTTCTTACAACTGCATGATATTCCAGTATGTGTATACACCACAGTTTATTTATCCATTCATTGGATGATGGACACCTGGCTCGTTTCAAACTTTTGGCAATCATGAATAACGCTGCTATGAACATCAGTGTACAGATGTCTGTTAGTGTCACTACTCTCAGTTCTTCCAGGTATATACCCAGTAGTGGTATTGTCAGGTCATGTGGCAACTTCTTTAGGAACTGCCAAACAGTCCTCCACAGTGGCTATACCATTCTACATTCCCACCAACAGTGAATAAGTGTTCCTATCACTCCCCATCCTCACCACCACTTGTAGTTCCCTGTCTTTTTAATAGTGGCCATTCTAATAGGTGTGAAATGATATCTTATTATAGCTTTGATTTGCATTTCCCTAGCCGCTAGTGATATTGAACATTTTTTCCTGTTTTTTTTTTTTTTTTGCCAAAGTCCTTTGAGGTGCAAAAGTGTTTAACTTTCTTTTTATTTCTTTTATTTTTAGGAGGTACTGGGGATTGAATCCAGGACCTGGTACATGGGAAGCAGGCGCTCAACCACTGAGCTACTTGTGAAGCCCTCTGGTCCTGGAGTTTTCTTTATTGGGAGGTTTTTGATGATATGGATTCAATCCCTTTAAATGTGATTGGTTTGCTAAGTTCTTGTATTTCTTACAGTGTCTGTGTAGGTTGTTTTTGTGTTCCTAGGAATTTTCTCGTTTCATCTAGTTGTCTAGTTTGTTGGCATACAGTTTCTCATAATATCCTCTTATGATCCTTTTTATTTCTTCTTTGACCCACTGATTGTTGAGTGTGCTGTTGAGCTTCCACACAGTTGTGAATTTTCCCCTTTCCCTTCTATTATTGATTTTTAGTTTTATTCCATTGTGGTCTGAGAAGGTGCTTTGTATAATTTAAATCTTTTTATATGTATTGAGACCTGCATTGTAACCTAACATGTGATCTATTCTTGAGAATGATCCATGAGCACTTGAGCAGAATGTATAACCTGCTGATTTGGAATGCACTGTTCTGTTTATATCTTTAGGTCTAGGTCTTTTAAAATATTGTTCAAGTTCTGGTTCCTTGTTGATCTTCTGTCTAGTTCTAACTAATAATGTGAGTGGTGTGTTGAAGTGTTTTGAAGTTTCCAGCTATTATTGTAGAGATGTCTTTTTTTCCCTTCAGTTTCGCCAGAGTTTGCCTCATGTATTTGGGGCACCCTGATTATGTACATAGATATTTATGACTGGTGGATTATTATTTCTTCCTGGTGGATTGTCCCTTTTATTAATATATATTGGCCTTCTGTATCTCTTATAACTTTAAAGTCTGTTTTGTCCAATATCAGTATAGCTACCCTTGATCTTTTCTGGTTACCGTTTGCATAGAGTATCATTTTCCAACCTTTCACTTTTAGCCAGTTTGTATCCCTGGGTCTAAGATGAGTTTCTTATAGGCAGCATATAAGTGGTTCATGTTTTTTATTTATTTTTTTATTTTTATTTTTTTTTAAAGATTTTATTTATTCATTTATCCCCCCCTTGCTGCTTGTGCTCGCTGGGTCAGCCAACCATGCCGCGCGGGCGGGCTTGCCTTCACCAGGAGGCCCCGGGAACCGAACCCGGGACCTCCCATATGGTAAACGGGAGCCCTACTGATTGAGCCACAGCCGCTTCCCATGGTTCATGTTTTTTAATCCATTGTGTCAGCCTATATCTTTTGATTGGGAAGATTAATCCATTCACATTCAATGATATTACTGTAAATGTGTTATTTACTTCCACCATCTTATTTGATTTTCATATGTCATATCTTATTTTTGTCTGGCTTTTTACTCTTTTGGTTATCCTTTCTGCTATTTTTGCCTCGTACACTCTCCTCCAAGGCTCTCTCCCCTGTCTTATTCTTTTGGTCTATAAGGCTCCCTTTAATATTTCCTGCAAAGTTGGATTCTTTTTTTTTATGAACCCTCTTAGTTTCTGTTTGCTTGTGAATATTTTAAACTCATCTTAATATTTGAAGAACAATTTTGTCATATAAAGAATTTAAAGAATTCTCAGCTGGCAATTTTTCTCTCTCAGTATCCTAATTGTATCATATCACTGTGTTCTTGCCTACATGGTTTCTGATAAGAAATCCATGCTTTGTCTTACTGGGCATCCCTTGTATGTGATGGTTTGCTTCTCCCTTGCAGCTCTCAGAATTTTCTCTTTATCTTTGACATTTGACATTCTGAGTAGTATGTATCTTGGAGTAGGTCTATTCACATATATTCTGATTGGAGTTCGCTGTACTTCTTGGATATGTAAGTTCATTTCTTTCATGAGAGTTGAGAAGTTTTCAGCTTTTATTTCCTCACATATTCTTTCTGCCCCTTTTCCCTTCTCTTCTCCTTCTGGAACTCTCATGACACGTATGTTCTTGTGTTTTGTGTTGTCATTCACCTGCTCAATTTTTTTTCATTCTTTTCTCTCTCTTCTCATTTCTCTTCAATTTCAGCTGTTCTGTCTTCTGTATCACTTATTCTATCATTTTATGTCTGCTGTTTTATGTGTCTAATGTTTTTTTTTTTTTTCTTTTGTTTTTATTTTTTATTCTAATGTGTTTTTATCTCATCTGTGTGTCTTTCATCACATGAGCTGTTTTACTTTTCTATTCAGGTTTTCACATTCTTCTTTGTCCTGCCTTAGTGATGTCTTCATTTCCTTTATCTCTTTAACCATATTGTCTTTCAATTCATTAATTTGATTTTGGAAATATGTGTGAATCTTGTTGATTAGTTGTCTCAAATCCTGTGTCTCTTCTGGGGCTTTGACATATTTCTTTTCTTGGGCCATTTCTTCCATTTTCCCAGGATGGCTTGGAATTTTTATTGGGATTGAATTAAATCTGTAGATCAATTTGGGTAGAATTTACGTCTTAATGATATTTATTCTTCCAATCCATGAATATAGAATATCCTTCCATTTACTTTGATTATTGTTGGTTTCTTTTAGCAGTGCTTTATAGTTTTCTGAATATAGTCTTTTATGTCTTTGGTTAAATTATTTCTAAATATTCGATTCCTTTAGTCACTATTATAAATGGAACTTTTTTTCTGACTTCCTCCTTAGGTTGCTCATTAGTAGTGTATAGAAATGCTACTGGTTTTTGTGTATTAATCTTGTATCCTGCTGCTTTGCTAAAATAGTCTATGAGTTTTAATAGTTTTGTTGTGGATTTTTCAGAATTTTCTCTAAGTTTAGGACAATATCATCAGAGAATAATGAAGTTTTATTTCTTCCTTTCCTATTTAAGTGACTTTTATTTCTTTTTCTTGACTAATTGCTCTAGCTAGAACTTCTAGCACAGTATTGAATAACAGTGGGAGAGTGGGCATCCTTGTCTTATTCCTTATCTTTCAGTCTTCATCATTAAGTACAATGTTAGCTGTGGGTTTTTCATACATGCATGTTATCATATTGAGAAAGTTTCCTTCTATTCCTATCTTTCAGAGTGTTTTTATCAAGAAAGGATGTTGTATTTTGTCACATGCCTTTTCTGCATCAATTGAAATGATCATGTCATTTTTCTTCAATTTATATATGTGGCTTATTATACTGATTGATTTTCTTACATTGACCCACCCTTGCATACCTGGTATTAAGTCCACTTGATTGTGATGTATAATTGTTTTAATGTGTTTTTGGATTTGGTTAGCAAGTATTTTGTTGAAGATTTTTGCATCTATATTCATTAAAGAAATTGGTTTGTAATTTTCTTTTTTGTAAATCTTTATTTGGCTTTGTATTAGGGTGATATTTGCTTCATAGAATGAGTTTGGTAGCATTCCTTCCTATTCAATTTTTAGGAAGATTTTGAGCAGAAAGATTGGTATTAGATCTTCTTTGGCTAATACACTTATTTTTATGCAAAACAGTCATGTATTTACAACTGCATAAGATGGTTGAAGTCCTGTATCTTGAGCATCAAGAAGAATGTGTTAGAGCTGGAAGGCATCCAGAAAATGGCAACTAAAATCATCAAGGGGCTAGAAAGGCTTAAAAGATTTATTCCATCAGTGTTCAATGATCCTTGGGGATATAATTAAAAAAACCTTAGCCCTGTAAGGGGAATTAGGCTTGAGCTAGTCCAACCTGTTACGTAATTCAGGAATCCATTTTATGGTAATCTTGGCAAATGGCTCTGTTTGAATCCTGGAAGGTGCAGTTAAAAGTGGTTGACTCTAGAGACATGCTGCTTGGGTTTAAATGCTGGCCCTACCACTTACTGGCTGAGTGACTACGGACAAGTTCTTAAACTCTCTGTTCCCCATTTTCCTGGCTTAATATTGCTAGGAGCTGTATCCCTGGCAGGAAATACAAGGGTCCTTACTTCCAGGCATCTTCCATCTAGTATAAGAGATGAACTGAGAATTGCATAAATGATAAATAGTATTATAAATCCTGTGAAAGAAATATATTCAGGTTATAGTAGTTACATTAAAAAGGGAATTTTTAATATAGGCTTGAGTAGTGAAAAAGGAGGTAAGGAGGGGCATCATAGAACATGTGGCTCTGTTGAAAGAATTTCTGTCAATTATTTCTAGTTCTGTCTTTTAGAGTAATATAAATCAGTTCCATTCTTTCTTCTGTATGACAGCTCTTCACCTTATCAAATGTAAAATTATAAAATGTATATATTAGGTAAATCTGGATTTTTTACCATAGTTTTTGAGATTATTTTTTGTATTTTGACTATAATTTTGGAAAAACAAAATGAACCCACAATTGGTAGTAAATTTATAGGACTCTTTGATTCAATAAATTATATGGGCTATAAATTATAATTTATTTCCATCAATTCCTGGAGGTTGTTTAGTGAAATTTGAAATTTCAAATAAATTCCAAAACTTTTGAGTTCAGAGTATTTTGAGTTAACTTCTAGATGTCCATTAGAGCTGTATATTATTTAGGATTAGATTCTGCTGAGAATTATAGAAATCTTCAAAATAAGAGTGGTTTAAGCAAGATACAAATATTTTGCTTTATTGTAAAAGCTGAGCAGGTGGTCCAGACTGTTGATTCAGTAGTGTCTGGAATGTGGGCTTCTCCTTGTTACTCCTCACTGTCTTAAGTTTGCCAGATTGCAATGACTATTACCACACAGCAGGTTACCTTAAACCAGGGGTTCTTAACCTTTATTTGTTCCACGGACCCCTTTGCCAGTCAGGTGAAAACCACGGATCCCTTCTCAGAATGTAGTGGCAGATGGATTTATGACACTCAATATCAGAGGTCAGAGAAGATAAAGACAGTAAGTTGATTTTTTTCAATTCAAGGTCACGTACCCTCCGAAATCTTTTCCTGGTTAAGAACCCCTGCCTTAAACAATAGGAATTTATTGGTACTTTGTTTTGAAGCTAGACAAAGTCCAAAATCAGCAAAGCTTCCTTTCTCCCAGAGTCCCAAGCATTCTGATGCTGGCTGTTGGCAGTCCTTGGGGTTTCTTGGCTTGTATCTCTGCCTCCCATCAAATGGCAGTGTCTTTCCTTTCTGGTTTCTCTGACTTCAGGTTCTCTTTATAAGGCCTCCAGTAATATGGATTAAAACCCACCTGATTCTGTTAGCCACACCTTAACTGAAAATAACATCTTCAGAAGGTCCTATTTACAATGGTTCACAACTATAGGGATGCATATTAAAATTTAGTACATGTATTTGTGGGGTACATAATTCAACTTACCATTCTTACCCTGCCTGCCCTGACCTTAGACAGAGTTCAGGATGGTGGCATTGGAATTCAAGGCTGTGAACTGGAGAAAGGCATAAAGAAGAAGCTGCCCAGGACATTTCTGCTTGCATGCCATTGGCTGGAACATAGTCACATTGGCCACAGAAGAGATGCTAGGATGCACTTTCCACTCTTAGTGGCCATGTGCTGAGATGTAATTGAGAGTTCTATGCCGGGTAAAGAAGGGTGGAATAGATAATGGTGGACAGATAGAAGGGTCTGATAGATCTACTAGCATCTCAAATTTTGGTATGTGCTTACCAGAGTAGGCATTGTTGTTCAATGAACGAATGCCCCTTATTGCTATTGTCAAAATATATATTTATCTGGATATTTACTTTATACATGGTAAATTATGGCCAGTTTTTCTATCCTTAGTGTTTTTATAGTAATTGTTCTTTCTCATCCATGTTTTCCTTTTACAAAAAAAGGTATTTCCAAAAATTTTCAGCCAGATATAATACCATACAGAATTTCATTTCTTTTATTGTTTCTGTTTTTTCACCCATGAAAATTTGGAGTCCTATTAAACTCTTTGCGTGTGTCTTTGATCAACAGAATCCTAGCACATAGAAGGTACTTAGCATGTATTTTTAGACTGAAAAATAAATGGGAATAAAACTTTCATGAATCCAAAACTTTCAATTATTTCCTTAGGAAAAGTTTATGCCTGTAATATACATAGAAGAAGTACTTAGTTTTAAATCTGTTTTTATTATAAGATTTTAAAGAATATTCATTTGCCTTTCAGGTAGAATGTGTTAATAAGATAACTTTGAATTTATTTAATTGTGGCTAAGTATTAATTTCCTTAAGTAGTAGTAGGGGTTGGCATCATTCACGTTGGACTGTTGAACTGTCAGTACCCTGCTGGCTGTGCCAAACTGTCAAACTGTTGGCACCTAGCTCACTGTGCCAAGCTATTGGTCAGAGAGAAAGATACCTAAGAGATGTCACCTCATTCCAATACAATTTTCAGGGTCTTCAGCAAAAGCATGACTCACAGAGGCTCTAATGGGAAGACATTTACTCACATAGAGAAGAGACAGAGCAAGGTCACCTTTGCTAGTGGACATCGCCCCCCCCATGGCTAGCAGGTCCCAGTGCATTGGCCAATGCCAGAGGAGCTCATTCCTCTTGTGCCATAGTGGTAGAAAGCTGCTCTTCCCTGCCAGGAACAGATATACCACTGCAGTGGTGTGGAGGGGCAGTGAACCATGTGCCATAAAATGGACATGCTTCAGCTAGATTGTCTCCAGTGAATGTTTGCATGTGCTTGGGACAGTGAGGGAAGGAATGTCCATCTCCATCTGCTAGCAGATGTGTTTTATCTTGCCACGCTAACACATATGGTCCCAAGCACAGGGTTTATTTGTGGGTCACAGGGAAAGGCTACAGGCTACCATAGTTTAGCACATGTTCCCTACCGTAGTTCAGCACAAAAAAACAGGAATTCTTAATGCATTTGATTCTTTTGACCTCAAATATACAAGTAGCTTATCAGTATGCTTAACCATTTCAAGTGATGATACCATTTCTTTTCCAAGAAGTAATACCATTTCTTTTCCAGTGTTTCATGGGGAAAAACTTCTTCATGTATAAAGATACATGAGTCAATTATTTCCTCAGATATCATAGACAAAGTAATATTTTATCATTATATTATTTTCTGAGTGCATTCACACATTCTTTGATTTGTCTGTTTTCTAGTTTAACATGTGGCATTAAAAAACAAAACACCCACCTCCTTGACTGTTAGAGTCCTGGGTTTTACTTCTTTGATCTGAAAAGACCACATATGTTCTCAGGAATTTTAATTATCAAATGGGAATGGAGAAATTACTCTTCTCAATTTTATTGACAAAGGGATCTTAAATGCTAGTGATTTTCATTCAGCCTATTAAGGATATGAGGAGAGACGTACTTATGTCACCCAGGCAATTGTGTGTGTATAATAAATGTCCCAAAGGTGAGTAATAAACTACCTAGGCATCAAGAAACCATTTAGGCTATTTTAATTGAATAGAAAGTCCCGAAATTAATAATGTTTTCTGGAGTCTTAGAAGCATACTTTAGAAGTGTAGTAAGTTATGTTGCTTGAACTTGATTTCTCCCAATTTGTTTATTTTAAATCCTGAGAAAGTACCTTTCAAGCTTTCTTAATGTTTTTGAGGTGATAAATTATTGCTTGAGAAAGTTATTAAGGTAAAAATAGGGAGCTCATTTCTTCCTAAGTCAGTATAATTAATGTTTGAATTGCTCTGACTGGGGCATTATTCTGTTGTGGTTAAACATGCTGGCTCTGAAGTCAGACTGCTTGGGATAACATGTGCCACCATTTACTATGTTTCCTTGGTCTAGTTATTTAACTTATCTGTGCTTCAGGTCACTCATCTGTACAATGGAGGATAATAATAACTCCATAGGGTTGGTGTAAAGTTGAATGAGCAGGGCAGCTAACACATAGAATAACACTTAGTACATAATAAACACTTAATAAATGTCATTATTTTTATTATTGTTAATAACATGTTTGTCATAATGAGTTGAGACCTGACTCCAAGAAATATGTAGGAGATAATATCAGCTGGCTCCTTAGTTTCTAGCACCTAGTCTGTGTGCCACTAAGTGAAATATAGGACATATATTTGGTGGAAGAGGAAATTGATGGGTTTAGTTTTGAATGTGTTGAATTTGAGATGTTTGTGGGATATTAATCTTGAGATATATAAATTTGAAGGAGAGGAGAAAGTCATTGGCATATGGATGGTAATTAAAACTATAAGGGATGAATCACATAGCTTAAGTAATGCTCCTAGAAATACCTTGAGCCTAGGTTGGAAACCTGGGGACACTAACCTTTAAAGAACAGGTAGTGGGTCAGGTAGCCATAAAGAGAACATCTGGGAGTTTAGTAAGAGAACCAGGAGAGATCAGTGCCACCACAAAGAGAGGGAGTAATCAATAGTGTCCAATACAGCAGATTACCTTACAGTAAGCTAAAAACTGAAAGTATACATGGTTTGATAATGGCTATTTGGTGAGCTTTTGGTTTCAGTAGAGGAGTGGTAGCAGAAGCCAGATAGCAGTGAGTTTAAAATTGGTGATAAAGACTACTTTTTTGAGAAAATTTGATGTGACAGATGTTGGAAAAGAGAGGAGGATGCAGGGAGGATGAGAGACTTGGACATGTTTATAGCACTATTAGAAATGGAAAAGGTCTATCAGGCAAAAATACAACCAAACCAAAATATGGAGAGAAAAAAAGAAATGGAAAAGGTCATATTAAAGAAATTGTACAAAATATAGGTTCAAGAGCACACATTGATGAGACTGGGCTTGAAAAGGATAAGGGCTACAACATCCTCTGAAATTGGAGGAAAGAGGTGTGTGGATATAAGTAAGTTTAAGTTGGAGATTCAAGAAGATAAGGGGAATCACTCCTAAAGATGGCTTCATTTTTTACCAGTGAAATAGCAGGTGAGTTTGCTGAAAGGGGTCAGAGATTGAATAGATGTTTTGAGGAGAATGATGAAAGTTTAGAGTAATCATTGAGGAAAATAGGAGAGAAGGCTGACCAATTTGTTCCTTGATTGAGGGATTTTTTTTTTTCATGTGTACTTGAATACTGTACAGTATTAAAGTATATCACTATTAATGTGGATGCCATGAATTTGTTATATGAAAGGGGAAGGATTGTTTCATTTAATGCAACATATATTTAATAGCATCTACTATGTAAACACTGTGCTTCATACTTCTTGGAAGATTTAGTTGATTACTACTGTGCGTATTCAAGAAGGGTATGAGCTAATAGCTCATGTCATATTATTTGTCATTTATCATGTTTATAATAGCCTAAAAATGGTAAACATAGTGTGAGGGTTTAAAAGAGAGATCCCATCAAATGGGAACAGGAAGGCTTTATGGAAAAGGAAAAAAAAAAAAAGGCTACTCTGGATTTTCTGATAAAATAGTTTCAAAGAAACTAGTTCTGAATTTATCTTAGCAATCATTTATACTCTATAGTACAGTGACTGTCCTTAAGCAGCAGAGGAGAAATAGAGTAACAAAATAATGAATTCTATTCTGTCCAAAAGATATTCCAAAGTTGATTATATTTTTATGAAGGAATCTAGAATTCAGTAATCCTTTCCACAAATATTTAGTGAATGTCTTGATGCTGAAGTACAGAGATGACTAAGATTGAATTTTTGTCCCAAGGAGTGTGTACCCTAGAAGAGACAGAAATAAAAAGGGATAACTTCAGTTTTGTGCAATAAGTGTTACAAGTAGTATATATGTGAGTAAAGAAATTTGGGGATACAGTGGGAGGAAGCATGAATAGATGATTATGTTATTACAGCAAATATATCCCTTTTCTTTTCTTTAGTTGGAGAACATCAATTGACAGGCCATAAAGTGGCAGTTAAAATCTTAAATAGACAGAAGATTCGCAGTTTAGATGTTGTTGGAAAAATAAAACGAGAAATTCAAAACCTAAAACTCTTTCGTCATCCTCATATTATCAAACTGTAAGTATTTTTGTACCTAGTAGCACAAATGAGAAAACTGTCTTAAATGTTTTTTATGAATTTTGAAATAATTGGTAATCTTTAGCTAAACCAATCATTAGATATTTTCAAAAAAATATATATTTAATATTCATATTCAGCAAGTGTTATATCATCTAACTTCCATCAATCCTTTTATGCACACTCTTGGTTTAGAATTAAAAGGCATTGCTTCAAAATTGGTACTATATTCAAGTGATAATTGCAGCCTTGGAAGTTGACTCAATCTCTAGTATTCACTTTAATGATCATTCAGGAATTTAATATTTTTAGGTTCATTTTTATAAATTTTTTCTAGTCATTTTTCATTTAACAGGGTATTTTCTTTTTGGAAAATGTAGAAAATAACTGTTAAAGATTATCCCATGTAGTATGTTACTTGTAGAATTGCAAATATTACTGTGATTACTAATAGTAAAGCCTTTTGGAAGCCAAATGAAATTTTTTTTTTGGAATAAGACAAGTTACAAACTTAAAAGATGAATAATATAAATACTAAAATACTAATAAATAAACTAATTAAATTAAAAGATAAATGAGATAATTGAAGATAGATTAAACCCATAGAAAATTTTTGCGTTAAGTATGTGACAATTTCTTTAAATCCTTTGAAGTTGTAGTTTAATATTTATTGAGAGAATGTAATATAATAGACATTGAAAATTGTCTTTGTTCTTCGTCTTAATGCTTGGATAAAATTTTATAAAATTAATAATCTCACTTATTGAGTACTTAATAGTGGCTAGGAACTATACTGAGCATTTTCCATTTATAATTTCACTTTATTCTTGTGATCAACTTATAAAATAGGTATTGTTATCCTCATCTCATAGACAGGGAAACTGCATATCTAAAGAGATCAGCAACTTGTCCAAGGTCATATAGCCAGTAAGTTGCAGAGCTAGTATTTGAGTTCATTTCTGACTCCAAATGCCATGCTAATAATCTCTACTCCAGTACTCCAGTCTTTCTAAAAATAGAGAGATGTATAAATTACTTTTAAAGGAAAAATAAATGTGTGGAGCCCTGATTTTGCCTTAATTATATTATTTTTAACCTTTTTAATGAAGTTTATTCATACATGAACATCCATAAATAATAAGTGTATAAAAACACATATACAGTATATACAAAGCTCTGAATTTTGTGCTTCAAAAGACTTTATCAGGAAAATGAAAAGGCAGCTTACTCAGTGGGAGAAAATATTTGGAAACCACATATCCGATAAGGGTTTTTTATTTTTATTTTTATTAATTTTTAAAATTTTAAAAAAGATACTTAGATTACATAAATGTTACACAAAAAATATAGGGATTCCCATACACCCCACCTCCCACACCCGATAAGGGTTTGATATCCATATTATATAAAGAGATTGTACAACCCAATGTTAAAAAGACAAGCCGCCCAATTAAGAAATGGGCCAAAGGCTTGGATAGATATTTCTTCAAAGAGGATATACAAATGGCCACAAAGCACATGAAAAAATGTTCAACATCACTAGCTATTAGGGAAATGCAGATTAAAGCTATACTGAGATATTTCAAACTTTCTATAATGACCATTATTACAAAAACAGAAAACTATAAGTGCTGGAGAGGATGTGGAGAAATAGGAACACTCCTTCACTACTGGTGGGAATGTAGAATGGCATAGCCTTTGTGGAAGACAGTTTGGTGGTTCCTCAAGAAACTAAGCATAGAACTGCCGTATGATCCAGCAGTCCTGTTAGGAAAGCAATGATGTAAACTGATATTGCACACTGATGTACATAGCAGCATTATTCACAATTGCTGAAATATGCAATCAACCCAAGTGTCCATCAACCAATGAGTAGATTTACAAAATGTGGTATATATATATACAATGGAATGCTATTCAGCTGTAAAAAGAAATGAAATCAGGATACATATGACAACATGGATGAACCTTGAGGACATTATGTTGAGTGAAATAAGTCAGACACAAAACAACAAATATTATATGGTCTCACTAATATGAACTGAAATAATGAGTGAACTCACGGAGTTAAACTCTAGAGTATAGGTTACTAGGAAATTGAATGTGGGTTGAGAAATGGGAACTGATGCATAATGTATGTAGACTTTTGAAATAAGGTTTATTGTGAAAGTGTGGAAATGAATAGAGTTGATGATAATACATTATAGTGAGTTTAACTAACACTGCTTATTTATAAATGTGATTGTGGCTGACAGGTAGTCTGTGGATATAATATTTCAATTGAAAGGAAGCTAGAGAATAATGTAGGGACTGTATGACATAGTGATTTTGGTGGTGAATGAAGATTGTGGTTAATAATAAGAGTATAAGAATGTTCTTCCTTTATAAAATGTTCAGTATAAGGTGATAACATGGGAAAATTATACCTAATGTAACTTATGGATTATATTTAATAGTAATATTGTAATATTTCTGCAGCAGTGGCAAAGAAAAAATTATATCAGTTCTAAGGGACAACAAAGGGTGGTATAAGAGGGTATGAGATTTTTCCTTTTGGAATAATGAAAACATTCTACAATTGACTGAGGTGATGACAGCACAACTCTGTGATGAATACGAGAGCTACAGAGTGTATCCTTCGAATGATTGTACAAAGCATGGAGCTGTATAACACAATCCTGTGGTGGACGATGGACTGTAGTTAACAGAACAAATATGAAAACATTCTCTCATGAACTATAACGAGTATATTAAACTAATATAGGGTGTCATTAACTGGGTGGATTTGCAGAAAAATAGACCAAATGTAAGATATTCTGTATTATCCGGGTGGGCCAATGTAATTACAAGGGTCCTTTCAAAAGTGGAAGAGGGAGGCAGAAGAAGAGAGCCAGGGAAAAAGATAATGCAGATGAAGCATGATTCTGAGTGATGTGACAGGGACTTGACCAGCAATTGCTGGCTTTGAAGATGGAGTAAGAGGGCCATGAACTAAGGAATACAGGCAGTCTCTAAAAGCTGGCTAATGCATGAAAATGGATTCTTCCCTAGTAGCTCCAGAAGGCACTATTGATACTCCATCTTGATACTTTAACTTTAGTTCAATGAAATACGTGTTGAACTTTTAGCCTTTAGAACTGGAAGATAATAAATTTGTGTTGTTTTAAGCCACTAAGTTTGAGGTAATTTATTACAGCAGCAATAAGAAAGTAATATAGTAACATTCTTGAAATCCTTAAATGAATGGCTGATCCAGTTATTGCTGGTATTTGAGACATTTAATATCTATCATTACACTTATTGGTATTGTAAATTTGGTATGTTCAGTGACAGGGCCTATGGAGTTCATCTTACCAACAGCGTAACTATGTCACTGAGTGTTCAGAGGAAGTTCTTTTAGGTTTTGTGTGCTACTGGGTACCCTGTGATGATACTGCTGCCATGAAACCTCCATTCTTACAGTAAACTCCCATGTCATTTGATCTTTACTTGAAGTTTACTCAATGAAAAATATAAACAAAGAATGAGGCCTCTGAAATTGCATGGCAGTACTTGATCAAAAGATTATCATCTAGGACCTATATTCTAATGATGATTCAGAATATGTATATATGATTTTTTTAGGTTATTATAAGAATTAAAATACCACCTATGAGCTCAGTGACACACCTCGCCTATCCTTTGTTTTATAACTTTACAATAAGAAATATGACTACTTGATAGGCTTACTTGAGGATTAAATGTGATGGCACTGGTATAATGCCTCATATTTGATGAGCATTGGCCAAAAGCAGGAACTGATAGCCTATAAGCTCATAACAGTCCTCTTTCATGATTCAAAATGTCTCTTTGTTTTCAGTTAACTGAAACAGATCATATCAACTGCTGAAAATTGTTGAAAATATCAGTTCATATTTTCTACTCCATTTTAGTGGTGATTTTATTCTAGTGAGAGTTACTGAGTGACTTCTAAACTAAATGTCTTTTCTTTATTGAATGCCTACCTCCTGTAAGCAGAGAAAGCTGGGATGGTCAGACTAAAAGTATCACATGCAAGTGAGAGTGGAGAAGGGAAAGATCTCTCAGCATTTGCCTTATGCCTTGACCTCATCACTTTTAGAATGCCAACCCTGAAAGACTCCAGGGAATTTTTGTCCATATAGGGTGTGAATCCTAGTTTCTGTTCTGTTCCTAAAAACAGAAATCAGATTTTGTTAGTAAACAGTTGCAATTGTCGTGAGGATTTAATAAAAACATATTTAGATACTTTATCTATCACTGTTTTCTTGCCTTCATTTTAATAATTACTTCAAATTGTTAATTTTGTTTTGACTATCTGTTTCTGATATAGGAATATCTAATTATTTGCTATGTTAGTTTATGAAGGAGTTATGGAACATTCTCAGGATTGGTCAGAAAGTAATTGAGAGAAGTGACTTTAATGTTTAAAGCTTCTGGCATCCAACCTTGAGTTTAATCCATTCAGCCACATTGCCTCTTTAATTCTGGATCAGAATTTTTTTTTTAAAGCACTTGAGTATTTTTGCTTCAGTACAAGCTTACTGACATAGCCTCTAATAGTGTTAGTGATTTAAACAGGGAGAGAGACCTGATCCTTTGAGTGGTTTTATTTTGTGTGGTCTTAGACTAACTGCCAAGAATAGTTTCCCTGTTAGAGAATGGGCCTCTAGAATTAACAAGAAAGTTTGAACACTAAATACCAAAAATGAAGTATATTTGTAACATGATTTCTCTGTTAACTCTAATTGGAAAAAATATTATCAGGCTACAAGCCATTGGGGGATAATTAAAAGGGGCAATATGATTTAAAGGAAAAATCCAAAATTTTCTAGGAACTAGAATTTGTTGAATTGAATTTTAACCTCACCTTCTCCATAGATCTGAGGGAAACTTGATTTTAGTGGGTCAAAAGATCAGTACTTTCTAATTTTGTAGCAATGGTTTTTCCTGCCTATTCCTTTTAGTATTTATCAACCTATGGACAGCTTTTTAATTTTTAGCATTGTTAAACACTACCGTACTTTGAAATACTGTAATCCATAAGTTTCCATGACATCATAGTCTTCTAATTTCCTTCTTCCATTTTCTCCTCCTTTTAAAACTTTCTCTTATATGTTCCTCTTTATCTTCCTGGCCATTAAATATTGATGAATTTTAGCATTCTGAGTTAGTATACCTTTCTTAGTGAATCCCCTCTGGATGATGTCATCTACTACCATGGCTTCATTTGTTGTTTCCACACCAGTTATTTCCAAATATAAACTTCTGGCCCATATATTTCTCTTGAATTCTGAATGCATTTTTCTGTTTATTGGATATTTCCATTCTGAATTCACAGAGTCATCTGACAATAAGTTGAATTTTTCTTTCTCTCTCAAAATTATTCCTTCTATTTTTGTTGTTGTTGTTGTTAATGAGGATACCATTCACCTAATTTCCTAATCCTGACAACTGGGCATCATCTTCAATTCCTCCTTTCCCTCACTCCTTACATATAATTAATCATTTTTACAGTTCTTTTTTGTATTGTCCGCTGAATCTGTCCATTTTCCTCTGCTCTTACTGTCAGGCCACCATATTCTCTTGCCTGAAGGCCTTCACCTGTTGCCTCTGCCTGGAAAACTTTACCCACATCTCCTTCCTTCTATGCTGTCAATTCCAACTTACCTTTTAGATCTCAGCTTTTAGATGCAATTCCCTCTGGAAAAACCTACCTTACCCTCTAAGACTGGGTTTGGTTTCTTCTTATCTGCTCCCAGAGCACCCAACATTCACCTATTCCAAACCCCTTAGCATTGTATTGTAATTGCCCATTTTCTTCTTGGTACCTCCGACAAGATTGGGAGCAGGAGCTATCTATGCATTTATCATTTATTTAACAAATTTTTATTGAGCACCTTCTACATGATAGGTACTGTTCTAGGCATTGGGGAATACAATGGTATAAGACAGGCTTGGTCTCTCCTCTTGTGGAGTTTATATTCTAGCAGGGGAGAGATAGACAGTAAATAAATAAATTTAATATTATTTCAGGCAGTGATAAATGTTTTGAAAACAATGAAACATGGTACCATCATGAAGTGTTGACTAAGGAGGAGGAAGTACTAATTTTGACTAGATTGTAGGGAAGCCTTCAGTGAAGAGGAGAGGTTTGATCTAAGATCTCAAGTATAAAGATCTAACCACTTGGAGGATCTGGAGGCACAGAGTGTTCTTAACAAGAGAAGCAGCAACCTCAAAGGCCCTAGGGGTAAACAAACTTTAAGTATTGTAGGAAAAGGAAGATTGACATGATACCAGGTGTAGAATAAATAAGGGGAAGAGAGGAAGTTCATGAGATCAGAGAATAGACAGGGACCAAATATTGCAGGACCATGAAAATCTTGCTAAGAGATTTGGATTTTTTTCAAAATGGGAAGCCCTTGGAAAGTTGGAGGAGTGACGTGATATATGACTATAGTATAGAATGAGTATGGAAGTAGAAGTAGAAATGGGAAGACCAGTGTATTAGTCAGCCAAAGAGGTGCTGGTGCAAAAGACCAGAAATCGGTTAGTTTTTTTTTTTAAGATTTTATTTATTCATTTATCCCCCCCTTGCTGCTTGTGCTTGCTGTGTCAGCTAACCACGCCGTGTGGGCGGGCCCTGCCCTCACCAGGAGGCCCCGGGAACCGAACCCGGGGCCTCCCATATGGCAAACGGGAGCCCCACTGATTGAGCCACAGCCGCTTCCCACGGTTAGTTTTTATAAAGCATATTTATTTGGGGTAGAAGCTTATAGTTACCAGGCCATAAAGCGTAAGTTACTTCCCTCGCCAAAGTCTATGACCGCTTGTTGGAGCAAGATGGCTGCCGACGTCTGCCAGCATTCAGGCTTCCTGGGTTCCTCTCTTCCCAGGGCTTGCCTCTCTCCAGGCTCAGGCTTGTTTTTCTCTACAAGGCCAGCTATAGACTATCAGGCGAATGGCTTGTCTCTTTTCCCAGGGCCTTCCTCACTACCAAGCTCCTCTGTGTGCTTACTTCCCTGGGCTCCAGCATTAAAACTCCAACATCAAAACACCAACTCTGTCCTTTGCCATGTCTTTTATCTCTGAGTCCCCACCCACCAAGGGGCGAGGACTTAGTGCCCTACTGATGTGGCCCAGTCAAAGCCTTCATCATTATTTAATTAAGGAAAAGTAAAACTTCTGAATCCAATATACTCTAATATGCCCCAGAGGAAAAGACCAGTTTACAAACATAATCCAATATCTATTTTTGGAATTCATAAATAATGCTAAACTGCTACAACCAGCTAGATAGCTATTGCCATAGTCTAGCTGAGAAATGTTGGTGGCTTTAGCCAGTGATATCCTAGATTTGTGTTGTCCAGTCCAGTCCAGTGGCCACTAGCCACATGCAGCTATTTAAATTTAAGTTAATTAAAATTTAAAATTTAGTTTTTTGGTTGTACTAGGCACATTTCAAGTACTTAAAAATATCATATGGCTAGTGGCTACTTATTGGAAAGAGCAGATATAAAAATATTTCCAACATTGCAGACAGTTCTACTGGACAGTGCTAGTCTAAATGGAAATTGATATATTTGTAATATATTTTGAGGTAGAACTAATGAATTATTGATGAGTGGAATAGAGGAGGAAAACAAATGGGAAGAAGGAATTCTTTTTTTTTTTCTTGTACAACTAAGTTTTTGGTTTAAGCAACTAGGTGGTGATAATGGTACCATTTTGTGAGATGGGATGAATGGGGGAGGAACTGGTTGGGAGGGTGAACATTAAGGATACTGTTCTGACCATGTCAAGTTTGAGAATTCCATTAGACATTTAAAGATGTCACATACCATCTTTATCTCTCCACATCTAGCACAATTGTAGGTGTTCAGTAATTACTTGTAACATATATAAAAGTTGGCATTTGAGCAGGGTCCTGATGGTTCTAGAAGGATAAGCAAGAGTGAAAGAAAGAACCTGTAAAGAATATGCTGTATTAGGAAAAAATAGTCTAGTTTGGCTGGTGCACAGAGTATGTACAGGGAAATGGAGTCAAAAAAGGCTAGAAACGTGGGTTGTTAATCAATTCATTCAGCAAATGGCATCATTTGACACACTGAGGATACATCAGTGAACAAAACTCAGCAACAACAATAGAAATCCTTGTGGTTATGGAGCTTATATTTGTGTGTGTGTGTGTGTGTATGTGTATGCGCAGTGGGGGTCATCAAGGAGAAAGAAAGTAAACCCCATACTAGTAAAATACATAGTATATTAATGAAAGAGGTAAGGTAATATGCCATGCAGATATCTGGAGGAGGAGTGTTCTAGGCAGAGGGAACAAAGGTTCTGAGGTGGAAATTCCTGCAGGCCAGGGATCAGGATTGCAGAATGATCTAGGGCTAGTGGAGTAAGAGATAGAATCAGAGACATA
Source organism: Tolypeutes matacus (assembly GCA_026826555.1). NCBI lineage: Eukaryota > Metazoa > Chordata > Mammalia > Cingulata > Chlamyphoridae > Tolypeutes > Tolypeutes matacus. The sequence goes on from JAKSZT010053883.1 coordinate 52,423,152, forward strand.
AAGAAAAGCCAGATTGTGTAGGGTATTATAGGTCACTTTAAGGACTTTGTCTTTTACTCTGAGCAAGATGGCAAGTCATTGGAAGGTTTTGATCAGAAGTGTTATGTGATCTGACTTACATTTAAAGTGTCACTTTAGCTACAGTGTTGATAATAGACTATAGCTGGGTAAGAAAGTAGGGAAATGAGTTAGGAGTCAATTGTAGTAATCTGAGTGAAAGATTATGGTGGCTTGGAATTGGGCATAGTGAGACAGTATTGAGAAGTAATCAGATTCTATATATACTTTCAAGGTAGAGCCAACAGCATTTGGCAGATGGACTAGATGTAAGGAGTGAGAGGAGAGAAATCAAGGATGACTCCCCAGGGTATTTGGTCCCTGGGCAAATAAAAGAATGGAGTTGCAACGAATCCTAATGGAGATTTTGGAAGGAACAGGTTTGATATGGGGTGTTGAAGGGGGAGTGGGCATATTAAGAATCTTAATTTGGTCTTATGAAGTTCAATAGTTATCCAGGTGAGATGTCAGTGGGCTCTTGAATATATGACTGGAGTTCAGAGGAGAGATATAAGTTAGAGAGATAACTTTGGAAGTAATAAGTATATAAATGGTATTTAAGCCCTAAGACTGGATGAGCTCACCAGTGATGTGAGTATAGATAAAGAACAGGTCCAAAGACTGAGCTCTAAGGCACTATGATATTAAGAAATCTGGGAGATGAGAAGGAACTAGAAAAGGAGAATGAAAAGGAATAGCTGGGGAGGTAGGAGGAAAACCAGGAGAGTCTGGTTTTCCATGAGAGTAAGATTCCTTATACTGTTGGATATTGAGTAAGATGATGACTGAGAATTGGCTCTTAGATTTGGCATGGAAGATGTTGCTGGTGTTTTTGAAATGAACCAATTTATTGGAATGGTGGGGGTAAAAACCTGATTTGATGGGTTAGAGGAGAATATGAGATGAAGAAGAGGAGATAGTAACTATAGATAATTCAGGAGTTTAGTTATAAAGAAGAAAAAATTGGGTGTGATAACTAGAGGAGAATATGGACTCCAAACAGGGTCTCTTATTTAAGATGGAGATATAGAATGTATGCTGACGGGAATGATCCAGCCAAGAGGGAGAAATTGATGATGCAGGTGAAAGAGGTCCTCATTGTAGGAATCAAGTATTTTAGTAGATGTGAGCAGGGAATCCAGGGCACAATTACAGGCTTAGATAGTATATGAACATGGGAGTAGGTGGCTGTGTGTAGCGGAGAAATAGATAATTAGAAATGAAGAGGTCCGGGAACTTAGAGGCTATGTGTTGGATGTGGCTATCATCTGCACCCAAAATGATGATGATAATAGCAATGTGGAAGAAGACATTAAGTTAGAATGAGGGGGAGCTCGCAAGGAGATTGGCCAATGACCATAACATGAAAAGGTATTTGGTGGTGTAATCTGATGGCCAGCCTGCATTTCAGAGGCAATGGGATTTTTGAGGGAAGAAGTTTTGGATAAGAATTTACTTTAGGCCACAGTTGATTACTACAATGTACCAATTGGCTAGCATTTAAATTTTCAGTGCTTATTAGTGAATCTGAGCTCTGATCAGCAATGGCTACTAATATCTCAGAGAGATAGACATATGCCTTTGGCTGGGGTTAAAAGAAAACAAAAATCAAATTGAAATCAGATCAGTCTCTAGATGTAACTGCCAATTTACAGAAGTTGGTTATCCCTTAAGAATATAGATGCATAAATCCTCCACAAAATACCAGCAAACAAAATCCAACAGCACATTAAAGAATTATACACCATGAACAAGTAGAATTTATCAAAGGCATGATGACATAAGGATGGTTCAACATAAAATCAGTTAATGTAATACACCATATCAATAGAACAAAGGAGGGAAAACAGTTATCTCAGTTGATGCAGAAAAGGCATTTGACAAAATCTAACACCGCTTCTTGATAAAAATACTTAGAAACCCAGGAATAGAAGGAAATTTCCTTATCATGATAAAGGGCATCTATGAAACATCCACCACTAACATCATACCCGATGGTGAAAGACTGAAAGCTTTACCTGTAAGGTCAGAAACAAGATAAGGATTCCCACTATCACCACTGTTATTCAATTGTACTTGAAAATTCTAGCTAGAGCACTTAGGCAAGAAAGAGAAATAAAAGGCATCCATGTTGGAAAGGAAGACGTAAAACTTTACCTGTTTGCAGATGATATGATTCTATATATAGAAAATCCTGCAAAACCCAAAACAAAACTACTAAAGCTAATAAATTCATCAAATTGGCAGGGTACAAGATCAACATGTAAAATCAGTAGTGTTGCTATATACTAATAATGAAAAATTTGAAGAGGAAATTTTAAAAATCCATTTGTAATAACTAAAATAGTAAAATATCTAGCAATAAATATAACCAAGGATGTAATGAGTTACTCATAGAAAACTGTAAAACATTGTTAAAAGGAATCAGAGAAGACATAAAAGAATGGAAAGACATTCTGTGTTCACAAATTGGAAGATTAAATATTATGATGTCAATTCTACCCAAAGCAATTTACAGATATAATGCATCCCAGTCAAAATTTCAACAGCCTTCTTTGCAGAAAAAGATAAGCCAATCATCAGATTTATGTGGAAGAATAAGGGGCTACAAATAGCCAAAACCTTCTTAAAAAAGGGAAATGAAGATGGAGGAATGACATTTTCTGATTTTAAAACTTATTACAAAGCTACCATAAACAGAACACCATGTGCTAGCACAAGGAGAGACATATAGATGACTGGAATTGAATTGAGAGTTAAGAAATAAACCCTGGGAAGCGGCTGTGGCTCAATCAGTGGGGCTCCCGTTTGCCATGTGGGAGGCCCCGGGTTCGGTTCCCGGGGCCTCCTGGTGAAGGCAAGCCCGCCCGCACGGCGTGGTTAGCTGACCCAGCGAGCACAAGCAGCAAGGGGGAGATAAATGAATAAATAAATAAAATCTTTTAAAAAAAAAAAAAAGAAAAAAAAAGAAAGAAACCCTGACATCTATGGCCAATAATTTTTTTTGAAAAAGGATGCCAAATCCTCTTTTTTTAAAAAAGATTTATTTATTTATTTACTTTTATCCATTTTTAACCCCCAAAATTGAAAGCAGGGACTTGAACAGATATTTGCACATTGGTGTTCATAGTGACATTATTCTCAAGTGCCAAAAGGTGGGATTAACCCAAGTGTCCATCGACCAATGAATAAACAAATTGTGGCATATAGATACAATGGAATATTATTCAGCCATAGAAAAATGAAGTTCTGTTACATGTGACAACATGGATGAACCCTAAAGACATCATACTGAGTGAAATAAGTGAGGCATAAATAGACAAATATTGTATGAGCTTAATGATATGAAATCATTTTAATAAGGAAATTCATAAAGCCAGAAACCAGGTTTTCAGGTTACCAGGGGCTGGGTTTGGGTAAGGGAAATGGTGATTTAATGCTTAATTTCCATTTGGGGCGGTGGAAAAGTTCTGCTAATGGATGGTGGCGATGTTAGCATAACATTGTGAATGTAATTAACAGCACTGAATTATATATTTGAATGTGGCTAAAGGGGGAAGTTTTAGGTTGTATATATGTTGCTAGAGTAAAACTTAAAAAATAAAAACCCATAGGACTATAAAACACAGTGAATCCTAATGCATACTATAAACCTTTAATAGTTCAATTACAGTAATATTCTTTTATCAGTTGTAACAAACGTACCATACTAATGCAAATTGTTAATTATAGGGGAGGAATATGGGAACTCTGTATTTCCTGCATAATTTTTCTGTAAACCTATGACCTCTTTAATAAAACATTTGATGTATAAATTATTTTAAATAAAGAAATAATTGACAGTTTGTAATCCTACGGGACAAATCAATTGATTCCTTCAAAAACAGAATGAAAGGAAAAAATAAAAAATAGATAAAGGGGCACCTGTAGATTAAAAAAGACACAAGACATATCACCTAATTGCAATGTATGGATTGTAGTTGGATCCTGATTCAATAAAAAAATAGGGAATAAAGAAAAGAAAAAAGAAAAAAAATATATAGGAAAACAACAAAAAAAGCATTATAAGGTAATCAAGAAATGCTGATTGAATACTTGATTATATTCAGGATTTGTTAAGTTTCTTTATGCATGATAATGATATTGCATACATACACACAGAAACATATATACATATATATATACTCACATATGTTTTTTAGGTTATTATTCCTTAGAGATACATACAGATCTATTTGCAGAGTAATTGAAAGCCAAATTCAATTTGAATTGATGATTGTCAAATTCAATTTGAATTGATGATTGCAAATACATACGTTTATAAAGTTAAAATCTTTATAAAGACTTAAAACTCTAGAATGTCCATTGGTTGTAAGGGAAAGTCTAAGGTCATTTTTTAGAAGGAAAGCTAAAAAATGTAACATGGGACTGTATGGCATAATAAAACTTCATGTGAAATACAAATATGGGTAATATTACATATATAAGACTTTTTTTTTTAAGCTGAGCAAATGTATGTTAATATTACAAGATGTTAGTATCTGGCAGAAAAAAACACATTATGCTAAGTGAAAGAAACCAGACACAAAGTACTACATGTTGTATGATTCCATTTATATAAAATGTAAATATAAATCAATTTATAATGATGGAGTTAGATTAGTGGTTATGTAGGGCTGGAGAAGGATAGAGGGATTGAGAGGTGACTGCTAAGGGGTGTCGAGTTTTTCTTTTTGGAATAATGAAATTGTTCTAAAATTTTTTGTGGCGATAAATGTACAACACTGTGATTATACTAAAAGCCATTTACTGTACACTTTGGATGGATTGTATGGTAGGTGAATATATCTTAGTAAAACTGCTTTTAAAAACTCTAGAATGTCATAGAAAATATTCTGTAGGTGCACCCATAAATAAAAGCACCAACAATCCAGTAAAAGTGAGCATAACACATGAGCAAGCATTTCATAAAGAAGAAATGCATGTGGTATTTTGTAAGTGTTGGAGCATATGAAAATCTACAAGTTGTCTTATACATTGTTGAAGTCTTTTTGGAAAACAGGTGACATTATCTCCTTAAATTGAATATTCACTTAGAGTATGACCCAGCAATTCCACTCATAGATATATACCAAAGAGAAAATCTTACCCATTTACAAGAATGTTGATAGCAGTACAATTTATAATAGCAAAATTCTAGTAACAGCCTAAATAACTTTTAATGTTGGAGTAGATGTATAAATAGCCTCTCTATTAACAGGAGAGTAGAATAATAAATACAATATACTATTATAGAACGGTCAAATTGAGTAACTGTAGCAAAACACAAGAATATGGATGCATTTCAATAAAATTCCAAAAGATTACATATAACATGATACCCTTTCTATAAAGTTAAGACAAAATAAAAATATATCTATGAATAATGTATGCATGCATTTATATGTATATGGAGAGGTAGGGGAATGTACAAACACACACTCAACTCTACACATATACCTACAAATATAAATAAAACAATATAAAAGGTCAAGCCAGGGAAGGATGAGTAGGAATTCAGGATTATGGTAGTTACTGTGGGTATGGAGAAGCAAGGCGATAGGATGGGGAGGGTAACTATAAGGTTAAATGGAAGTTATTGTCAAGGTCCTGGCTTTTTGTTTGACTAGTAGGTTTTCAGGTGCTTATTATAGTATTAAAAATAGTAATTAACAAAATAAAAACAGGCCATTCATGAACCAATGAAGACAAAGTATCATGAACTTATGGTAATGATTACTACATTTCTACATTACTATATTCATATTAGAATATGAGTTCTAATTAAAGAAAAATATTCTGTATACATAACTTTGTAATAATACTTTAAAATCTTTATACATATAACCACCAAAAAGGTGTACTTGTGAATGTTGAGTTTTGTCTTTGTTTAGAAAGATTTCTTTTTCTCTGAGTTTTATATGCCATTTTATAAGGATATTGCCAAAAATATATGTAACGTGGCCATCCAGAATGCTTGGTGCATAAGTTTTTCTGGATAATTGAATTTTTTGCTTAATTAGAAAAATATATTAGTTACTTTTTTCCTGTTTTGAGAAAATAATGATGGCATATATTTGATCCTAGATAAATTTCTTAAGCTTCAACATAGTGAATTATTACTTAGAGTACAAGAGATTTGGCTTACTTGGGCCAGGTTTAGAACATAATCCTGGAATTTGCCTTTTCTACTAAATCACTAATATAGCTTCATATGAAAGGAATATTCAAATGGAAAAAAAATAGGAAGCTATTTTCTTAAGCCTTCCTTCTTATAAAGGTCATGTTTTCCTTTCTTCCCACTCTATTATGATTGATTAAAATGTTATTAGTTGAAGATTTACCATAATTTTTCAATCTCAGATATTTCTGAGTCTAGCTCCACAAGCTGCTCACATTATTTCAAAGCACTAATTCATTCACCATATATTTATTGAATATATATTTTGTTATAGGCACTTTGCTAGGTACACATTCATTAATCAAATAGTCATAATAGTGAACATATAAATATAAGCTGCGGAAAGTGCTCTGAAGGTAAGGGAAATGCTTTTGTGAAAGCAAAAAGGAACCTGATGTAGATGTTGGAAATGACCTTTAAGCTGAGATCTAAAAGATGACTAGTAAGTTGAAGGGTGGGGAAGGGGTCATGGTATAGGGTTCAGGTTAGTAGAAGCAGTTTATAACAGAGGTGCTGTGGCAGGAGGACATGCCACATGATCAAATAGCTAAAAGAAACAGTGTGACTACAATGTTGGGAATCAAAGGCAAGATTAAACGGGAGACAGATAGGGGCCTGGTTTATTCAGGACCTAAGAACAATGGGAAACCCCTGAAGATTTTTGATTGGGAGGCTACTCAAGATTAGATTTGTTTTGAAATCAATATTTTTTAATGCCTGGCTTCCTCATTAGACTGTAAGCTCCACAAGTAGAGGGATGAACTACTGATCTCACATAGTAGGTACTCAGCACAATACAAGTAGGTACTCAATAAATATTGTGTCACTATGTTACATTTTGGAGAGTTTGGGTAAGTTTTGTTTGATTTTTTTTTTTTTTTTTTTTTTTTTATACAGAACAACCATTGATCTTTATTTGATTTGACAAAATTTGCATTATTAAAAGACAGGTAACAAAATTTTAGCTTATATTGAATCTGACAAATTACCTTCTATAGTATTCAGAATATTATGTAAGAAATATCAACGGAGGGGGAAAAAAGAATAAAAGCATCACATGCAGATGCTCCTGACAAAGGGGGAACTATCTCTGCAGGTGAGGTCCATAGTGTTCAGCGCATAAAAAAATCCTAAAGAAAATGCAATTAACTTACTTGGGTGAAGAGTTTTTCCTTTGTGGGGAGGAAAAGGTAGTAAAGAGGGGCAGGAATTCAAAGGCATATGCAAAATGGCTTCTCCATTTCAAAATGGTAATACAAATATTTAAATCATGGCACTAAGGCACCTCTGCGGAAAAGAACATCTTGACCAGAGTAGGCTCATTGCATAATTCTTTAGTAATATGTACAATTTTCAAGTAATGGAGTAGACTTAAAGAATAACTTTAACAGTGGCTATCTATTCTTCTTCTCGCCCTCTGGGGCTTGATCTGTTTCAGCATCACAGGGACATTTTTCCACACAGTTTCTAGGGAACCATCCTCTTATTCTTGAAACACCTTCTATAAAGGAATCATCAAGAATTTTATCTCCATACAACCAGTATCTTAAGCCTCTTGTGGCTAAAATGAACTCCCCTTTCTGTAGCCTTATTCGAGGCTCTTCAGTGCAGGGGCTTGTGAAGAAGGTTTTGATTCCTTTATTCAAAGGACAGCAGGCACCATTATAATTGTCTATTACTTTATAGCGAACACTTCTGACTCTCTTATCTGCTTTTTGTTTCAATTGTTCTATTGTTAAGCTGTACTGGTGGCAGCCTTCTCTTATTGGCCACTCCAATCCATCTCCTTCAGGGACCCCTGACCAGGTAAATACCTGTTTAAAGTTTTTCCATCTACTTCCCATATCATAAGGAAAAACAAAGATTTCATCTAGTTGATAATATTGAATTCGATCTTTTGCCTTCTCTTCAATCCATGATTCAATGGAAGTTTTGTTTCTGAGAATTATTTTTATCTGGATAAAAAACAACATCCCAACAGCTATGGTTGTTCCTAGAGCTAATCCCAAGGCAAACAAGGTGGAAGCAAATGCAGCTAATCCAAACGGAACAATTGGAAGTGGATCTCTCCGAGCTGCACTCATGTCAATCTTTACCGTGTTCCACCCAAAAGAGAGCCGATCATAAAGCTGTGTATACATAGTCATAACAAAAATGAAAGCAGCATGAATACAGCCCAGGGGTGCTAAAAGGAGAAACAGTGTGAACGAAGCATGATTTTGGTAACCACAACAGTTGTTGATCCAAGGACAATGATGGTCCATCTTCATCACACACCTGTTACACTTTCTGCAGTGATGTGAACGTGGTGCCTTGTATGCTTGGCAGACTTTGCAATACTGGAGATACATGCTATCCTGAGAATTTTCCGGTTTCCACCCCAGAGGGACAAAGCCAGGACCCACAAACATGGCATTGAAGTAATTGTAAAGAATCATGACCGTCCAATTTATCAACATAATGAAATTCACGCTTCCTCCAGTTGTATGTAAGGGCCAATACCACAACACAGAGTCAATCATGGCCATCGTAGAACATATTGCTATAACACCAAGGGTTATGATTGGACCCCAGTGACACAGTCTCTTTAACTCTTGGAGATTTTCAAACTTGATTACTGAGCAGAATGTACCCATTTTGGTGAGAGAGAATTCCTTCCTTTTAAAGAATTATAGATTTCCTTTGTCTGTGCACACATTTCCATGTGCCATGAGTCCATGTATCTCTCTTCACTGTCATGCCTTTCAAGTTGCAGGGTATTAATGCAGATCATGCCATTTTCACTGTTTAGCACTCAGAGCTCTGTATCTTTACCAGGAGAATCCAGCATCTTGGTTTGAAACAAAACCCCTTCGCCAGTGACCTGCCAGCTACTCTCCGCTCGAGCCCGGCGCGCAGCCTCCGTCGCAGTCATTTCCGGGCAGTTTTGTTTGATTTTAACCTTTCTACGGTTTAGTTTCTTCAACTGTAAAACTAGAAATAATACTTCATAAAATTGTTTTGAAGATTAAAGAAGCAACATGTGAGGCACTTAGTATAGTACCTGATACGTAGTAAGTGCTCAGTAAATATTAGCTATGGTTTTTGTTGCTCTAGAGTGCCATCAGTGTGGACAGTGATTGCAGGAGAGTTACAGGTTTCATGAAATAGTTCAATCCAACAATAATCTGTTGAAAACTATGATATACTCTGAGGAATTGGCACCTAAATTTATTGATTGCAATTTCATCAATTCTTTTATTCCACAAAAATGTACAGAGCAAAAAAGTGATTGAGAATTCTATTAATAAATCATATCATCATACAGTGAGGTGATACAGTGGATGCTCCTGCCCTACGTTATTCAGTTTATTTGAGTTCAGTGGCTGTTAAGATAGCTTTTATAAAATCATTTTCTGCTAAATTTCTTAGGTAACACTCCCTTTCTACAGTTCTTTTGAAATAGCCTTAATTTTATTCCTCAGTTATATTAATTTATTTTCTATAAAGTGGTATACCTTGCCATGAATCATCCCAAAGAATAGTGATTACTATTAGAAATATTCCTTTTGAAAATCCATACGCTTTCATTTTCAATATTGTAGTTATAATATTTTTGTCATGTATTTACACATTATATATCCTTTCTTAAAATTTATAGTCTGTTGTTATATAACAAACTTCCTGGCCAGTTTCCCCATTTGAATGGGAAATAGTAATGAGGCCTACTATTACCAAAATGTCTCCCTACTTTTGATACATCCTGTGTCAAAGTGCATTGCCTGTAGAATGGTGTCTGGGCCATTTTTCAATTCTCACCTTCCACTGGGTGCCTTTAATCCATGTAAAAACTACATAGCTATACTTAGTGGCTCTCTAAATAGTAACCCAGTATAAATTAATTATTGGTTGTATTCAATCAGACTATAGATAAAATCCTTTATAAACAAAGTTACGAATTTAAAAAAATTATATAAATATTTTAATAGAAGGTGGTATTTAACGTCAAAATTATATTTAATTCATTTTCAAAGTGTTCAAAACTTTGGTAAAATTGTATGGGGGAAGTTGTAGTTTTTTTTAAGAAAATATTTTGTCAAATAAAGTTCAGGTTTTTATTTTTTAATGGGCTCTGTTTTGAGTGCTTAGGAATATACATATTTATATACATACAATATCTATAACTTTTTATTATGGAAAACTTTTAATATATACAAAAGTAATGGGATAGTGGCTGTGGCTCAAGTGGTTGAATGCCCGCTTCCCACCTGGGAGGTCCCGGGTTCGGTTCCCAGTGCCCCCTAAAAGCAAAAAAAAACAAGCCAATAAGCAAAAACACCAACTCAGGAGAGCTGATGTAGCTCAGTGGTTGAGCACCGGCTTCTCAGACATGAGGTCCTGGATTCACTCCCTGGCCCGGTACCTCAGAAAAAAAAAAAAATTATAATGACGCTCCATGTATCTAGCATTCAGCTTCAGCAATTAACGTATTATTTGCTTCCTTTCACTTCTCCCACCCCTGGTTATTTTGAAGAAAATCTCAAATGTTACGCTTTTAATCAGTAAACTCTTCAATATCTGCGCAAAAAGTTAAGGGCTCTTCGGGAAGCGGCTGTAGCTCAAGTGGTTCAGCGCCTGCTTCCCATGTATGAGGTCCTGGGTTCAATCCCCAGTACCTCTTAAAAACAAATGGAAAAACCAACTCTTATTGGGAAGTGAATGTAGCTCAGTGGTTGAGCACCTGCTTACTATGTAACACGAGGTCCTGGGTTCAATCCCAAGTACCATTAGCACACCTCAACTATTAAAATAATTAACAGTAATATCATCAAACACCCAGCCAGTATTCAGACTTTCTTGATTGTTTCATAAATGATTTTAAAATTGATTTGTTTGGGCCAGGAGCAAAACAAAGTCTATACGTGATAATTGGTCAGAATGGTCTCTTAAATCACTTCTAATTTATTGTTGTTATTCTCCCTTTTTTCCTTGAAATATTTTTATTGAAGAAAGGGTCATTTGTTCACTTTCTGGATTTTACTGATTTTATTCCTATGGTATCATTTAACATGTCCAAAAATTAGATTCTTAATGTAGTTGAAGAATGAAGGATTTCAAAGATTATGTAAACATGAAAGAGAGGTTCTGAAGGAAAGTACATGATTCTTAGGAAGTAAATGAGTTTTGTAGAGCTCTGTGTTTATAGCTCTGTGATTATTTTAATAATATGTAATTGGTTGCCATTTAATATTTTATAAAACACTGGAATGTAAAACTGTAGCAAGTGTAGATAGATACATGAGGTTGATTTTGGTTAAAGTGACATTTTTATTAACTTTTTTTTTCATTTAAAAAAAAGATACCAGGTGATCAGCACTCCAACAGATTTTTTTATGGTAATGGAATATGTGTCTGGTGGTGAATTATTTGACTACATCTGTAAACATGGACGGGTAAGTAACATACTCTCTAGTACTGTAATCCCCTAAACTAAAAAAGAGAAAAGTATTGGAAAACAGCAAACCACAAAGATAGCCTTAAAATCAGTATTGCTTCTGTAGTAATGACCAACCATATATACAGAATATTAGACAAAATTTCCATTTTAAAAAGTATACCTTTCAATATATTGATTTTAGAAATATGTTCTATTTAATTGCCAATATAGTGCCTAAGCTTTTCAAAGTGAAAACTGTTTCATGAAAGACCATATTGAAGCTTCAATTATTTCCTTTTCTCAACACTTTCAAATAAGTTCTGTTTTAGATTATGTTTTATTATTGATTCCCCAAAACATTGTGCTCATTTAGTAAATATTAATTGAAAATTAAATGTTATTGCTTAGCAGGAAAGAAAAAGTTGATTGACATGTTAAGTTTTGATGCAAATTTTTTTTGTTGTTGTTGTTGAGAATTCTAACACAATTCTAATCAACTTATTCATTTTATTAGGCTGATTATAAAACTAAAATTCTTGCTATGTAGATTCCTATATGTTCTTAATGCAGTTTCTTTTACACTTGATAGGTTGAAGAGATGGAAGCTAGGAGACTCTTTCAGCAAATTCTTTCCGCTGTGGATTACTGTCATAGGCATATGGTTGTTCATCGTGACCTGAAACCAGAGAATGTGCTATTGGATGCACACATGAATGCCAAGATAGCTGATTTTGGTATGTAACTTGAGGAGTGTTCAGAAATGTCCTGGCTGCCTTTGAAAGTGTGTCATTAGCAGCCGTTACAGAACTGAGAACTTTCAATTTTGGCATTGTGAATCCTGTACATGAAAAAGGATTAGTTGCACTGTCTTTACACTAGCTTAGTCTTTTCATTTAAACACACTTTTAAAAAAATGCACATATCTTTCTACAAGTTAGAGGGCTATGGGCAAGGCAAATCATTTCAATCTATATTTCCTCCTAAGAAAATGATACTTAAGTGTTTTTGGGGGAGAGGGGTAGGGGGGAGGTCATAGACCTGTTTGAAAATCTGATGCAAGTATGGACACTTCCTGGTGAATGCACATAAACAGATATACATGAAAGTTTGCAGGCAGTTTTATATATAAATTCTTCAGAATCTATATATGGAGATGTCAGTGGATCACAGGATAGCATATATCCTAACAACTTGATAACAACTTTCATCAGTGGTAGAAGAAGAAGGTGAAATTTAATTTTTATCCTCCAAACACTTCCTGGGATAAATATACTTTGAAAGGTTGTTACAGTAGGATGTTTGGGAAGAGGATTAGAAGATGTGAGACTATATAAAGTGATGGAAAGGTACTGAAGTTCAAAGTTGCCTATTTTTCATTTTTGTCTTTAATCTGACAAAATTTCAGTTTCCCTATTTCTCTTCCTACTCCAAATCATGAAACTTATTTGGTACTATAGTTCAACTAAATTTTTGGTGCAAGAGGTTATTTTTTTTCTATGTTGAATTAAAGCTTACTAAATTAAAGTTCTTTTAGAACACAATCTCTTTAATCTTTTTTTTTTTTTTTTTTTTTTTAATATTTATTTATTTATCCCCGCCCCCCACCATTGTTTGCGCTCACTGACTGCTCTCTGTGTCTTTTTGTTGTATGCTCTCTGTGTCTGCTCATCTTCTTTTTAGGAGGCACTCAGAACCGAACCAGAACCTCCCATGTGGTAGGCAGGCACCCAACTGCTTGAGCCACATCTGCTTTCCACACAACCTGATTTTTACTTACAAATTTTTTAAAAAAGCTTTTGAGAACATGGTATAAAAAAGTAATAGTCTATTTTACTTCTTTCCACTCTAGAAGTGGGTAAATAATATTTTTATGCTTTTATTTTTGGCAAAGTTAATATAATTTAGAATAACCTCATATTTGGGAAGTGAATCAACATTTTAATTCCAAACATACATGTGTTGTTATTTAGTTTTTTTTTATCATGGTATAAGCACTTTGAAATGGTCTTTTTCCAGTCTAAAGAATTATTTCAACTGCTTTTAAAAATGATTTTTAAAAAAGGCCATGTGGAGCATTAAAAACTTGAAATTTTCCTCATGCATTTCTCTACATTTACTTTTAAAAATATCTAGCACCTGATAAATTTTACTTTTATTTTCAGGATTATCTAATATGATGTCAGATGGTGAATTTCTGCGAACTAGTTGTGGATCTCCAAATTATGCAGCACCTGAAGTTATCTCAGGCAGGTAATAATAAATAAGTGAAGAGTAAGCTTTTTGTAATCTTGGATTCATTCTGATAGCATTTAGTTAAACTATATTTTCTTTGGAAGATAAAATTATTAACACAATTGAAGGGTAGAATGGTTACATTAATATTTTAAAAAATATTTCATTTAGATTTAGTTATGAATATATTTGAGGAGTTCTATTAAAAATTACTGAAATAGATCTTGACTTAACATATCTCTTTAATTTACGAAAGTGCAGATAAAGCATTTGTTAAGTTTAATCTAGTGTAATTATTTACTTATCAGACACAGTCCTTTATGTTACATTTTATTACATATATAGAATATTGTTTTATATTTTATGTTTGGAAGAATGAGAATTTAGGGGACAATGTTTTATGAAATTAAACTGTATAAATGGAGGGTGTGTAATTACTTGTAGCTTACCATTACATTTTTAAAATGTTTATACAGATTACAGTGGTAAACTCACGCTTTTCAAAAATGACAAATTTGTGCTTTGTAAAGTTAACAGATTTCTATGGGAATATATAGAAAAGGTAGTACTGTAAGTAGCATATATAGAAGTTTGTACAATAAAGCAAACAATATAAATGATAGACAGCAATTTTTATACAGATTATATTCTTTTCATTGGAATTGTAGAGTTTACTTTGTTATCACAGATCTAGGTTTAAGTCTATTGCTTGCTCTCAGGGAAATTTTAATGCTGTGGGAAGGTGAGAGGAAAAAGGCATCACATTTTAGGCATAGGCTATTTCCAACAAAGCATTAAGCAAGCTACTCTTAGTCCCAGGAGCCCACCAAGATGAATGTAGTGGGTACTTAGAGTGATAAAGGGTAAATACTGTCAAAGAGAATGTAAAAGGACTAGTTAGGTTCTTTAATGTTTTAAATATTCTTTAAAATAGATGTACCAGTACAAAGAATCTATTATATTATAGTTTTATGGTAAAAAGATTTAGCCCTATACACTTTAGTGTTGTTTTTTACAAGTTTGTTATCTACTATAATGGTGCCATCAAAAATTAACCATAGAGGGTCTGTCTTCCATTGCGAAGTGTGACTTGAGGAGCTGCCATTTATCGGCCCCAACCTGGAGAAGTTTTCAACCACCCTGACTGACCTTGATGGGACTTCTTTCCCTGCTCTCTTGAATTCTTTGTGCTAAACATATATACTTTGGACTCTTCTTTAGCTATATGAAAAGTAACTGAATCCCAAGTAGTGCGAATTCTAGTGATTTCCTCTTAAGGACTTCCAGGAAGATGGAGAATTAAAGAGAAGTGACCTGGAAGGGGTCATTTCTCTCCCAGAAAAATAGCTAGAGGACAGGCGGACACTGTCTAGAGGGCTGATCTGGGACTCAGGACACTTGGGGAAGGCAAGACACCACCAAGAAGAGAGAGGGGTAAAGGAAGGGAGTCTCAGCTGGCTTAAAAATCCTGTGAGGAAAGCTGCAAAAGCAGCATTAGGCTCTCTTCCCCCCACCTACAGAGCACATAGCAGTCTGTGGACTGCAGTGGCTATAGACTGCAGTGACTGTGGACTAAGAGGTTACAGGGGTCCTCCTCACCAAGAGAGAGAAAAGGGAGGGACACAGCCTACAGCAAATTCAGACTTTGGCCAGCAAACTTGGTCTCCTGCATTGGAGGGGTCCACACTTCAGGCCAGGTAAAGCCATGACATTGATTGCCCTGAGAGCCTTCAGGGAGGTAAAGATAATTTGTCTTCTCAAACACTCTCCCTCCTGCCCCAGGTTGATTGCTAAAGAGGCAGAAAGGGGGAGAGTATAGCCAGCCAAGTGTGGAGAACAGCCCCTGAGTATGTTTTTTTTTTTTTTTTTTTTTTTTAAAGATTATTTATTTATTTATTCATTTATCCCCCCCTTGCTGCCCGTGCTCGCCGGGTCAGCCAACCACGCCGTGCGGGCGGGCCCGCCCTCACCAGGAGGCCCCGGGAACCGAACCCGGGGCCTCCCATATGGTAAACGGGAGCCCCACTGACTGAGCCACAGCCGCCTGAGTATGTTTGTGAGGCTTGGCCAGCCCTGAAGTCTTTGCTTCTGTAGCTTTCCAAATGCTTTCTGCCCGAGCACCTGGGGTCTGAGCTGAGAGGGCTGCCAAAGAGCACCATCTGCTGGCTAGCCATAAAAGTGCATGAAAAAGGAAAAAAATAAAAGAAGCAAGCAGGTGCCTTTACTGCCACCCTTTCCAAGGCCTTTGGAAACTGACCTGCACCCTATTACTGGTCCTTGGCCCAGGTTTGAGCAGTTAAACAAAAGCAATCCTGAATATCTAGAAAAGTTGAACCAAGAGTCAAAGAAGAGTGGTGGCACACAGCTACTTAACAGTAAATCGCTAGGCAAGAGAGAGAAACTGAACATCAGAGTAAACTCAGCATCAGAATCAGCAGCCTAGACATCAGCAAAAAATTATAAGCCATAGAAAAGAAAAAAAAGGAAGCTATGACTCCGGCAAAGGAAAAAATCAAAGCTCCAAGTGAATCACAGTACTTGAAACAGCTAATCAATGAGGTTCATACAAATCTCCTAAATCAGATCATGGAGTTGAAGGACAACATAGCTGAATAAGTAAAAGATATTAAGAAGACACTGAGTGAGCACAAAGAAAAAATTGAAATCTTGGATTGAAAAATAACAGCTTATGGAATGAAAGACACAATAAGTGAGATTAAAAAATACAATGGAGGCATACAATAGCAGATTTGAAATCATGAAAGGAAAAAATCAGCAACATAGAGGAAAAAACAGCTGAGATTGAAGAGAAAGAAGGACAGAGAGAAAAGAATGAAAAAAATTGAGCAGGGGCTCAGAGAGTTGGATAACACAAAGCGCACCAACGTAACGTGTTATGGGAGTTCCAGAAGGAGACGAGAAGGGAAAGGGGGCAGAATATTTGAGGAAATAATGGCCGAAAATTTCCCAACTATTCTTGAAAGACATGAATATACGTGTTTGGGAAGCATGGTGTACTCCAGTGAGAATAAATCCAAGTAGACCTACCCCAAGACACATAATATACAGAATGCCAGATGCCAAAGATAAAGAGAAAATTCTGAAAGCAACAAGGAAAAGCAAAATATACAAGGGATGTCCAATAAGACTTAGTATGGATTTCTTTCCAGAAACCATGGAGGCAAAAAGGCAGTGGTATGATAGAATTACGGAACTGAAAGAAAAATGGCCAGCCAAGAATTCTTTATCCAGCAAAACTGCCCTTCAAATATGATGGTGAGCTTAAAATATTCACAGATAAACAGAAACTAAGAGAGTTTGTAAACAAGAATCCAGCTCTGCAGGAAACACTAAAGGAAGTTCTGCAGCCAGAAAAATAAGATATGACATATGAAAGCCAACAGATAAAATGGCTGAAATAAGTAATGCCTTTACAGTAATAACATTGAATGTTAATGGATTTAGCTCCCCAATCAAAAGGCATAGACTGTCAGAAAGGATAAGAAAACATGAGCCATCCATATGCTGTCTGCAGGAGATTCACCTTAGACCCAAGGATGGAAATAGAATGAAAGTGAATGGTTGGAAAAAGATATCTCACACAAATAGTAACCAAAAGAGAGCAAGAGTAGCTATACTGTTGTCAGACAAAACAGACTTTAAATACAAAACTGATGAGATGCACGAGGCTGTTATCTATTAATTAAAGGGACAGTCTACCAGGAAGGAATAACAGTCATATATATCTATCCCCCTAACAAGGGTGCCCCAAAATACATGAGGCAAACTCTGGCAAAATTGAAAGGAGAAATAGATGTCTCTACAATAATAGTTGGAGACTTCAACATGTCACTCATATCAATAGATAGAACTAGACAGAAAATCAATAAGGAAACAGAGAACTTGAACAATATGATAAATGAGCTGGACCTGATAGACATATACCGAACATTGCACCCCAAGTCAGGTTATATATTCTTCTCAAGTGCTCATGGATCTTTCTCCATGCGTTTTTTTCTTCCTTTAATTTGTTAATTAAAATTAACTTGTGTGTTGGGCCACAACATAGCTGTCAGTAAATTCAAAATGATTGAAGTTGTACAAAACACCTTCTCTGATTATAATGGAATGAAGCTGGAAATAATAATAGGCAGGAAAAGGGGAAATTTGCAAATATATGGATGCTAAACAGCACACACTTCAATAATCGGTGGGCCAAAGAATAAATTACAAGAGAAATTAGCAGATATCTCGAGATGAATGAAAACAACAATACAATATACCAAACTTACGGTATACGAAGGCAGTGCTGAGAGGGAAATTTATAGCCCTAAAGGCCTATGTTAAAAAAGAAGAAAGAGCTAAAACCAAAGAACTAACTGAGCAACTGGAGAAACTAGGAAAAGAACAGCAAACCAATTACAAAGCAAGTAGAAAGAAATAATAAAGATTAGAGCAGAAATAAGTGAAATTGATAATGAAAAACAATAGAGAAAATCAACAAAACCAAAAGCTGTTTTTTTGAGAAAATCAATAAAATCGATAAACCCTTAGCAATACTAACACAGGAAAAAGAGGATGCAAATAAAGAAAATCCGGAATGAAAGTGGGGATATTATGACTGACCCCACAGAAATAAAAAGGATCATAAGAGGAAGAGAAAATGTATGCCAACAAATTAGACAACCCATATGAAATGAGCAAATTCCTAGAAATGCACAGTGTACATTGACTCTGCAAGAAATACAGGAGCTCACCTAACCAATCACAAGCAGAGATTGAATCAGTCATCAAAAATCTTCAAACATGGGAAGCGGCTGTGGCTCAATTGGTTGGGCTCCCGTTTACCATATGGGAGGCCCTGGGTTCGATTCCTGGGGCCTCCTGGTGAAGGCAAGTTGGCCTGCGCAGCACAGTGAGCTGGCCCACCAAGATGATGCAACAGAAGGAGACAAGCAGACACAGGAAAAAACAAACAAACAAACAAACAAAAAAAACGCAAAGCAAATGGACACAGCGAGCACAAGCAGCAAGGGAAGGATTTAAAAAAAAAAAAAAAAAAAAAAAAAATCTTCCAACAAAGAAAAGTCTAGGACCAGATGGCTTCACAGGTGAATTCTACCAAACATTTCGAGAAGAATTAATGCCAACCCTGTTTAAATTCTTCCAAAAAATTGAAAAGGAGGGAAAAGTACCCAACACATTTTATGAAGCCAACATCACCCAAATACCAAAGCCAGATAAAGATACTGCCAAGAAAAGAAAACTATAATCTCTGTAATGAACATAGATGCAAAAATTCTCAACAAAATACTTGCAAATCAAATTCAACAGCATATAAAAAGAATTATACATTACCATCAAGTAGGTTTTATTCCTGTTGTGCAAGGGTGTTTCTACATAAGAAAATCAATTAACATAGTGTACCACGTTAACAAATTAAAGGGAAAAAACCACATGGTCATTTTGATTGATGCAGAAAAGGCATTTGACAAAATCCAGCATCCTTTCTTGATAAAAATGCTTCAAAAGATAGATATAGAAGGAAATTTCCTCAACAAAATACATAGCATATATGAAAATCCCATACCCAACATTGTATTCAATGGGGAGAGGTTGAAAGCTTTCCCTCCAAGATCAGGAACAAGAGAAGGATGCCCACTGTCACCACTGTTATTCAAAATTGTGCTAGAAGTTCTAGCTTGAACAGTTAGGCAAGAAAAAGAAATAAAAGGCATCCAAATTGGAAAAGAGGAAATAATCTCTCACTATTCGCAGATGACATGATCCAACATTTAGAAAATCCCGAGACATCTACAGCAAAGCTACATGACCTGATCAATGGGTTCAGAAAGGTTTCAGGATACAAGATCAACATGCAAAAATCAGTAGCATTTCTATACACTAGTAATGAGCAAGCTGAGGAGGAAGTCAACAAAAAAATTCTATTTATAGTAGCAACAAAAAGACTCAAATATCTAGGAATTAATTTAACCAAGAATGTAAAGGATCTATTTTCAGAAAACTATGAACCACTGCTAAAAGAAGTCAAAGATGACTTAAACAAATGGAAAGATATTCCATTTTTATGGATTGGAAGACTAAACCTCCTAAAGTGTTATTTCTACCCAAATTGATTTATAGATTTAATGCAGTACCAATAAAAATTCCTACAGCCTAGTTTACAGACTAGAAAAGTCAATTACCAAATTTATTTGGAAGGGAAAGGGCTCCCAAATAACCAAAAACATCCTAAAAAGAAGAGTGAAGTCCAAGTATATTATAACACTACAGTGGTCAAAACAGCGTGGTTATTGGCATCGAGATAGATACTTTGAACAGTGGAATTGAATTGAGAGTTCAGAAATAGACCCTCACCTCTTTGGTCAACTGATTCTCAATAAACCTACCAAGTCCACTTTTCTGGGATAGAACAGTCTCTTCAATAAGTGGTGGTGGCAGAACTGAATATCTATAACCAAAAGAATGAAAGAGGACCCCTGTTTCATTCCCTAATCAACTCCAAATGGATCAAAGACATAAACATAAAAGCTAGGACCATAAAACTCCTAGAAGATAACATAAGGAAACATCTACATGACATTGTAGTAGGTGGGAGTCTCTTAAACCTTACACCCAACACACAAGCTACAAAAGGAAAAATAGATAAATGGGACTTTGTCAAAATTAAACACTTCTGCACCTCAAAGGACTTTGTGAAGAGGGTAAAAAGGCAGCCTACTCACAGGGAGAAAATATTTGGAAATCAACCATCCAACAAGGGTCTAATATCCATGATATATAAAGAGATCCTACAACTCAATAAAAAGACAAATGACTCAATTAAAAAATAGGCAAAAGACATGAATAGACATTTTTCAAAAGAAGAAATACAAACGGTAAAAAAACACATGAAAAAATGCTCAGCATCACTGGCTATTAGAAAAATGTAAATCAAAACTACAATTAACCACTATTAACAAAACAGAAAACTACAAGTTTTGGAGAGGATGTGGAGAGATAGGAATGGTTACTCACTGCTGATGGGAATGTAGAATGGTAAAGCCACTGTGGAAGTCTGTTTGGTGGCTAAGGAAGTTAGATACAAATCTACCATATGACCCGGCAATACTGCTACTTGGTATAGTCCCAGAAGAACTGAGAGCAGTGACACGAACGTCTGTACACCAATGTTCATAGCGACATAATTCACAATTATCAAGGATGGAAACAACCCAGGTGTCCATCATCTGACAAATGGATCAACAAACTGTGGTATATACACATGATAGAATATTATTAAGCTGTAAGAAGAAAAGAAGTTGTGAAGCATATGACAACATGGATGAACCTGGAGAACATTATGTTGAGTGAAGCATGCCAGGCACAAAGGGACAAATATTGTATGACTTCACTATTATGAACAAAATATAATGTGCAAACTCATGGAGTTAATAGGTGGAATAAAAGTGACCAGAGAAAAGAATGTGGTTAGAGAACCGAAAGCTGAGGTTTAATCTGTGCAGAGTTGGCAAAATGTTGTTTGGAAATGTTTAGAAATGAATAAAAATGGTGAAAGCACATCATAGGATTTTCAATTAGTAACGCTAACATATGGGTATGATAGTGATTTGTTTTTTGTTGATTTTTTGTTGGGGTAATGAAAATGCTCTAATATTGATTGAAGTGATGAATGCACAATTCTGTGATTAAACCAAATGCTACGATTTGTACACTTTAGATAAATTGTATGGCTTATGAACAAAAAAAATAATAGTGTGGGATGGGGGAAAATACACCAAATGTAAGACACGGGCTACAGTTATTCAGTAATACTTTGATGATACTCTTTTCTATAGTTTGTTACAAATGTTTCAAAAAATGCAAGGTATTTGTGGTGGGGTGATGTATGGGAACCCTGTATGATGCTATGCATATTTGTTTTGGAAGTTCACAACCTTGACTATGTACTTATTGTTTATGTATGTTCATGTATGAATGATATACTTCAATAAATTGTTTTTAAAATGAAAAAAATTAACCAAAGAAAGTTTCATATTTTAATTAATTAGTAAGTTACAGTTATAAATTAGTTTATTACAAATAAATAAAATAATATTTTCTCTTGGCACACTTGAATACTAATTGATTAGTTGTTAAGTACCTGGGAAAGCAATATATCCTGAGTCTGTACTATAGAGAGAGAGAAGGGCATACGTATAGATGAGAAAAGGTGACATTTACATTTCAGGCTTGTGTTGTCATCTTTTTGTTTAGATTGTATGCAGGTCCTGAAGTTGACATCTGGAGCTGTGGTGTTATTTTATATGCTCTTCTTTGTGGCACTCTCCCATTTGATGATGAGCACGTACCTACGTTATTTAAGAAGATCCGAGGAGGTGTTTTTTATATACCAGAACATCTCAATCGTTCTATTGCCACTCTTCTGATGCATATGCTGCAGGTTGACCCCCTGAAACGAGCAACTATCAAAGACATAAGGTGATCTTTTTGTACTGTTATGCAGATTTTCAGTATGAATAACAGTACCATTAATTGATGCCTGTTTTGTGCTAGGCTCTGTAATGCTTTATTTTATAAGACTTTTACTTTTTTTATTACACAAACTTGATCATGTTACTCATTTTTTAAATACTTCAGATCGTTGTCCACACTTTTCAGTTTAGGTGTCAAAGCATGCAAGGCTTTTTATAGTAATGCTCTACTTACTTCTCCTGAAGTCTCATTTCTTGCACTCACAATCACACCCCATATTAAACTTTTCCATGTTCCTCAGTCATAGCATATCTTTTATGCCTTTGTATCTTTGTTTATATTGTTCCCTTTGCCTCTAATTCCTTTTTAGTCTTTTTTGACCTCGTAGGATTCCATTTACCCTTAAATTCTGCTCACATGTAAACCCTGTTGTGAAATCACCTCTGATTCTCCCAGGCATTGTTGGTTGCTTTCACTGTGATTTCCATATTTTGCTCAAGCATTTATTAGTTTTCTTATATTGTGTCCAGTTATTTCTCAATATGCCTTTCTCCTCTCTTAAATTGTAAACTACATAAGGGTAGAGAGTGTTTTTCCTATCTTTGTATATTCAGTACCAGAAGACCTGGGAATAGAGTATATGGTCAGAAAATCCTGACCATATACTATCTGAATGAAATTCAAATAGAAAAGCAGGGTGAGATTTATGTATCATATATTGTTGATGAAAGAAATGATAAAATGTTTTGCTAAGTTTTTAAATCCAAAAATGGCTGTGATGAGTTTACTGTGAAAGATCTCTTGTTATGTGAGAAATTTTGGAAAGCGTAATTTCTGGTACTATGATTATGACCTTTTTATAGCACACACAAGCTAGAATGGGTCATTGCTTTCTACTGCTTACCTATCATGTTATGTTTCTTACAGTTTTTCATTCTTACCTAATGTTTCATTAGGTGTTTGTTTACAAGTGCATTCTTTTGTCATCTTTTCAGAATCCTTCCCTTTTGCCCAAATGACTACTTTGGGACTTAGGAGCCTTGTTATATTTAAGTGATGGCTGAGGGAGTTGTTTATGTACTGCTGCCAATCTCTTTCCAAGTAATGAATAATTCTTTTTGCATTTATATATCATTTTCTTCCCTCAGCCTTTCTTTAGTGTTCCATGCCTCATATATAAAAATGCAAAAGTGCAAATTAGTACCAGATTTAGTTATGAAAGTGACCAATATGAACAATACTTTTGTGTTCATAGTTCTTCAGAATAAATAGTTCACTTAATTGGCTTTCCCTTAGAAAGAAAATTAGACGTGCTCATATACTAGCATATGCTTGAATCATTGTATAAATTTTGAATATGAAAAATGCTAATTTTGTTATTTTAAAGTAGATGCTTATATATTTACAGGCTTTAGAAGAAAAATGTAAATACAAGTCTACTAGTATGAGTTAATTTACATATAGGTAGGTGGTATAAAATAATGGCATTCATCTCTACTCAATATAGTAACTTGATTTGTAATTTTCATCAATTTTTTATTTATTCTTAAGAATTATTGATTTACTAAAATATGGTTCAACAGGAAAAGAACTAATTGTTGAACAGTTATTATATACAAAGCATTTTGCTAGATACTTGACATATTTCATTTCATTGACTTCTTGTCATTTTATAGACCATGAACTTGAAGCTTGGAATGGTTATGTAATGATTTGTTTACATATGTTTGCCCCTGTTAAATTATATGTTCCTTTAAATTAGGGACTGAGTATTAGTATCTATCAAAAAGGCACACTGCCCATCACATATTAAATGTTGAGTAGGTCTCTTTATTTCTTGAAACCTACGCAGATAATTAAAGGTAGAACTGGGGCTAAACTCAGAACTTATCTGATTTCAAAATATATGTTATTTGTACTATTCCACATTGCTACATGACTTCCTTGACATCTTTCCCTCCTTTAATATAGTATATTTCTCTTATGCTATTACATTCTCTTACAGTTATTTTTGTACATATTTTATTTATCTTATAAGATGGTATAGCAGTTTGGCAGTTTGATGTAATTATGAATTCCAAAAATAGATATTGGATAATGCTTGTAAACTGGTCTGCTAATCTCAGCATGATTAAGTTATGATTAGAGCGTTAACTGGGCCACGTCAGTAGGGCATTGAGCCCAACCCCTTGGTGGGGCAGGAATCAAATATAAAAGGCATGGCAAAGGACAAAAGTTGAAGCAGTTTTGATGTTGGAGTCCTGGTGAGGAAGAAGAGAAGGCCCCGGGATAGAGATGAGCCATCTGCCTGAAAGTTCACAGCTGGCCTAGTGGAGAGAAGCAAAGCCTAGAGAGCCTCATAGTCTACAGCTGACTTTGTGAAGAAAACAGAGTAGCTAAGCCTGGAAAGAAACGCAGCAGCCCGGGGAAGAGAGGAACTCAAGAAGACTGAACCCTGGTAAACATCGGCAGCTGTCTTGCTCCAACACGTGGCCATGGACTTTGGTGAGGGAAGAAACTTATGCTTTATGGCTTGGTGACTGTGGACTTCTACCCCAAATAAATACCCTTTATAAAGACCAACTGATTTCTGGTATTTTGCATCAGCACCCCCTTTGGCTGACTAATACAAATGGGAAGCCATTGGAGGGTAGGAAATATATCACCCATTTTATTTTTTCATTTAAACATTTTTGCTTTTATTCAACAAATATTTAGCTTCTGCTCTGTTCAAGCTCCTATGCCAGTGCTCGGAATATAGTAGACAGATATTAGCTTCATGGAAATCACATCTTTGTATTCTCTTGCATGCTTTAAATTTAGTATTGGTATGAATGTTTTTGTGGTTAAAAGGGAAGGGCTTGAAGTCAGTAACTGAGTACGAATTCTGATTCTTCTGTTTATTAACTGTAGATGTATCACTTAACCTCTTTTTGCTTTAGTTACTTTTTATATACAGTGGATTTGTTAGGATAGTGGTCTTGGATTGAACCATGTGAAATTGCCATTTCTGTAGTTCTGAAAACATTTTAATATCAGGAACTGCAGATTTTCTGCCTAATATAATTGATACTCTTAGAACAATGTCAAGCACATAATGTTAGCTATTAATATTTTTTAAGAGAATATATAAGAAACTTTTAACTACACTTAAAAGAAGTTTGGGTACATTGTCAGGTTTCTAAAATTTAATCGAAAGCCTTTATAACCTGTTTATTGTTTAGTTTTGCTCTGAACATTCTTATAGAAGTTTTTGTGTGGCTGTATGTATTTATTTCTCTTGGCTGTATACCTAAGAGCGGAATTGCTGTGTCATATGGTAACACTATGTGTAACTTTTTGAGGAACTGCCAAATTGGTTTGCAGAACAGCTTCTCCATTTACATTCCCACCAGCAATATATGAGGTTTCAGTTTCTCCACATCCTCATCAACACTTATTATTGTTTGTCTTTGGTTATAGCCATCCTAGTCGGTGTGAAGTGGAGGGAGGTATCTCTTTGTGGTTTTGATTTGTATTGCCCTGATTATCAGTGATATTGACCATCATATCATTGTGCTTAGTGGCATTTGAATATATTCTTTGGGGCAATGTCTATTTAAATCCATTGCCTATTTTTCAAATTAGAATATTTTTTTATTGTTGAGTTGTAAGAGTTCTTTATATATTCTGGTTAGAAGTCCCGTATCTGATAAATGGCTTGCATTTATCTCCCATTTATTTTCTTCATTTTCTCTCACAAATTATCTTTTTAACTTTCTTGATAGTGTATTTTTGTTGCTTGTGCTCTTGATGTCATACCTAAAAAAACATTGCCCTACATTGGTAAAAACAGCATGGTACTGGCATAAGGACAGACAGATTGACCAATAGACCCGAATTGAGAACTCTGAAATTGACCCTCACCTCTACAGTCAAGTGATTTTTTTTTTTTTTTTTTAAAGATTTTATTTATTTATTCATTTATCCCCCCCTTGCTGCTTGTGCTCGCTGGGTCAGCCAACCACACCGCGCGGGCGGGCTTGCCTTCACCAGGAGGCCCCGGGAACCGAACCCGGGGCCTCCCATATGGTAAACGGGAGCCCCACTGATTGAGCCACAGCCGCTTCCCACAGTCAAGTGATTTTTGACAAGGCTATTAAGTCCACCCAGTGGGGCCAGAACAGTGTATTCAACAAATGGTGTTGGGAGAACTCGAAAACCATATCCAAAAGAATGAAAGAAAGACCCCTATCTCACACGTTATATAAAAATTAACTCAAAATGGATCAAGGACCTAAAAAAAAAAAAAAAAAAAGGAAAAAATATTGCCTAATCCAAGGTCATGAAAATTGACTTATATGTTTCTTCCAAGAATTTTACCATTTTAGCTGTTACATTTAGATCTTTGATCCATTTAGAGTTAGTTTTGTTTGTATGATGTGAAGTAGAAGTCCAGTTTCATTCTTTTACATGTGGATATCTAGTTGTCACTTCATCGCTTGTTGAAAAGACTGTTTTCCCCATTGAATTGTCTTGGTACTGTTGTGAAAAATCATTTGACATAAATTAAGGGTTTATTTCTGGACTCTCAAATCTATCTTATTGAACTATAATGTTTGTTTTTATGTTTTTATTTCAGTAATGCAGTGTCTTGATTAGTTTAGCTTTGTAATAAGTTTTGAAATTGAGAAATATGACTCCTTCAACTTTGTCTTTTTAAAGATTATTTCAACTATCCTGAGTCCCTTGCATTTCCATTTGAATTTTAGCATGAACTCGCCAATTTCTGTAAAAACAAAACCGGCAGATAGGATTTTTATAGGGATTGTGTTGAATCTGAAGTCAATTCTGGGAGTATTGCCATTTTAAGAAAATAATAAGTTTCCTAATCTATGAACGTGAGTTATCTTTCCATTTATTTAGGTTGTCCTTACTTTCTTTCAGTGATGTTTTGTGAACAAATCTTGTACTTCTCTTACTAAATTTATTCCTAAATATTTTATTCTTTTTGATGCTGCAGACAATGAAATTATTTTCTTAATTTTCTTTTCAGATTGTACATTGGCTAGCATATAGAAATATAATTGATATTTATATATTGGTCTTGTATCCTGCAGCTTCTCAAACTTGGTTATTAATTATAATAGTTTTTAGTATGTGTGGGTTCGTTTGGATTATCTATATTAAGACCACAGCATCTGTGAATAGAGAATTCTTCACTTCTTCCTTTCTAATCTGGATGCCTTCTATTTCTTTTTCTTGCCTAATTGTTCTAGCTATCACCTCCAGTACAATATTAAATAGGAGTGTCGAGAACAGATATCCTTGTCTTGTTCTGATCTTAGAGTGACACTCTGAGCTTTCACCCTTAAATATAATGTTAGCTATGACTTTTTCATAGGTGTCCTTTTTCAGATTGTGGAAGTCCCCTTCTATTCCTAGTTTGATGAATGTTTTTATTTTTTTTCTTTCTTTTTTTTTTTTTTAAATCATGGAAGGGTATTGGATTTTGTCAAATAGTTGTTCTTAATCTATTGAGATGATGATGTGCTTTTCCTCCCTTTATTTTTTTAATATGGTGTATAAATACACTGAATTTTTTTTCTTTTGGTATGTTCAACCATCCTTGCTTTCCTAGGATATATCCTACTTGGTGATGATGTACAATACTTTTTTTTTTTTTTTTTTTAAGATTTATTTTATTTATTTATTTCTCCTCCCTCCCCTCATTGCTTACACTCACTGTCTGCTTTCTGTGTCTGCTCATTGTGTGCTCTCTGCAAGTCTTTTTTTAGGAGGCACTGGGAACTGAACCCAGGACCTCCCATGTGGGAGGAGGCACCCAATCACTTGAGCCACCTCTGCTCCCCAATACTTTTAATATATTCTACATTCAGTTTGCTAGAGTTTTGGTGAGGATTTTTGTCCTCTGTTGGTAAGGTATATTGGTCAATAGTTTTCTTTTCTTGTGATGACTCTGTCTGGTTTTGATATTAGGTATAATAATAGACTCATAGAATGAATTAGGAAGTGTTCCCCTCTTCCCCATCTTTCTATTATGAAGTTTGTGAAGGGTTGGTGTTCTTTGAATGATGGTAGAATTCACCAGGGAATTGTCTGGGCCTGGGCTTTTCTTTGTGGTAAGTTTTCATTACTAATTCATTCTCTTTATTTGCTATTTTTCTATTCAGACTTTCTGATTGTTCTTGAGATAGTTTCAGTCATTTGTGTCTTTTTAGGAATTTGTTTCATCTCAATTTTCTAATGTTTTGGCATACAGTTGTTCATAGCATTCCTTTATAATCTTTTATTTCTGTGAATATAGTGGTAATGTCCTCTTATTTCATTTCTGATTTGTAATTTATATGTTTGCTCTATTCTCTCTTTTTTCTTGGTCAGTCTAGTAAAAGGTTGACAATTTTGTCGATCTTTTCAAAGTATCAACTTTTGGTTTTGTTGATTTTTCTCTATTGTTTTTCTATTCTCTCCCTTTTTTTTTTTAAAGATTTATTTTACTTATTTCTCCCCCCCCCCCCAAATTGTTTGCACTCGCTCTCTGCTCTCTGTGTCTGTTCTTGTGTGCTCGTCGTCTTCTTGGAGGCATCGGGAACTGAACCTGGAACTTCCTATGTGGAAAGGAGGTGCCTAATGGCTTGAGCCACTTCTGCTCCCACTTGTTGTGTCTCGCATTGTGTTTCCTCATTGTGTCTCTTCGTTGCATCATCTCGTTGCATCAGCCCACCGCACCAGCCAACCGCATCAGCTCATTGTCTTGCTCATCTTCTTTAGGAGGCACCAGAAACCGAACCTGGAACCTCGCACCCAACTGCTTGAGCCACGTCCACTTCTCTATTCTCTCTCTCTTTTTTTTTTAAGATTTATTTATTTATCCCCCCCCCATTGTTTTTGTGCTCACTGTCTGCTCTCTGTGTCTGTTTGCTGTGTGTTCTTCTGTGTTTGCTTGTCTTCTCTTTAGGTAGCACCGGGAAAGATCCTGGGACCTTCTGGAATGGGAGAGAGGCACTCAATCTCCTGTATCACCTCAGCTCCTTGGTCTGCTGGGTCTCTTATTGTCTCTCCTCTGTGTCTCTTTGTTGCATCATCTTGTTGTGAGAAGTGGGCCAGCACTCCTGCGTGGGCCAGCACTCTTGCGCAGGCCAGCTCTCCACTTGGGCCAGTTCTCCGCTTGGTCCAGCTTGCTGCGCGGGCAAGCTTAGCATCACCAGGAGCCCCGGGAATTGAACTCTGGACCTCCTTTATGGTAGATGGGAGCCCAATTACTTGAGCCACATCCCCTTCCCTCTATTCTCTTTTAATTTCCACTTTGCTCTTTTTTTCTTTTTTTAAACAATTTATTGAAGTATATCATTCATACATAAACTATAAGTGTTCAATAAACATTATAAACTTACAAAACAAATATGCATAACATCATACAGGGCTCCCACACATCACCCCACCACAAATACTTTGCATTGTTGTGAAACATTTGTTAACAAATTATGAAAGAGCATCGTCAAAGTATTATTACTAACTGTAGTCTGTATCTTACTCCCTTATACCTTTTTTTAAAGGATTTATGTATGTATTTATTTACTTTTATCCCTTTTTACCTCTCCACCCCCGTTTTTGCTGTTTTTGTGTCCATTCGCTGGGCAACTCTCTGTGTCCATTTCCTGCCCTTTCTTCTCATCCTTCTCCTCCAGTCTTCATTGGGATTCAATCCTCGGAACCTCCAATGTGGGAGAGAGGTGTCCTACTGCCTGTGCTACCTTAGTTCCTGGTTTTTTGGCGCTTCGTCTTGGCTCTCCTTTATGTCACTCTCCTGTTACGTCATCATTTGGCCTGAAAACGCACCAACACGCAGGGCCTGGGGCCTGCATGCCTTCTATATTTTTCTTGTTTTTCTTTTTACCGGGAGGTCCCTGGGATTGAACCCAGGTCCGCTTCCCAAGCTGACTTTTCTTACTGAGATTCAGCCATTTTTCTTGAATAAGCACTCCCCAGATTGTTGCCAAGTGTTAGTTTAATGTCCAGAGTTCAAAAATGTTGATTTTGACAAATTTTACCTGTATTTCGTTGCTTTTATGGATGAGTACATTTTTAGAGTTCATTTTAGAAGTCCTCCTCTTCCCCATTTGTCATTAGTATTTTTCAAATCTTAGACATGTGATGCAATTTCTTGTTACTGCTTTTGGAAAAAAATATCCATCTCAGTCATTTTTTTTACCAAATGTTTATTATGATGTAGCTAATAAAACATTTTAATGAATTCTATTTTGTTTCAATACTTCATGTGTGTTTTCATTATTTATTCAGCATTTATTGAGCATTTACTCCGTTCCAGTCATTATACTAGGTGCTGGAGTGTAGATGATAAGGTATGGCCCCTGTTTTAAGGTGCTTCCAGTTTAGTGGGAAGAGTAAGAAAAAAATGAACAGCTATAAGAAAGTGTAGTAAGTGTTGTAATAATAGATCTATGAGACTCTGTATAGATTTCATCTTTGTATATATCCTCAGGGCTTTCACACCTAAACTGTTGCACTGTCACATCAGCATCATTATTTTTATCTTTTCAATTCAATTTCTATACCACAAGCAGAATTATCTTTTCTTTCATGATATTGACCTCAGGTCAGTTTCTTTTATATGGCAAAAGTCTTTTTGTCTCACGGTCTTTATAGATAGTGTTTCTTTTGCTGGGAATACCTGTTCCCTAACTCTTTGCTTGGCTGACTTCTAATTATTCTGGTGTCTGCTTAAATATTACTCAGAGTGGCTTCCCTAGTAAACCTACCTCCTATTCTCTCAATTGGTCACCCCATTATATACTCTTATTTTGTATCCTATGCTCCTCCACTCACAGTCTTTATCACAGGATTTGTATATGTGTGTGTGTGTTTTACTGTATATTTAATTTTGTGTTTGTATAATCTGTTCCTAGCTAGAATATCAGTCTCTATGAAGAGAAGGATTGTCTTTTTTACCATAGTATGTCCTCAGTAAATATTCATACATGAATTAATCAGTAAATAGAAGGCATTCAAAATATATATTGAACTGAATTTAGCTGTGGGGTGTGGAGCAGGTACTAATTCTAACATAAAGGAGTGGGATATTCTAGGGTGCCAATAGTAACAACATGTGCAAAGGCCCAGAAGTGTGAGAAACAAAACTAAAACATCTTGGTTTTAGTACCCCTTTACACTTTTAAAAATTGAGAACTAGAAATTTTTTAATTTTTAATTTATTTTAAGTCTATCAATACTTACCATATTGGAAATTAAAATGGAAAAGTTTTTCAACTCGTTTAAAAATAAAAATAAATTCATTTTGTTTTAATCTAAATGATGTATCTTTTATGAAAATATTTTCCAAAACAAAAAAGCCATGAGAAGAGTGAAATTATTTTACATTTTTTGCAAATCCTTTACTATCTGGCTAATAAAAGACATATTCTCATATCTATGTCTTCATTCAGTCTGTTGCAATACACTGTATTAGTTGAAGTCTATGAAGAAAATCTGGCCTCACTCAGATATGTGGTTGGTAAAGGGTGGAATATCTTAATAGCCTTTCTGATCATTGTGGATTTTTTTTCTTTGCTGTTATACCAGAGCTTAGTTTGTTTCATATCAAATCAGAAAATATATCTGAATTTTTTGTACTTTTTTACATTTGAATCCACTGATCTATCTTGCTTTCTGAATGGATCTTTTACCTATGTATGATTCTGTAACCTCATACATTGGTCATTTGAGAATATTGGGTTACTGAGTTATGCAGATTTTCTAAAAGAAATTTTTCATTTTACAATATAAAAAAATCATGTTCATCATCACCACCAATCTCATAAGAAAAGTCTTTATACTGTCAAGATCAAGGTAACTGACACAAATCATCCAAAATTCTAATTTTTTGCTTGAAAGCTTGAATTTTATCATTGGCAACAAGTACTGTTAGTTGTTTTCCCTTGAAATGACAGGCTGACTGTTCATTTTTACGAAAATGTCAGTCAAATACCCAAGTCTGAAAAGCCATAGTTATTTGAGGGGAGAGGTTAATTAACTTGCCCAAGGTCACATAGCTAGTAAGTGGCAGAGCTGGGACTAGAGATTCTTTTATGCTATATTGCCCATGTTTGAATTGTTTGAGTCTTGCCAAATCATGTCCTTAAAATAGTGTATTGTGGTGTTTTTCCTAGAGAGCATGAATGGTTTAAACAAGATTTGCCCAGTTACTTATTTCCTGAAGACCCCTCCTATGATGCTAACGTCATTGATGATGAGGCTATAAAAGAAGTGTGTGAAAAATTTGAGTGTACAGAATCAGAAGTAATGAACAGTTTATATAGTGGTGACCCTCAAGATCAGCTTGCAGTGGCTTATCATCTTATCATTGACAATCGGAGAATAATGAACCAAGCCAGTGAATTCTACCTTGCCTCTAGTCCCCCAACTGGATCTTTTATGGATGATAGTGCCATGCATATTCCCCCAGGCCTGAAACCTCATCCAGAAAGGATGCCTCCTCTCATAGCAGACAGTCCCAAAGCAAGATGTCCATTGGATGCACTGAATACAACTAAGCCCAAATCCTTAGCTGTGAAGAAAGCCAAGTGGCATCTTGGAATCAGAAGTCAAAGCAAACCCTATGACATTATGGCTGAAGTTTACCGAGCTATGAAGCAGCTGGATTTTGAATGGAAGGTAGGAAATCATAGTATATTAAGATCATTTGTAGAGGCCATTGTCCTATATAGTAAGTTGCTCTGAGCTGCTGAGTTGAGTATTGATGTCAGTAAAAAGTTGTTTTTGATTTAGGTAAAATGTCTTGATATTGATAAACCCATTCTTACTAATAATATGCCATATACATTCCAAACAAAATAAATATACCTCTATGAGGATGAAGAGCTGATAATGTTGGGGACCTATATATTTTGAATTATAGAATAGCATTCCTGGCAAGAAACGGTAATCAACCTGAAATCACTTGAGAAAATAGCCCACTTGCTTCAACATGAATCATAGGAATAAAACATCCTGAATTTTCACAGATAGTATATTTTTACTTTTTCTCTCTTTTTTTTGATGAGGTGAGTTCTGTTTTTGGTTTTGTTTTGGTGGCTGTGGCAGCTAGTGGTAATACATATTATACCATCAGGACATATTTATGCAGTTAGCAAATACTTTTCTCTAAATTGAGAAAAAAAATCTCTTATTTGTCTTTTGATTCTTAGTAATGGCATATTTTTCCACATTTTACTTTTTAAATATTTGAGAGAGGGGGAGAAACTTTTTTTAAAATTTCAGCTGTCCCTTTTCCTCTTGTTCCTTTCTTGAGCACTATGAACTTTTTTTTTAAGGATAAAGAAAAATATTCCAACTTATATATTCATTTGACATGTTTGAATAAATCAGTTGTCATCTCATTAGTTGTATGTGAAATGAATAAATAAAATATTTCCCTAAAACCATTTAAAAAACAGACCTTTTTTCTTTTTGGAAACAGTTTTTAGTTAGTTAGAAAACAGATATTAATTTATTTAAAATTCCTTACGGAAAATCTAATGTAATAGATGTTTTAGAATACCAGAATCTCCTTTATTTGAACTGCAGTTTTCTCATAGGTAAAGGGCAAATAGTATCTAATATCTACCTCAGAGGATAATTTTGATACTTAAATTTTGTGACAGTACCTGTTACAGTGCCTTGTGCAAACCATTAATGTGTCAGTTCCCCTTTATTCCTTCTACTCCATATTTCATAGGTGCAGTTGTTCAAACAGGCAAGGAAACCAAAATTATTATGGATGTTTTAGAGTGGATGCATATCTGGAATGAAGGCTAGATTATCTAATCTCTAAATTCTCTTTAAAGTTAAATTGCTATATATAAAAAGTAGTGGGGAATGAAACAAATATTACACTACTGCATAATATATTTTTTAAAAAGGTAATATAGGGATTCCTTCCCTATTGCCATCCCTATCAGTTATTTGTTTTTTATATTCTTTGCAATAAGGGAGACTTTTTATAGTTTTATAGATTTTTTTCCCCCATTTTTCCTAAAAGAAGATTTTTCGTTTCAGGTGGTAAATGCATATCATCTTCGTGTAAGAAGAAAGAATCCAGTGACTGGCAATTATGTAAAAATGAGCTTACAACTTTACCTGGTTGACAATAGAAGCTATCTTTTGGACTTTAAAAGCATTGATGGTAAGGAAGCTAAGCATTCATGAGCTCTGAGAAGATAAAACTTGGCAATAGTTGACAAGATATTAAGATCATCTCAAAGACATGGTGGGTAGGTCTTCTATACTGGTTTTTAAGTAATCTAGATTTGACCAAAATATAAGTGAAATGAAAAAGATCAGAGACACATGGATATCTCTTAACCAGCACCTCTCCAAAAAAAGTGCTTCCTTGGCATAAAAAAAGTCATTTGAAGTGTTGGTTTTGAACAAAAGAAAGGAATAACAGGGAAGTGTTTTTTTTTTTTTTTTTCTTTCTAAAATTAGCCGATGTTCTCAGGTTCTTTGTCACATCTCTCCATTTATATTTTACTATTGTTAATTAATCTAAACTTCCCCCTTCATCAGCTTCCCTTATCCTGCGTGGCCAGGATGATCAAATAGTCTGGTGCTGGGATTTTGGTTGGATTTAGGTAGCGTAATCTAGAAGCTACAGGAGTTATGAGAAGCGGTCTGTCCAAGTTCTTAGTATGTGCCAAGAGTCAAACGTGGATAAACCAAATATGATTCAATTCAGAGGCCCAATTGGGCTAAAAACTGAGTGAACCAAGAGTCAGGTACTAGATTGAACAAGAGTGGAACTGAGAATTAGGGAAATTGCTTTAAACAGAGCATTTAAATTTTATTCTTGAATTACCATCAACTATAGCAGAGATTATATTGTCCCCTTCATTAAAATTATCTAGGGCTCTTATTAATATGTATTCTTAGATATACTAAATCATAATCTCTGAAATGAGTTCTGGGAATCTGCATTTTTAACAAGATCTGCAGCCTCACCTTCTACCACCACAATTCCAATATGCACCTAAGTTTTAGAACCATTATTTGTGTTTTTATCTTAATGATTTTTTTGTTGGCACACTGCAAGAAAATAAACAGCCAAGGGAATGCAATAAGAGTTTGATTTCAATATTAATGCCAGATACTAACAATTTTTAGAAAAATTTAAGGGCCATATTTCAGCTGTGTGGAAATGCTGTGATTGAGTAATGTCGGCTATGATTGTGGAAGGGCAGAAGTATCGCCATTCCTGCTCCTTAGATTCTGAAATAAGACATTTATTAAGTGGCTCTTATCTTAGATGCATTTACTTACTTGATATTCTTAATATAGTAACTACACAAATCTTTCATATAAATTGTTCTTCTTTGGTCCATTTCAGATGAGGTGGTGGAGCAGAGGTCGGGTTCCTCAACACCGCAGCGTTCCTGTTCTGCTGCTGGCTTACATAGACCAAGATCAAGTTTTGACTCCACAACTGCGGAGAGCCATTCACTTTCTGGTTCTCTCACTGGCTCCTTGACTGGGAGCACATTGTCTTCAGTTCCACCTCGCCTGGGAAGTCATACCATGGATTTTTTTGAAATGTGTGCCAGTCTGATCACTACTTTAGCCCGTTAATGATCTGTCCCTAAGTTTCTATCATCCTGTTATTGCACTGTGAAAACATCAGATATGTTCTTTAAATTATCATCTTCTGGGTATCACATACTCTACAATAATAATTGAAGACATAAATATCTCCAGGGGATACTCAATGCCATGGAAATTACTGAAAACAAAGAAGTCTGACCATTTTCTTTATCTGTAGAAATCAATCTGTAATTCTATTTTGCTTTTGATAAATTTACATAGGCAGTAAGTTTAATAGGTGAACATCAATGAAGATTATTGTTATTTCAAAATTGTGAGTTCATGAAAGGTAATTAACACACCTTCAATGATGAACCTCAATCTAAGGGTGGTTTGTTTGGCAAAAATCTCCTTTAATCCATTTTACTTCCTATATTTTGGCAGGCTTTAAACTGTGTTTATGCCCCCAATTCTCTTGAACAAGATTAAAAAATAACCATTAGTAAGATGGTATTTAAATGTTGAAATTTTCAAAGACTGCCCACAAAATTTCAGACGCCAAGTTGTTCTAGTAGTTTTTATAAATACTGCCTACTGCTGAATGCAAGGGCTGTTGTCCTGTAACAGGTAACCACAATTTCCAGGTTCCTTAAAAAGAGCTATAAACAACTCAGGGTTTTATCTTGAGATTTCCCTGAATAATATATTTATCCTGAAAGTTTTTAATGTTTGGAATTGTATTGGATTTCTAGAATTGCAATTTTATCTTTTCCATCAACTTACATCATTTAAAACATACCTTCAAATCTACCTTTCTCAAATTATTTTTGGCTCTATTTAGTTTTGCACTTACCCAAAAATAATTAAAAAAAAAAAAAAAAAAAAAAGTCAAAGCAAAATGACAGTCCCTTAAAAGAGAACTCTTACCTTTAATCTCTTAGTGTGTGTTGGAAATGGCAGAAGGGGGCTAGGATCTAGTTGCATCCTATAGTGCGAATTCTTCATTTAAAGTTTACCTTTGTTATTGTAACGCTTCCATCTCTCCCCACACTTTCCCTAATCACTGTTCATTGTTTGATCCTCAGTGACTGATTGACTTTATTTTTCTCCTTCCCTTTCTTGGTTGCTAGCCATTCCTTTGAAAACACTGTTCTGGCCCTAAAAGCTTTTGTGTACTTCCAGAACAGTGAAGGTTGTGACTTTCACTGTTGAATCTAATAGGACAGGGAAGCTTTATACATTTTTAAAAAATTCTCTCTTGAATAAGTATGGTTTGTTTACAAACATATGTATCCACACACTAGTGCTTTTAAAGGAAAGCCAAACTTTTTCTTTTTGTGCAGGTTTTTTTTTAAAAGGTTTTGAAAAAAACGGAACACATCAGGGTAGATAAGAAATAGCTCATTGATTATGTTTTGTTTTAGTAAAAGTATTTAATTTTAAAATTATGTATAATTTATCTAATTTGTATTTATCTATTCATTTTAATATATTGTAATTAATCTCATTCTCTTGACTTACCCTAAAAAAGATTAAGCTTTTTAAAAACAGAAGGTGACATTGCCTTGACACATTTCTCTCTGCCAGAAATAATGTATTTTCTATCAAGAAGCAAATGGGAATGTTAGACCAACTTTCTCCTGGGTCTATGGAAGAGGAGTATTTCTATCTTTAAATAGTTCTTGAATTAGGAGTTTGTAATGTATCACATATATCATATTGTTTTATAGAACATTTTTTAAAATGGCCTTAAATAACTTGTATGACTACTTCTCAATATCAGAATAAATCCTTGTTTGCCAATTTGGGAAAGTGAATTATGGGGGTCGGGGAGGTGGGAGTTGCAGTTTGGTATGTTTTAAGTTTAAACCTTTGAAAGTCTGCCATCTGGTGGCATCAAAAGGTAATTATTTTAGTGATTATTTTTATAGGGATAAGCAGGTTTGTGGTGGTAATGTCATATACAGTATAGATATGGCATAATTTGGGCCTCTGCAAATGCTTAAGCACCTATTTTGGGAAAAACAGGGCTGGCCACCTTATAATATCTGCGTAACCATGAATGGGATGACTTTAGAAATAAGGGATTTAGCTGATTCCTTATTCCCAGTGATAACATTCATGATAATTTCCAGGTAGAGAACTAGCAGGAAGGAATCCATTGCCATTTTACTTTTGTTTGTCTGATAAGTCAGATAATAGAAACTTGTTAATATCAAAATTGATTTTTATATGGATGATTACCATGCTTTTTTGGGAATTAAAATTTTTATTTACTATTTTTTTCATTCTTGGCAATATTTATGAACATCCAGTTTGGTAGTTACCTGTTGAATCATAGGAGAACCAAAGGTCACAGTTTTAGTTCTTTTATGCCAAAGTATCTAAAGCACAGTCATTTTGTGAATCTGGATGGTATAGGAAATGGATTTGTACAGAGGTTTCAGGAGGTTCAGTCCAGAATGATAGGGGCTAGAACAATGTTAGAAGAGGTGTTTTGTTGCTCATGAGTAGGGAGAGGGAAAGAATTTGCTAACTCCAAATTTTTTCCCACATTTCATTCTTGTAAACTGGTTAATTGTGGATGTAGTAGATAGATCTGGACTAGAAACAGTTTATTACAGTTAAGATTCTAGAGGATAGCTTCTATTATTAGGTTATAGATAAGGCCTTAACTATATCATGGATTGGATTCCATATAGTTCTAGAATAGCATTTTCTAAAGTGTATTTTTTTAGTTGCTCTGCATAAAAAAGGATTCCACAGAATAAGTTTGGAAAATATTACATGCATGAATATAACAATGTATATGAGAAATAAGGGCTTTGAGAAGCCCTTTCATTAAAATCATTTTTAAAAATTAACCATAACTTTTTAGCTTGGTGTCCCATGGAAAAAGCAAAATTGGAAGCTACATTTTTATGTGTTTATGGAAATTATACCAGATTGCCATAATAAGGGTAGTTAAAAATGAAATTAAGATAGAACTTCCTTTGCTTTCCCTTATAGGTTGTTGGGAGAGAATCTAGTTCAAAATTAGAATCGCTTCATTTTAACTTGCGGACATGTTCATCTTGAGAGAATGCTAAACTAAATAGTATTTTGTATGTCTGCAACTTGTTTCATAGTACAGAGTGGTTTTCTTAATCTGGTTGTGGTATTGTTAGGGAGCAGAATTTATTCTTTTTTGTGTTAATGGATGACTTTAAACAAGATTACATATAAAAAAGGAATAAGGGATTCATGCTTATGGCTCTATGGGTAATAGATATATCATTGACTCTTTAAAATTTGTACAGTGAGCATTTTCTAAATATTTTTATATAGGGAACTGTATTTAAATCTAATCCCTGACAGGCTTTAATGTAGGAACAGACAACATTTTTGTAATCTCTGATATTTGCAATCTTTGATACTAGTCATCTATTAAGAGACTACAGGAGCCTAAAGTAACCAGAAATAATACTATCTTTATGTCTCTGTTAGCTATAGGGAACATAGACAATTCACCATTCTTTGCGAATAGATTTTTTGGTGGCAGTTACATGATTCTGGGCTTGCTTTCTCTTATTCCCTAGCCAGTCTGTTCTCAGGGAATGCAAATTGATTTTTAATAGTAGATGCGACATAATTTAGAAAATAATCACAGACAAAACTGTAGGAGATTTTTGACTATTTGAATTTATCTGTGGCCTCTATTAATGTGTGGTATACTGAATTGATATGAGCACAGCATCTTCCATTTATAAAATATAAAACCTTTCAATATGCCTACCACAGACACTGCATCTTTAATAATTCAAACCCTCTTAATGGCTGTGAAATATCAATATGTAAATGCTAGACCTGTTCATAGTTTTATTGAGTTTTAAAAACCCAGTCCTTTTCAATCGGGCATTTCTTTACCTGGTTATTCACCCTGTGACTTCTTAAATAGGAAATATAATTTATTTTATTAGTTCTCAGAAATTCTACTTTAAAGTCTGGGTAAAGTATAAGTGCAATCTGTTGGTAAGTCATGTTTTAGGTTGGGCCTTATTTTTCTAACCCTTACAATGAATAGGATAGATTAAAAGGCCTCTAAGGTACCTTTGAGCCTTAAAGTTCATCTGTTTTGCCCTTTCATATGATTTGTGTTATTGTTCACTTTTTATATATATTTAGTTTTTTTTATCCTAGTGTGACTATTCTATATTTGTTTGAGGCATTTTCCAGATATATACTTGAATCTTTTCCTGATTACAGCTGCCCTCTTGACTACAAAGGACAAAAGTCATTCAGAAAACCAAACATGTTTAAATATAATATCTACTTGGCAAATACTATATTAGGCAAAACATTACTAATTAGGAGTGATGGAAGTGTTCCATATATTTTACAGTGATTTTTAGATTCAGAGCCCCTCCATATTTATTAACTCATTTGATACATTACAGTAACCTTGTGAAATAATCAGAAAAAATATTTTCACCATTTTCCAGATGAGGAAACAGGATCAGCAAGATCTTCATAAATCTGTAATGCTAAACAAGTATTCGGCAGTGATCACTCTTTATGGTATACTATTTTTCCACTGGGGAAGAATAGTCTAAATCAGTGAAACATCTAAGTAGTTGAGTAATAAAAATAAACAGATGTATTGCTTTCAAGTCTTAAGAGTGGCATGGTAGTATTAAATAAATATTTCTTAGTTTATTTGAACCAGTTGATTGTGCTAATTAGATGTAATTATCTGAACTATTTATGATTAGGATATTTTTATAAGTATTTCTTCTAAATTATTGAGAGTGGTTAAAAAAAACTGAAGAAAGTGTAATTTTATTTACATGATTGTTGTAGCATATTTTTTTTTAAAAGGAAAACTTAGCCTCAGCCCCTATCTAAATTATCATAGTTTTTGACTATTATCTGAATTAGTTTTATCTAAATTTTCCATACAGATGGATAATTTTCCATTTTATATGCATATAAGATGGTATAACACTATTTTCATAGAGTATATTTCTATTATTAGTCTAAATAATTGTTACCAGCTTAATAGAGATTCTTCCAACCTTTATAAAATTTAGACCTATAATTTGAGCTTTAAAAATTAAACCTTATTTAAACAAGTTGTTGGCATTCTTACTAGCCTTTCCAACATACGACTATGATGCCACTGAGCAGTAATAGCATAAAGAACAGGACGTACAGTCTAAACTGGATTTAGTTTTAATTAAACTGCTTCAGCCATAATGTGATAAGAATCAGGCCTGGTCTAGAAGTTATACTATGGGCCTGTATTAATTTTGCAAGCCAATGTTAACGTTTACTGCCAACTTTGCATAGCAATGCCAGTTTGCAGCCATAATCGTGTGTGTGATTTTTGGTAACTATGGTTTATATCTAAAGCAGCTTAGAGTTTATGGAAGTAGCTCATGATTATTTAGATAAGCTGGATAGGTAAATTTCAATTACATTTAAGGTGCAGTTAAGGAAATCCTAGATTAGAGCATTCTTTCCAGAAATAAAAGCTAAATATTTGTAAATTATCCTAGCATGAGCATTCTTTCCAGAAATAAAAGCTAAATATTTGTAAATTATCCTAGCATGAAAACTTTTTTGAACATACATAGAATTTTGACAAAGTTCATACTGTGAGTTTTTCTTTTTTTATTCGTGGCTTACAACTTTGTGTTGATTTAAAATTTTGAGAAGGAACAGAACATTCTAGCCAAGGAGAAGTATATATGGTTACTTTTTAGCTGCTAATTTAAGTATGCATATTTCACAGCTAAAAGTCCCTCCTTGTGAAGGACATTTTCCAAGACAGATAACATTTTCTTAAAATGGAAAAGAGAAATAGATCCACTGTTCTAAAACAAAACAAAAATCTGTGCCTTCTCCCTTAAATTACCGAAACAATTAGAAAGTGTTTGAAGTATATTTTAATTACTTCACTTTTTAAGTCACCTTGATAAAAGGTTGACCTTCTCATGTTTTAAAATGAATGCAATGAATAGCAACCTTTGTTTCAACCCTGTAAAAATTTTGTTAAAGGAAAAAATATAATGCAGAACTATGAACAAAAACTAATTTGGAATCTGATTCTCAATTTGGCTGCTGTGGCAGCTGCAAGTTACATAACGTCATTTAATTTTGTCACCTACAAAATATAGATAAAACTTAACCTACCTCACAGATGTGTGTGAAAAATTGAAGGGCCCTGGTTTAAAACATGCAGGGTTTACCATCCCCATATTGAATATAAACCCCTTCCTTTTTTTCTTTACAGATAAATGTCTTGAGTTTTAGGTAAGTCTTATGTTGTGGTTTAATATATTGATCATAATATTCAACACAACAATTTCACGAATTATGGTGTTTTTATTTAAATAAGTGACTTAAAATTTCTTGAAAACATCAAATATTCAAATATCAAACTTGTCTTTTGCTGTGACAAATATGGTTATTGAGAACTTCTTAAAATGTCAGCTGAAGCTGCCTTAATGTACCAACCAAAAAAACAGCTTTCTCTCAAGACTGTTCACAAACATCTGTGGTTGTAGAATGTTTTGAGTGTTAAATGTAAAAGTTGTTCTTGAACTGTGAACTCTAAATATAGTAGTCTTTATATTAGGAAGAATGGTGTGTTCTCTATTATGTATTTTTAAGCATCACACAGTGAATTTTGAGTACAACAAATAAAACTGAAAGTTAATAGCTGTCAGGTTATGTCCAGAACAATCATAAGATATTGTAGGAACTGATGTTCAAATTTTTTTCATTCATTCTTAGCCCATTTTTGAAAAAGAAAAAAAAAAATCCCATAGACAGGCTTATACATTAACCCATTGGAGCATTTGAATACATATTTAAAAAAATTTTTTTTAATTGTTGAAATTGGGGAACACTTTTTATAATTGGTTTCAGTGGGGAGGTGGCGGGGGAAGACCTGACTTCCCAGTACTCTTGTATTTTAATAACATTTCAGTTTTGTTTGTTATGTACTTTTTGTGAGTGTTGTGGTCAGTGGGAAGGATTTGTCTTCCAGTAACTGTGTGTATAGATGTCTTCTGCATTACATAGCATTTCAGTTACAGGTTCTCCCTAGTTGATATTTGCACTGTATGACTTAAAACACAACAGAGAAAATAAGCCTCTGATTGCTTAAACTTTTTTCACAAAATCAAATTAAAGTCACTGGTTAATTTGAAGGCTATTTT
The DNA here is from genome assembly GCA_026826555.1 of Tolypeutes matacus. Lineage (NCBI taxonomy): Eukaryota > Metazoa > Chordata > Mammalia > Cingulata > Chlamyphoridae > Tolypeutes > Tolypeutes matacus. Next base: position 52,466,371 of record JAKSZT010053883.1, read on the forward strand.
GTTTCTGTTGAGTCATTAACTTAATATTCTGCAGGACAACTAACAGTTACAGAGAAAGTTTTTATAAAAAAATGAAATCTCACTGGAGATTTCATACCATCTCTGTCCATTTATTTCTTTGTCTTACATTGTAGTTTCTAATGCTAGCCATTGTATTAGTTTTGTATTGCTGCCATAGCAAGTTACTGCAAACAACACAGATTTATTACCGTACAGTTCTGTAAATCAGAAATTTGGTGGGCTTAGCTGGTTTCTTTGCTTTGAGTTTCATAACTCTGAAAACTACAGCACTGGCAGAGCTGGGGGTGAATGTTTCCAGTTATATTAAGGTGGTTAGCAGAATTCAGTTCCCTGCTGCTGAGGTCCCCCTGCTGGCTGTTGACTGGGGATCATTTGCAACTTCTAGAGGCCACCCTCCTTCCTGGCCCGCAGCTGCCTTCATCTTCAGAGGCAGCAATATGGAGCTCATGCTTCCATATCTCTCTGCTTCTTCTACCACCACATCTCTTAAGCTGACTAGCACTTCTGCTTTTAAGGGCCCACATGATTAAATTGGGTCCACCTGGATAATTCAGGCTAATCTACATATTTTTTAAACTTTTTCAACTTCAAAAAATAAATCAGACAGAAGGTAGCTTACCAAATTATGGAAGCATTACTTTTAAAAATCCTTTCCAGGCACATTTACCTTATTTAATCCTAAAAACAAACTCAACTGTTTCTCGTGTTCTGAAAGATGAATGAGCACAGATTGGTTACATGACATGACCAAGTTCTCCCTGTTAATGAAGAAAATAAAAAAAAAATAAAAAAAAAGATCATATTCATGTCTCATAAAACTAAATCCCATATATGTTTTTTACCTTACAGCATTGATACAATACCTTCCTTGCCTTTCTACAAAAACGTCACAACATTACCATTAACTATAATCTATACATAGTTGTATTTTTCCCATGTATCACCACAGTAACACCTTGTAATAGAGGAACATTCTTGTATCTGTATTAACCAGAATCCTTATCTACCACCAAAACCACTATATTATTCAGTCCCTAGATTATCCTTTATCAACATTAACCTCCCTAGACTACCCCTTTCAGCCATAATCACATTTATAAATCAGCAGTGTTAGCTACATTCATTTATAGGTGCTACTATCAACTCTATCCATTTCCACATATTTACAATCAACCTTTTTAAACATTCTACATACATTCAGCATTTGCTCCCCATACTCAACCCATATTCTATATGTATTCTATACGTTAATATAGGTTATATTCTATAACCTATACGTTATAGTTTAACTCCATAAATTACTCATCATATAATCTACATACTTTAAGGTCTATTGATTAGCAACTGTATCTGTAAAACCCCTTTTGCCATATCAATAACATTCACAGACATACCACAATGGGCAGACCCGAATCCTACTTGCCATATACCAGGAAGGGAAAGACCTAGGAGACCTCAAGCTAACAATAGAAGAGAGAGCAAACAATGTAGATGTGATCCTATATACTTATAATTGTCACGGTCCATATTTGCACATCTAAAAGCAATTTTTGGGAAAATGTACTCTAGCCTTCATTTAAAAAGAGAAAGAAATGTAAATAGATCAAAATCAAGTAAAGATTTCAATTTTCTTTATCCAAACTATAAAGAGAAGAATGGATTTGTTTTTATTAGCAAAATTGGTTTCCTTTATTCCCTAAATAGCATGGGTAATGGATGTTTATCACAAGAAATTTGAAAAGTACAGGAAGTTTAAAGAAACTGATAAAGTCATCATCTATAATGATGCCCTGTTACCCAGAGGCAACCGCTTTTCAGATTTTGCTGTCATAGCTTCATCTCTTTTTTTCTTTCTATTCTTCCCCTTAGAGATATAATTTTAAAGTTCTGAAGATATTCAGGACAGGGCCTGATCAAGGGATGCCATGTCATCTTAGAAGGTCAGGTGTTTCACAGAGGGACTCTCAGAATGGGGAAGGAGGGGAAGTTTTGTTGGGGCATGTTAAAGTTGCTGAGGGCCTAGTCCATAAAAGAGTGTGAGTGGGCCAATGTTAGCCTCTGTAGGGTAATGTGCCTTTGTATGTTTTCTTTTGTCTGAGAGAATAGTGATACTGCCTTAAATAAAAGTTAGATGGAGACTCAGTCTTCACTGAAGTTTTATGCTAGATGGGAGAAAGACATCTCCTTGGGATATCACTAAGGGTGATGGTGATTACACTAAAAAATTTGCAGATCAATAAGAAATTTGGTTTCAATGCTACAATTTACAGAATGGGAGGAATGTGGCTGATATTAGTGAAATAGAAACAATCATATTAAAGAAAATTGTTTTTCCTAAAAAACGATACCATACCAAAAATAGTAATTAGGTAGTTGTTAATATTATATTAAATATACTTTAAAGACCATATTTAATAGGTTTTAAAAACTGGATGTTTTCCTATTTCAAACAGTTTGGTGAGGCATCAAGAGCGATATCCATTGGTTCATGATTTTCTAGTGTAAAGGATTATTACATGAAAGGTCTGCTGCTCAACATAGCCATGCACTCTCTCCCACGTCCTTTCCCTCAATTTATACTTACCTCCATCTTCTAAAATGCCCACTGCAACAGATCTTATCCTAGTGTGCCTTGCCTCTTACTGGGTGGTAAACTGAATTCAGGGGGATTAAGCAGAGTTTGATCTCTGGTCCCAGCAGAGTTTAAACTGATAATGACCCTTATTTATGCTGTGTATATTTTTCAATTGCTTCAGAATCCAGTGGAGAAAAAGGTATGATTAACATGCTTAAACTCAAATTACAGCCTCCAAACTAAAGATTGGCCTTTTTCTTTATAAACTTTAGAAATAGTTCTCAGTATGACAAAATGCAATTTATTATTTCTCCCCAATCCTATTACTCCTCCTATATTCCCAATCTTTAGTACCAGTCTTAATCTCATCTCCCCCAAAATCTCAGTTCTTCCTTAATTCTCCTTTTCTCTCATCTTTACACCTAATCAGTCACCAAAACATTGTTTCCTTACCTCTATAATATCTTTAATGGGGGTCCAGGTACTATATATTTCTATTGCTGCAGTTTTCAGTTAAGGTCTAATTTCCTTTTGCCTAGAACATTGCAAAAACAACTAGTCTTTCCTTTTTCTAATCTCTTCTCCATATTGCTGTGATTTTTTTTTCCCCTCCCAAAACATCTGGCATTACCGTCCTGCTTAAAACCCTTGTATGGCTCCCTACTGTCTAGAGAAAGAAGTCCAAGTTCCTTGGTATAATATGTGAGCTCTGTCACATTCTAGCCCCAACTTACCTCATTCCAAACAGCATTTGCCATTTCCCACCAGACATGCCATGCTCCATTTACCCTGAGCTGCTTCCTAGTCACCAGACACAACATCTCTCTGCCTTGCCTAGCAAATACACTTGTGTTTAAAAACTGAGCTTTGGTGTCACCTCTATAAAACCTTCCTTATTCTCTAGGCATTCCATCCATAATGTTGTTTATTATAGTTATGTTATTTGTAATAGTCTTTTCTTCATCTCCCTCTGTGAACTCTGCGATTACCTTTGATTCCTAAGTATCTTCTAGATTAAGCTTGGCCTTTATTGGTAAGTGCCATTTGGAATATGACAAAGAAGATAAAAGAATCTCAAAAACCTTAAAAAATAGGCTCAAAGTATAAAGGATGAGGTCATGGCAACAAATGCCATCACACCTTTGAAGGGTAGAATCACCCTGCTTAAATAACTGAACAAAATTCTTCAGTTTTTCCATGCTGAAGAAACCACTTAAAATTGTAACAACAGTTGAATGTGTATGTAGAATTTATTTCATTGGCATACAGTATGTCATTTTAAAAATATAATGACTGTTATAGCGCAGCTTTATTTTTCTTCACTTTCATATAAATGAAAATAAAATGACTAAAAAAATGAAATATATTATTTAAGTAACTAGATGTTCAGGTATGGGCAAAATAATGTCAATTTTCCCTGTATTGGGCTACAGAATGTTTTAAAATTATGCAGCCTATATATTATTTAGATTTTTAAAAGATTATGGTTAGGCACTTCTTAAAAATGTTAGATGAATTTAAGAATAAATTACTTTCCAGCAAATTATTCCCAGAAGAAACCAATGTTGAGCCGCATTTGTTTGATTTTATTTTTGTGATGAAGCACAAGGGTACTTTTCAGACCTTGATTTTTAAAGACTGAACCATAATTATTTTAAGATTTTACTTTAAGTTTGAGTATTTAAAAGGTCATGGTTACTGTTCAGAATGAAATTACACCCAATTTAAATGCACAACATCTTCTAGAAATTACAAACACTTGTATACTAGCATTAGAAGCAAACTAACCATCTGTACAACTAAGTACCTTAAGGAATTATTTCTAATGTGGAATGTGGCTCATTAAACAAGTGCTCAAATGCTAACAAACTGTTTCACATTCTCTTGAACCAGCAGTAAAATAGATACCAAAATAGACACTGAAAAATAACCATTTAGGAATAAAACCAACATTTAAATGTGAAGGATTTTTGTTTATCTCTTCTACATTCCAAACAAAAAGTTTCCACAGATTCACCATCTCATTTTGACAAGTAAACTGATACTGATGTGAAGCAGGACTGAGATCTTAGGTCTAATTCTCACGTGAAGCCCATACCATCTGACCTTGATTTTCCTAAGGTGACCAACCTTGATGCCTGAGAAAAAAGAAAAATATATATGCATTTTGAAATATAGACATCCCTCATTTTATTGTGTTTTGCTTTATCACGCTTCAGATACTGCATTTTTTTTTTCTCTACAAATTGAAGGTTTGTGGCAACCCTGCATCGAACTAAGTCTATTGGCGCTATTTAGTATAGAAGGCTTAGATAATAGCATTTTTTAATTAAAGTATGTACATTGTTTTATTAGACATAATGATTGCACACTTAATAGACTACAGTATAGTATAAACATAACTTATAGGCACTGGGAAACCAAAATATGTGTGACTTGCTGTGGCAGTTTGAGATTATTTATGAATTCAAAAAAGAGAGATTATGTTTGTAAACTCGTCTATTTCTCTGGGAGTGATGATCACCTTTCATTGTATTAGATTCAGCTGAAATGTCTTTGATTAAATTATGTTAAGATTTGGGCTTTGACTCGACCACATGAGGAGAGTGTAACTCAGTTTAAGTCCCCGCCCCCTTGGTGGGCTATATAAACGGACACTCACTCAAGAAGACACACAGAAGAATATATACAGAGGAAGGGAGCTTCATAGACAAGGAAGAGGAGAGAACTTCCTCATTTCAGGCCTGCCATGAAGGCTAAAACAGCTAACACCCTGGGGAGAGGTGAGCCATTTGCCTGATAGTTTGCAGCTGAAGAGACCAGAGTCCTGAGCAGCTGAGAAGGTCCGGAAAGAAACGAGCCCTCCAGCCTACAGCTGAGATCGGAAGAAGCTGGGCCCATGGAACCTTAAGAGGAAGAAGAAGGCTGAACCTTCACAGAGATCGGCAATCATCTTGCTTCAACATGTGGCAACAGACTTTGAGTGAGAAAGTATCTCTTATGGTACCTTGAGTTGGACTCTTTAGGGCCTTGTGATTGTAAGCTTCCACCCAAATAAATACCCTTTATAAAAGCAACAGATTTCTGGTACTTTTGCATCAGCACCCCTTTTGGCTGACTAATATACTTGCTTTATTGCAGTAGTCTGGAACTGAACCCACAATATCTCCACAGTATAACTGTCTAGGCCAACGGTGTAATGAGTAGGAGATTTCTAAGGATATTCTTATCCAATTTAATGTTTTTATACTCCTTCAAATATTTATAAATAAGCTCTGTAGAGAAGTTTGATAATGTACTTAGGCGATAATAACAAAATCCCTTCCAGAGTAATCATTGTAAAATAGGGCAATGCATATCTAATTTTCAAAAATTTTCCTGGATTTCAATAAATTCAGTAGTCTTCCCTTGAAACTGATGTTCACAAATATGTATTAAGTATATAGAACCCATGACTTCAAGTATAAAATCAAACCACTTACTTGAACTCTAGATGTTCAATTAGCACATATCCATCTATAGAAACAAAAATCACTTTTACTAATGTGAAGGTCATAGAGACAATGCTTTAAGAATTTTAAAAAATAGTTATTGAAATTTTTGAAATTTTATGGGTAATAAGTCAATAAACTTACATTTGCCTTCAGAATTACGACATATCACTAGATTCTCTTCAGTGATATCTATGACCTCCAGTTCTTCTCCAGGGGTTATTGGCAAATCGAATATTCCCTTTCTTGAATTACTGGAACATGCCACTGCCGTGTTGATGACAATAATTTCTTTGTCATACTGAAATTAGAAATTACTAATCAGACCATCCATGCATGGTTTTTATTCCTTTCCATTATAACTAGGGGGGCGGATGTGGCTCAAATGGTTGGGTGTCTGTCTCCCACATAGAGGGACCTGGGTTCGATCCCCGGGACCTCCCGGAAAAAAAAAAAAAAGATTCCACAATCCTTTCCATTATAACAAAATTAACAGATGATGTAATATAATAACCTCAAACCCAAGATGCTAGATTCTGATTAAATAACATCTAAGGGTATAGAAAATAATAGTAAGACATGCAGTGAAAGGAAAATCATGTAAGGGAATAATAGTAAAATGCTACCATCTTACTTGGTATGATTATGTTTTAAAAGTGTTTTCATACTCATTGTCTAATTATACAAGAATGAATCCTGGTGGATGAGAAGGCTGTAACATGGGTATAAATTAAGTACTGTGGAAGGTATGTTAACTTTTTTAATAATGAAGTTAACACCAAGCCTAAGAAAGTAGAAGGAAAAAAAAGAGAGAAAACCTCATATGTCTGTGTTACTACTGATTTAGAGTTTTAAATCCTTTTTAATTCTCACCATTTCTAGATAGTATTTTCCACCCTACGTCTCTGGGCAAGATTATATATTCTTACTTGTATCTATTGCACATATCCTTTAAAGTAGTGGTAATGGGTTATATGGGGCAATTCCCACTTTCCTTTTGGGATCCTAGAGGCAGGCATTTGTGAAACAAATGACGAGAAATTCAGTTTATGACCCCAGGAGAGGTTTTTTTCTGTGTAATATATTAGTTGCCCTGTATGTCCTTAGGTACATCACCTTCAAACATCTAATCCATTGACTAGAAAAAACAGTTCCAGAATATCTAGCCTGTATTTGCAGATGTCTATTTCACCAAATTAGGGTAACCAAACATCCCCTTTTGCCTAGGACAGTCTCTGTCTACACAAGGTAGACTTAAAAAATGTTCTATCACTTTTATTGCTTTCTAAATTAGAAAAGTTGTGGGTTTACAGAACAATCATGCATAAAATACAGGATTCCCATATACCACCTGTAATAGTATGAAGCTTTTTGTGGATTCCAGAATAGATCATGTTCTTGAAGCTAATCCATTCCTGTGGGTGTGGGACCCTTTGATTGGATTGCTTTAGTGAGGTATGACCCAGGGTGGGTCTTGGTCCTCTTGCTGGAATCCTTTATAAACAGAGGACTGAAAGCAGAGACACACAGAAAAATGCCTCAGAGACAGAAGGAGAGGAGGTTGGAATCAGCAGAGCACAGAGGCATGGAAAGAGGCCCAAGATGCTAAAGCTTATGGAGCAGCTTGAAGTTAAAGAGATGAGGTCCAGAGAAGAGAGGACAGATAATGTAGACTGGCATTTTGCTCTGCCATGTGCTTGATCCATCCACAGCTGAGCTTGGAGAGAAAGCGTCTATATGATGCCACCATGTGCCTGATTGCCCACAGCTACAACTTGGTGAGACACCACCTCTTGATGATGTCTTGATTTGGAAGCGTTCAGGGCCTCAAAACTGTAAGCTTTCAACCTAATAATTTCCCAATATAAAAGCCAACACATATCTGGTATATTGCCTTAGTAGCCCTTAGCAAATTAAGACACCATCCTATTAATAACACCTTGCATGGGTGTGGCACATTTGTTGCAACCGATGAAAAGCACATTTTTTATATTATATATCTATTATCTATAGTCCATCATTTAACTATAGTCCATGGTTTAACTTAAGTTTGTGTTGTACAGTTGCATGAATTTTTTTAAAAACATATTCTTGTAACAAATATACAGCCTAAATAACCACATTCAAATATATGTCAGTGCTGTGAATAATGATCACAATGTTGTGCTACCATTACCACCATCCATTACCGAAACTTTTCCAAAACCGCAAATAAAAATCCTGTGTATTTTAAGCCTTAACTCCCTATTCCCTACTCCCATGTCATTCCCTGGCAATCTATATTCTATATTCGGACTCTATGAGTTTGCTTACTCTATTTATTACAAATCAGTGAGATCGTACAAAATATGTCCTTTGTGTCTCGCTTATTTTGCTCAACATGATGTCTTCAAGCTTCATCTATGTTGTCACATGTATCAGAACTTCATTCCTTTTTAATGCTGAATAATATTCCATTGTATGTATACATCACATTTTGTTTATCCATTCATTAGTTGATGGGCACTTGGATTGCTTCCATCTTTTGGCAATTGTCAATAATGCTGTTATGATTATGAATGTGCAGATATATCTTTGAGTCCTGCTTTCAATTCTTTTGGGACATACCTAAAAGTGGGATTGCTGGTCATACCGTAAATCTATATTTAACTTTCTGAGGAACTGCCAAACTGTCTTCCACAGCAGCTACACCATTTTACATCACCACCAGCAATGAATGAGCATTCCTATTACCACATCCTTTCCAACACTTATTATTTTCTGTTTTTTAATACTAGCCATTCTAGTGGGTGTGAAATGGTACCTCTTTGTAGTTTTAATTTGCATTTCCCTAATGCTAATGATGTTAAGCATCTTTTCATGTGCTTTTTAGACATTTGTATATCATCTTTGGAGTTTCAAGTCATTTTTAAATTGGATTGGTTGTCTTTTTGTTGTTAAGTTGAAGGATTTTTAAAATATATATATATTCTGGATATTAAACCCTTATCAGATATGTGGTTTCCAAATATTTTCTGCCATTGTATAAGTTGCCGTTTTACTTGCATGATAAAGTCCTTTGATGTGCAAAAGATTTGTAGGAAAAGAAAAAGAAAAAAATAGGCATCCAAATTGGAAAGGAAAAAGTTCCATTTAACTATTTTTTTTTCTTTTGTTGTTTGTGTTTTGTATGTAAAGTCTAAGAAACCATTGCCTAACACAAGGTCCTGAAGACACATCCCTATGTTTTCTTGTAGGAGTTTTATAGTTCTGGCTTTTATATTTAGGACTTCAATCCATTTTGAATTGAGTTTGTATATAGTGTGAGGTAGGGGTCCACCTTAATTCTTTTGCAAATGGAGAGCCACTTTTCCCAGCACCATTTGTTGAAGAGACTATTCCTTCCCAATTGAATGGTCTTCAGCCTCTTGTCAAAAATCAGTTTGTCATAAATGTGAGGGTTCATTTCTGAGCTCTAAATTTGATTCCATTGATCTGTATGTCTGCCCTTGTGCTGATACCATGCTGTTTTGATTACTGTGACTTTGTAATAAGTTTTTGTTTTGTTTTTAGATTTAAAGTGCTGTATTTAAAAACAAAAAACAAAAAGCACAGTTTTCATTATGGGGCAATTAAAATAATTATGTCATTTTTGAAGACCTGACACTAAAAAGAATGAAAAACACATTGTCATTATTCTATAATTGTTCTATTTTGCTCTTTCATTCTAAGAATGTAGTCTTTTTTTCAGAGACAAACAGCAAGCTGTTCATGTCAAGTTTGTGCTTAAGACATATACCTATACTTGACCAGAAGTTTCAGAGGCTACTATACCAGTTGGCTAGTCTAAACTCTCATGTTAAATATGAACATCTCCCCAGTAATACTCTTAAGTCACATCTCATTTCTCTCTCAAGAACTGCATAGGCTTATTTTAAACATTTAAAACAAATCTGTAATAAAGTACAGAATTTACTAAGAGTAGAGGCACTCTGGTTAACATTCAAAACAATGTGGTCAGAGAAAAAAAATAGGCATTATTAAATAAGAATGCACTCCTTACTAACACAAATTGAACCTCTTTTTCCCTCAATAAAAAAGCTAGTTCAAAAAAGGTCTCGTTTTATAAAGATTTATCATTTCCAAATCATAGTGAAAGGAATTTGAGTAATTTACCAATTGTTTTCTATGTGCCTTAGAGATACCTCACTAAAAACTGGTATCTGATACAACAGAAGCTACTTGCAGAATGTAATATTGTAGTGACAGTACTGAAATTGATTGTTACACACATATTAAATTCTTTGAGTTTGGTTACATCTTAATTATTTATATAGAACATTGATCCAATAACATAAAAATAGAAAACAGCAGCTGGAAATTTATCTCATTCAATGTTCAGAGATAAAAGGGTTAAACACTTTCCATTATTTTCTGCATATAAGTCATTTTTCATTTTGAAATTTGATGGCAATCAAATTCTGGCATTGTTCTAAGCTACTGTACAAACAGGATACTGAAAGCCATGACTATATAGCATATGGCAAATTTAAGGACTCTTGTTTACCAATCCTGGCATACTTCCAAAATATACCCAATAGTCCTGTTTTATCTCTGTCCAGGAGGCTGGGTGCTAAGGATCAGATATAAGCACAGGTACATATAAGCAGCAAGATTATAGTCAACAGACTCTTAAAATTGAAAATGGAAGACATAGTGAGGCCGGTGAAGCCCCAGCCACATCACCCTTCTGGGTCCAGGGTGGAAGAGTCATGCATATCCTTCCTCTGTAATAAGTTTTAGGATCAAGAAGTGTGAGTCCTCCAACTTCATTCTCATCTTCATAGCCAAAGATGGCTTTGGCTATTTGGGGCCCCCTACCCTTAGCTATAAATTTGATGATTGGCTTCTCCATTTCTTCAAAGAAGGCTGTTGGATTTTACATTGGGATTGTGTTGATTTTGTAAATTGCTTTGGGTAGAACTGACATCTTATATTTAGAATTCTAATCCATGAAAACAGAATATCCTTCCATTTATTTAGGTATTCTTTGATTCTTTTAGCAATGTTTTGTAGTTAGTTTCCTGTGTATAAGTCCTTTACATCCTTGGTTATATTTATTCCTAGATATTTGATTCTTTTTGTTGCTATTGTAAATGGAATTTTTTTTCTTGATTTCTCCTTCCAACTGTTGATTACTAATTCATAGAAACACTCCTGATTTTAGGGTGTTGATCTTGAACCCTGCCATTTTACTGAATTCATTTATTAGCTTTAGGAGCTTTGTTGTGGATTTTTCAGGATTTTCTGCATACAGGATTCATGTAATCTGCAAATAGGGGAAGTTTTACTTCTTCCTTTCCAATTTGGATGCCTGTGTTTTCTTTGTCTTGCCTACTTGCTCTGGCTAGAACTTCCAGTACAATGTTGAATAACGGTGGTGACAGTGGGTCATCTTTGTCTTGTTCCAGATCTTAGAGGGAAAGATTTCAGTTATTCACTATTAAGTATGATGTTACCTGGGGCTCTTTCATATCCGCCCTTTATCATGTTGAGAAATTTTCCTTCTATTCCAAGTTTTTTAAATATTTTTATCAAGAAAGGATGATGGAGTTTGTCAAATGCCTTTTCTGTGTCAATTGAGATGATCATGTGTTTTTTTTCCCCTTTCATTCTTTTAATGTAGTGTATTCCATTAATTGATTGTGTTTAACCACCCTTGTATACCCTGGATAAATCCCACCTGACCTTGGTGTATTCTTTTTAATGTGCTGTTGGATTTGGTTTGTTTTTATTTTATTGAGGATTTTTACATCTATATTCATCAGGGATATTGGTCTGTAATTTTCTTTCCTTATGGAATCTTTATCTGGCTTTGGTGTGAGGGTGATATTGGCCTCGTGGAATGAATTAGGGAGCATTCTCTTAAATTGGAAGAGTTTGAGTAGGATTGGTGTTAATTCTTCTTGGAATGTTTGGTAAAATTTCCCTGTGAAACCATCTGGTTGTCAGCTTTTCTTTTTGGGTTTTTTTTTTTTTTTTTTTTTGATTACTTATTCAATTTCTTTTATAGTTAATGGTTTGTTGAGATCTTCTATTTCTTCTTGAGTCAGTATAAGTAATTTGTGTGTTTCAAGAGTTTTTCTATTTCATCTAGGTTATCTAATTTGCTGGAGTACAGTTGTTCATAATATCCTCTTATAGTCTTTTTTATATCAGTGGTGTTGGTAATAATGTACCCCTTTATATTTCTGATTTTAATCATTTGTGTCCTCTCTCTTCTTCATCAGTCCATGTAAAGGTTTATCCATTTTATTGATCTTTTCAAAGAACTAACTTTTGATTTTGATTCTCTATTTTAAAAAATATTTATTTCATTTCCTTCCTTCTGCTTGCTTTACATTTAGTACTTTTTTTTCTACTTCTTCCAGTTTTGAGATTAGGTCTCTGGTTTGAAATCTTTCTTCTTTTTTAATGTAAGCATTTAGCACTATAAATTGATCTCTCAGAACACCTAATCCTGCATCCCCTAAGTTTCTCATATTATTTGCTCATTTCCCTTGTGATTTCCACTGGTTGTTTAAGAGTACATTGTTTAATTTCCAGATTTTTGTAAATTTTCCATTTCTCCTTGTTATTAATTTCTAGCTTCATTCCTTTGTGGTATAAGAAGATTGTATGATTTCAATATCTTTGAATTAATTGAGACTTGTTTTGTGACTTAAGAAATGGCCTATCCTGGGGAATGACCAAACTATAAATATATATTCACCTAACAGCAAAACCCTAAATCTATGATGCAAATACTGACAGATTTGAAAGGGATAAATTGATAGTTCTACATTAATAGTAGAAGACTTTAATTCACCACTTTTAATAATGGATAGAACATCAGGATAGAAGATCAATAAGGAACTACAAGACTTGAATGATACTCTAAACCAGCTAGATGTCACAGACATATATAGAACACTTCAACCAACAACAGAATACACATTGCTGTTAGGTGAATATATACTTATAACTGTTATGTTGTCTTGTTGAATTGATCTCTATCAGTACAAAATGACTGACCATCTTTGTCCCTTGTTACTGTTTTTTCTTAAAGTCTATTTTATGTGATAATAGTATAGCTACCCTAGCTCTCTTTTGTTACAATTTGCATGGAATATTTTTTTTCACCCTTTTACCTCAACCTACTTGTATCTTTGAATTTAAAGTGAGTCACTTATAGAGAGCATATAGTTTTGTCATTCTTTTTTATCCATTCTGCCAATCCTTGCCTTATGACTGGAGAGTTTAATCCATTTACACTTAAAGTAACTACTGATAATGCAAGACTTTCTTCTGCCATTATGCTATTTAGTCTTTATAAGTATTATACCCATTTCTCCCCTCAATTGTTCTAATAAATGCCTACTTTCATATTTATTTGATTTTTTGTATTGTACCATATTGAGTCCCTTCTCATTTCTATTTGCATATATTTTTCATATATTTTCCTTGTGGTAACAAGCTAAAATTTACCATCCTAAATATATAACAATCATATTTGATTTGATACCAATTTGACTTTGATAGCATATACAATATACTCTTCCTATACCCCTCTGTTCCCCCACCTTTTTTGTACTTGCTACAAATTACATCATCGTATGTGGTATGTCCAAAGTCATAACTTTATCACTACTTTTTATGCATTTGCAATTTAGCACCTGTAGGCAGTGAAAAGTGAAGTTACATACCAAAAATGAAGACAATAGAACTGGTGCTTATAAATACCCAAATGGTTGCTTTACAGGGGTTATTTATGCCAGTTTGAATCATTGTCCATAGTATTTTCCTTTCAGTCTGAAGAACTCCTGTAGCACTGTTTGTAAGGCAGGTCTAGTGGTGATAAACTCCCTCAGCTTTTGTTTATATAGGATTATCTTAATCTCTCCCTTATTTCTGAAACAAAGTCCTAGCAGATATAAAATTATTGGTTGGTGTAGCAGTTTGATGTTGTTTATGAATTCCAAAAATAGATATTGGATTATGTTTGTGAATTGGTCCATCCCTCCAGGCATATTAAGTTATATTGGATTCAGAGGTTTCACTTTTACTTGATTAAATAATGATTAAGGCTTTGATTGGGCCACATCAGTAGGATAACAAGTCCCCACCCACCAAGGGGACAATGATAAAGACTGCCCCTTCACAGAGAAAATGACATGGCAGAGGAGAAAGTTAGAGGTTTAATGCTGGAGCCCCAGGAAGTAAATACACAGAGAAGCAGATACGTGAGGAAAGAGAGAAGGCTCCATTAGACATAGCAGAGGCCCTGGGAAGAGAGATGAGCCATTTGTCTGAGAGAGTACAGCTGGCCTTGTGGAGAGAGCAGAGCAGCTGAGCCCACAGAGAAACGAGCCTCAGGAGAGAGACACGAGACTTATCCCAGCCTACAGCTGATATTGGAAGAAGCTGGGACCATGGAGACTTAAGAGGAAGAGAAGCCTGGACCCTTGCAGACATCGGCAGCCACCTTGCTCCAACACGTGGCAACAGACTTTGGTGGGGGAAGTAACTTATGCTTTAAGGCCTGGTAACTGTAAGCTTCTACCCCAAATAAATACCCTTTAAAAAAGCCAACAGATTTCTGGTATTTTGCGTCAGCACCCCTTTGGCTGACTAATACAGTTGGCAATTGTTTTTCCTTCAGCACTTTAAGGATTTCGACCCACTGCCTTCTTGCCTCTGTGGTTTCTGATGAGAAATTGGCACTTCATCTAATTGGACTCCCTTGTACTAACACATTGCTTTTCTCTTGCAGCTTTTAGAACTCTGTCCTTGTCCTTTGCATTCAACAGTTTGACCTGTATGTGACCGGACATATCTGTCTTCAAGTTTATCCTGTTTGGTATTTGTTGGGCTTCTTGGATGTGCACGTTCATGTCTTTTGCTAAATTTAGGAAGTTTTTGTCATTATTTTTTTGAATATTCCTTCTGCCATTTTCTGTCTTTCTTCTCCTCTGGGACCCCCATAATGCATATGTTTGTATGCTTGATAATGTTCCAGAGGTATCTTGGGCTATTTTACCTTTTTTCATTCTTTTTTCTTTCTTCTACTCAGCCTGACTCATTTTGATGGTCTTGTCCTTAAATTCACTAATTATTTCTTTTACCATATCCAGTCTGCTGTTGAAAGCCCTCTGGGAAGTTTTCATTTCAGTTATTATGATCTTCAATTCCAGTAGTTCTGTTTGTTTCATTTTTAAAATTTCTTTCTCTTTACTGAGATTCTCATATTGTTCATTCATTGTTTTCCTGATACCTGTTAGTTCTCTTTCTATTTTTTGTCATCTCCTTCAGCATTTTGCACAGTCTGGTCTTCTTCATCAACATTTTCTGGATTTTTGGCCTCTTCCTTTGGTAGATGGGCCATGATTTCCTGTTTCTTTTTTTGTCTTAAAAAGCATTTGTTGCACACTGTGTCTTTTAATATTTTAAAATGTTAACTCAGGGAATGTTAATTTATTCCCTGAGATGTATGTTTCTTGAATGTATAACTAGCCGGTGATATGACAGAGATTTTCTTGAGTGTCAGCCCTCCTATCAGGAAGGCAAATATAAAGTGCAGGCTCCTCCCTGTCTTTTTTGGATCTGTGTCTTGTCCTGGGCTTTTGCTTTTTAGTGGCCTTAGGAGTTCCCCTGTTTACAGGAGTTTGAGACAGACCTTCTCCCTCTCTCTTGGTGTTCCACTGCTGAACTTAAAGCAGGTAAGCTTTTGCCCAGGCTGTCCACTCAATTGTTTAGTACACTGCTTCACTGTCTCAAGCTGCTTTTGCCTAGGGGACAAATTCTGGGAGTGGGGACATGCCAGAATAGAGTTTCCCAAGTCATTCTTTCCCAGCAAGAACAAGAGCATGGATCCACAAAGAGAGTGCCAGCCAGCTCCAAACTGCTCTAGAGAAAAGGGGTCAAGAAGGATGCCAGGAGCTTCTTCCATAGCTCCCTAAAGCTATGCTTTCTTGACCTGCCCACCAAATGCAGCCCTTCAACTATCCTCTTGAGCTCTGAGGAAATGTGGTGTCTTAAGTCTCCTCTGCTGCCCTTGTCCAGGGCAGGATGGCATGATGGCAATCCCGTGGTGATCTGAAGTAGCTAATATCAGTAATCAGCTGATGCCCATCCCTGGTCTTGAGGAGGGAGATTTTAATGTTTTTTTCTGTCACCAGCAAGCTACACCAGGGTTGGACCCCACTGCTGCCTGCTGGGTGATGGTAACCACCACAGAGAGAGAGCAATTTACCAGTCTTTTCCTCCTACTGTTCCCTGGATGCTGTACAGGGTTCTCTGGACTCTGGCATTTTGAAATAGTTGATTTAGACAGTTCTTGCCCCTTTCTCTGCCCCCTTCATTGAAGCCACACCAAGCTAAATGATAAACGCTGAATACACCATGCACCTTTCATACTTTTGTGACTACCAGGTCTAATTTACTTTGTATACTCACTTTGTTTATACTCTTATTTATAGCACTTTTTAAAATAAACATACTGTCTTATAAAATGAAAATGAAGGGGCAGTCTTATCATTGTCCCCTCAGTGCCTGGTACCCAATAGATATTTTATTTGATCTGAGTAAAAATTATTGAAATGGCATCGTTTTTCTAATGGTATATCAAGGAAACCTACCACAAATAATAAGGAAGAATGGAATCACATACATATATGGTAAATGGAATTTTGTCGCATATGATCCAGTTACAATTTAATGGAGGAAAATGTACCAGATGGGTTGTAGGGGCCTTTTCAACCATTAATTGCTACACTGTTGTTTTCTACTAATCAAATAACATCATAGTTTGCAGTAGGAAATTTCATATCATAACCTCTATATGCACTAACAACAAACAGCTTTTTTCCAAATAGGAGTTATCAGTAATTAGGAAGGATTTGTATATATACTTATTTTAGTTCAGTTCAAAACACTTTTGGAAGTGTACAAAGTGTCAGGTAGTTTTATTTTGTTCTGCACTGCGGATATGAAGATAAATAAGATAACCATTGTCGTCTAGGAGCTTATAGTTTAATATGCTGGAAGGGTACTTGCAATTATGTTAATGCTTTATGATAAGCAGGAGGTTTGCTCAAATATATAGAGGAAGAGTAATTACTTTAATCAGGAAGTTTGGGCAGGACTTCCTGGAGGTGATGCCTGAACTGAGTTGATAAATGAACAAAAGCTAATCAGGTGGAGAAAAGTAGCAAAGGTATACCACACAGTGGGAACAGTAGTCTGAGTAAATGCCTAGAGACATGAAACAGCATGGCAAGGAAAGAGGTGGAGGTCCATTCAGGGGACAGAACTATGAACAGATTGTGCCAAAGCACAATGGGCAAGGCAAAGAGTAGCAGGAGATGAAACCATAAAGGTGAGCATGGGTCATGACGTGAAGGGCTTTATATGCCATGTTAGAAACCTAAATTTTACCTATTTGGCAATGGGGAACTTTTGAAAGGCTTTTGGAAAAGTAGTTAACTTATGAGTAGGATGCATGCTTCATCTCTCTATATCCAGTGACACATGGGAAGTGTTCAATGTGTATTTCTTAAGTTAATAAATTCTCACTTTGACAGTATTTGAAATCAGAAGGGAGGGCCATTTAAACTTTAGCATAATAGGAAAAAATGCTCCAAGGAGTTTCAGATGCTGTATATTTGCTTATTTGCAGTTTTATCTTGGGGGTGGGGAGCAAACTCAAATGGCACAGAATTTCTCCTTAGTTCAGAATACACACACATAAACACAATAGCCATAATACAATTGGCCAGCATTATAAGAGAGACATGTATAATAAATAAATGAAATGTGTGGAGGAGTTAGCTTTGCTGGGGGTGTTTCAGAAGAGGGGGTGGCATTTGAACAGAGGTTTAAAGAATAATTTAAAAGTTTTCTCAGGCAGAGAGAATAGCATACACAAAGGCACAATAATATAGAATACATCAAGGTGGAAAAATAATATATCAGCTTTTTAGTCAAAGAGCATGTCTGTCCTAGGGAGGTAGAGGCACAGCACACACACAGGATCTTTAAAGATGGAAGTTCCTAGCTCCTAATAGTGCTAATTTTTAACTTCACAGGAGAACATACCTCAAATCTTTTTCTAAAACGTTTTTCTTCTTTTTCCAGTTTGTTCTTTCCTAAGTTTTGCTTCTTGATTCTGAAGAAATTTCTAGGAGATAAACTGGCAAGAAACATGAAGATAGAGCTAAATCTACTATAACAAAACTCTAAGTTTCCAAGTTTACAAAATCATTTTATTTCAGATTAAATCCAGTTATAACTTAAGAGTGTGTGTGTGTGTGTGTGTGTGTGTGTGTGGATATCTCCACTAGAGCAGAGATTCCAAAACTAAACAAGGTAATACCAATTGGTTTCCCCACAATTTTTAAAAAAATATTTTTAATAGCAAGATAACTTGGCATAAAAATAATAATAGTTAAACAATTTAAGGTAAACAAATTTCTCTGAATCAGACTTAGAAGAATAACTTGTCAAAAAATAAACTGGGGGAAACGGATGTGACTCAAGCAATTGGGCTCATATCTACCATATAGGAGGTCCAGAGTTTGATTCCCGGGTCCTCCTGGTGAAGGCAAGCTGGCCTGCATGGCGAGCTGGCCCACGCGGAGTGCTGGTCCGCATAGGAGTGCTGGCCCCTGCAGGAGTGCTGGCCTGTGCAGGAGGGCTGGCGCACACGGAGAGCTGGTGCAGAAAGATGACCCAACAAAAAAGAGATACAGAGGAGAGACAATAAGAGACACAGCAGACCAGGGAGCTGAGGTGGCACAAGAGATTGAGTGCCTCTCTCCCACTCTGGAAGGTCCCAGGATCGGCTCCTGGTGCCGCCTAAAGTGAAGACAAGCAGACACAAAAGAACACATAGCGAATGGACACAGAGAGCAGACAGCGAGGACAAAACAATGAGTGTGTGTGTGTGGGAGGGGCAATAAATAAATATATCTTTAAAAAATAATAAACTGAAGGAAATTTATGAATATTCCCACTCACCTCCAGATTATTTTAATGGAAACCAATATGCACAGGTAAAAAGGGTTTATATTTTGTGGCTTTCCAATTTTTCAAACCTAACTGGAGAATCACAAATCTCTGCAGCTCAACTAAGAATTGTCCTGTTTGCTGAATGATTTTGGAGAAAGATAGAATTAAGAACACGAAGATGTAGAAAAATTCAATATACAAAAAATAGTCTTACAGCAGAAGCTGCTTATATACTTTTACTCTTCTCCTTTCCTCCCTCCTCCTGTTCTTGTAGCGTTCGATGCTACTTTTCAATGTATTGACAGAAGAAAAAGCAGCCACCAAGTCCTGTCAGTTCTATTCTGAAGTGTCTTCTACAAGTGTTTCCTTCAGTCCAATACTACAGATAGTGACATATTACAGGCTATCGTTACTTCTTGCCTGGAATACCATACTTTCTTCCTCTTGTCTCTCCTTCCTCTAAGAATTGTCTTTCTTCCTTTCGTTTTTTTTTTGTTGTTGTTTTTGTTGTCATTTTTAGGAAGTACCGAGGATTGAACCCAGGATCTCGTACATGGGAAACAGGCACTCAACCACGGAGCTACATCCGCGCTCCTAAAATTGTCTTTCTATAATCTAGTAACCATGGTCCTCTCTTGCTTAAAACCTTTCAGTAGCTCTCTACTGCTTATAGAATAAAGTCTATAAATTCCTGAGCATGGTACAAAGGGCATTTTATAAACTGGCCCCAATTTCTCTTTCCAGCTTTATGGCCTGCTATTCTCCCTACATATGCAAAGTCTACCTGGGATGTATTAGAAGGTGTGCTATTCTTTCCATGTCTTCATTCCTGGCATACGCTTCTTCAATTTCTCTTAAAACTTGTTATCATCTTAGGTTAATGGAAGAAAAATAAAAGGGTTGACACTAATATAGAAGGTGTTTCTTACTTATTGGTAGAATAAATTATGGTAGAAACCATTTACAAAGGAACAAAGACAATATAGAAATTGAAACATCAATCTACAGGAATAATGATAGCTTCAGTATCACATTTTCAAATTTACCACATTTCCAAATTTTCTCAGTTGAGCATAAAAGTAAATTATTATATCAGTTTGTTGCAAGAAAAAGCAAAAGTAATAGAAAATGATTTCCTAAAAAGACATTTAAGTCATCAAAATTCTAAAAAGTTTTTTCGTGCATATCAAAAATTTCACTTGTATTTCTTCTCTGGGAACTCTGTTTTCCTATGCTCTGCTGTCACAGTAAAAGTAGAAGAAGAATTTAACTGCTGGAAGTTTAAGGGAGAAGTTTACTTTTCTAGACTGTGAATACATCTTTCCAACTTGGAAAAAGTACATTACATCAAGTCTAATCCCAAAGAAAATAAACTTAAGGGAAGAGCCATCCTCTGTGTCTGGCACAGATTAATGTTTGATTTTTGGGGGGAGGGCGGGGGGGGGAGGGACTCAATAGAACTTTCCAAGACAAGTTTCCCAGACTGAACAGAACACACAGTGGTCACAGCTCAAGGACCGCTTGGAAAAGGATTTCCCCAAGACATTTGTTAAACTTTAGTATCTCAGATCCTGCCACCGTGTCCTAGTAATTGAGAAGGCTGAAGCACGGAGAACTAAGTAACCATCTGACACAGTAAAAAAAAATCATGTCCCCTAATGCAGACCGGGAACTTGAATCACATGAATGAAGGTTAGACTAAGAGTTCAAAAGACGTTCTTTTCTTAATTCTAACACTAATTTTAGTCATAGCTACAATTATATTGTACTGTAGGGATATCATTTGTACTATATGATAGCCAGTTCCTTTTTCCCTA
Source organism: Tolypeutes matacus (assembly GCA_026826555.1). Classification (NCBI taxonomy): domain Eukaryota; kingdom Metazoa; phylum Chordata; class Mammalia; order Cingulata; family Chlamyphoridae; genus Tolypeutes; species Tolypeutes matacus. Next base: position 52,487,301 of record JAKSZT010053883.1, read on the forward strand.
AGTTTCATTTAAGTTCTAATTGGAGAGTTTTATTTAAGTTCTGTCCTATAGGGGAGAAGTTTATATAGCCTAAAAGAAGACTGGGAGTTTTTCATTGTTTGATGAATGCTGACTTGAAATCTTTCCTCGTACCCCATTCACACAACCAGAGATGATGATGAAGATAAATCTAATGGTGCTTCACATTTTCGTACCCTTTATCTCTTTTAATCCTTCAAACTGTACTATGATGTAGATGTTGCTATTCACATTTTGTAAATGAGGTACATGAAAATCAAATATAATATTGGTCTAAGGTCACACAGCTTGTAAAAGGTATAAATTGCAGCAGATAAGTTGTAATGTAAGTGCACCTGTGTACCTACCTTTTTGATTCTTCGGCACCTTTTTTCACTTTGCTTTCCTTTGGTATCAAAAACTTGGGCCTCCAAGATTTCGGTTTATCATCATCTTTTCTGGGGAAAAAATTAAAACAACCATTAAAAATTTATGGAGGCCGGGTGCTCGCCCTTGCCTGCGGAGCCGGACACCATGCCACAAGAAGAGTAGATCTCCTCCCCTGTTTTCACAATGGAGGACTCAGGAAAGAAGACTTTCAGCTCCGAGGAAGAAGAAGCTAACTACTGGAAAGATCTAGCTATGACCTACAAGCAGAGGGCAGAGAATACACAAGAGGAACTCCGAGAATTCCAAGAGGGAAGCCGAGAATATGAAGCTGAATTGGAGACACAGTTGCAACAAATCGAAACCAGAAACAGGGACCTCCTGTCAGAAAATAACCGCCTTCGCATGGAGCTAGAAACCATCAAGGAGAAATTTGAAATGCAGCATTCTGAGGGCTACCGGCAGATCTCAGCCTTAGAGGATGACCTGACACAGACTAAAGCAATTAAAGATCAATTGCAGAAGTATATCCGAGAGCTGGAACAAGCAAATGATGACTTGGAGAGAGCAAAACGGGCCACAATCATGTCTCTTGAAGACTTTGAGCAGCACTTGAATCAAGCCATTGAAAGAAATGCCTTCCTGGAAAGTGAACTTGACGAGAAGGAGAATCTCCTGGAATCCGTTCAGCGACTGAAGGACGAAGCCAGAGATTTGCGGCAGGAATTGGCGGTGCAGCAGAAGCAGGAGAAACCCAGGACCCCCAAGCCCAGCTCGGTGGAAGCCGAAAGGACAGACACAGCCGTCCAGGCCACCAGCTCCATGCCATCCACTCCCATAGCTCACCGAGGACCCAGCTCGAGTTTAAACACATCAGGGACATTCCGACGTGGTCTGGATGATTCCTCCGGTGGGACCCCCCTCACACCTGCAGCCCGAATTTCTGCCCTCAACATTGTGGGAGACCTGCTGCGGAAAGTAGGGGCACTGGAGTCCAAACTCGCATCTTGCCGGAACTTCGTGTACGATCAGTCCCCAAACCGAGCAAGTGTCCCAGGACGGGGGAGCAAGAACAGAGATGGCGACCGGCGGCCAGGAAACACCGGCGTGCCTTTGGGTGAAAAGGGGTTGGGAAAACGCCTGGAATTTGGGAAGTCGCCTTCAAATATTTCCTCACCATCACTGCCATCAGCCCAGGGTGTAGTCAAGATGTTGCTTTAGGAAAACCACGGAAGCTGAAGCCCTTGGTGTTCGTTCAGGAGTTGTTACCTTTCTTCTTTTCTTTAAATTATCTTTATTTTTTAAAGTTGGTTTGAGAAAAATGACAGCAAGCAGTCACCATAATTAGTTTAATATTTAGCTTTGTGCTTTGTGTCACAAGCAGATGACTTGAGGATGTCACCGGTGGCCCCTGATTCTGTCCTGTGAAATATCTGATGATCCCCAAGCCTCACTGTCATCGTGTGTTGCAAAGGGACAGGGACAGATGGACTGTCTGGGAAGAGCTCTTAGGGGTCACCGATGAGGCCAGATTGAGCTATACCACGAATCCCGATTTGTCTTGAGAGGTGTTTTAAACATCCAGGGGCTCCTTCACCCTGGCAGCCTGCCCTTTTAACGCCCTGGTCCAGCCCCAGTCAGCTGGAGCTGTCTTCCAGAACACTGTGCTTTATGGCCCAGTGATGACTGGCGTACTTAAATCATGTCTAAGAGTGAACAGTAGAGCAGGCCCACGCCTTTTTCTTAAACTGCGCTAGTGTACCTTTTTAACTTGCCTCCCACTGAGGCATTCAGAGGTGTGGCTGAGTTTCAGCATCAATTTCGTGTTGACCAGGGCCCATCAGCAATCTGTGTCCTCTGTAGGTAAATCCTGACCATTAGCTTTCCTGATTGGAAACAGTCTGAGCTTGAGGACCCTGAGGGTTGTTGGGGCAGAGGGGCTCAGTCACGCAGCCCCTAAGAACAGGACTTCGTTCAAAGATACAATGAATGAATCGGGGTGACCTTCAGCTAGGATTACAATACGAGGACTGTTGTTGGAAGCTTCCCCAAACAAGGAATTGAACCCAGGATTTCCATTGCACAATAGTGCGTTGTATCCTCATCACTGCTTGTTACGAACTGCTGTCACTTCCAGACCCATCTAAAAAGAACACACTAATTTCAGGAGCATGTGCACAGCTTACTGACCTTCCTTTTGTTACTAAGTTATGTTCCAAAAGAACAGCAAAAATACCCTTGAGTTAAAAAATCTAACTTTTTAAGTGCTACTGAAATTCAGAAAAATTGAAGTGCCAGTTTTTGTTACCCTAAGAAAGATTCTTAACCTGTATCAGTGAAAGATGTACTTTTATTTTTTTAAATGAACAATAAAATCAAGAGACATCAGTATTCAGTTAGTTTCTGTTGGTGTTTAATAAATACTGCTTTGTATGTTTGGACTTCTGTGCTGGCAAAAAAAAAAAAAAAAAATTTATGGAATCACCAACACTTTCTGGGCAATTGTTTTATATAAAAATTTAAAAGTCACATAGTTGTATGCTTTGATAATCTATGGCAGGGGTCAGCAAGCTTTTCCTGTCAAGTGTCAGATAGTAAATATTTTGGACTTTGCAGGTCATACTATCTCTATCATAACTGCTTAGCTCTGCTAGTGCAGTGCAAGAGCAGCTGTAGACAATATGTGTCAAATGAGTATCACTGATTTTCTAAAACTTTATTTACAAAAACAAGTGGCAGGGGAGCGGATGTGGCTTGGGAAGTTGAGCACCCGCCTCCCACACAGGAGGTCCTGGGTTCGGTTTCTGGTGAATCCTAAAAAAAAAAAAAAAGGCAAAGCAAAGAAACAAAACAACCAACTCAGGGAAGCCGATGTGGCTCAGTGGTTGAAAGCCAATTTCCCACATACGAGGTCCGGAGTTCAATCGGCAGCCCTACAGACCATAGTCTGCTGACCTCTGATCTATAGCAATCCAAATTTGAAGCAAGATATCAACCCTGCTTAGAATCACACTTCCTCTCCTTTCTGAGCCTCAGTTTCTAAACTTCTAAAATGGGCACAATAATACCAGCCTTTGCCATGAGACAAGACTGAGTTAACAAGTGCTTGACACTAGTGGGTCTAGGCATAGGAGGATGTAAGGAAGGAAGAGGAGAGGGTATTATAGAACTAATACATTTGAGCACCTATCTATCAGGTCTTATGCAAGTCATTTTACATATATTAACTAATTTCATTTTCACAGTAAGTATTGCAACAATCCTTTAAAGTAGTCATAAAATTTTACAAAGGAGAAAATGTATGATCATAGAACTAGATTACTTACTATGATTACAGAAGCAGTGATTTTGTACCCAGATAAATGTGTCTGATTCCAAAGCCTATGTTTTACCAAACGTACTGCTTCAAAAATGCTCCTTTTCTGGGAATGGCAAAGTTACCAATATGTCTATCACTGATATAGAGCAAAAATGTACTCTACTCTATTGACTGTCTATGGTATCTGGACACTCCAGTAACTCTTAATTGGGTAAAGCATAACCAAAACGATATTATGTTTCAAGAAGTTTTGAGATTTTCAGAGACATTGTGTCATATCCCCTTCGGATATGGTTACAAAGGTCCAACAGAGTGTCAAGGACTCAGCACTTGACCAGCATTGAAGATGCAGCTTAGACTGGGCTACCTTTCTCTGATCCCTCTCTTTTCTCAACTTCGGAGTCTCTAAAAGGAGCTCTGCAATTATTTCTTTTCTATGTGTTCCATGTACACTCCTTTTTATCCCCCCCCCTCCGCCCCTTTAAGTTTTCAGAAGTTGGGATTGAGACATATATTCCAAATGTATCCACCATAGGCTTAGCACAATGCTAAGCTTATAGCAAGTATTAAAAAAGAACGTATGGTGGACCTGTTTGGAAGAAGATACAGGCATGAAGACAGGGAATAGCCAGGGCAAATACCCACTATTTTCTTTACTGATTATAAAGTAATATGCTGATTATTTTAAAAATTGGAAGCAGTAGTAGACAGGAAGCAGAAGTAAAAAAGAGACAAAATAAGCATAATTTAGTCACTCCAAGACATTTAAGGTTCCTTCTAAACATTTTTCCAAGCACTTTTAAAATTTGGATTGAGATCCTGTTTTATACACAATTTTGCATTCTGCCTTATATTTCAATTGTCGTCATAGTGTAAACATTTCTACCTATCATTGGAAACTATTTAGCACATATTTAAGTGGTCATGCTGAGTAATTTATATAGTATAATATACTTAGCCCATTACTGTATATTTGGACATTTAGACTGCTTTAAACATCTCTTATAAATTGCTGTGAGATAGATACTTCTGTACATAAATTTTTTTCTGTATTTTTCCATTAGGACAAATTTCTTAAAGGGGGATTTCTGGGTTAAGTAAAAAGTATGAGCATGCTTGATACATATTGCCCAATTATCCTCTCAAAAAGGACATATTGATTTATTTCCATGCTAGTCATGTGGGCATTATGGCCAAACCTTTGCCTCTTTGTCAACATATTTTAAACTTTTCAGGGATCTAGATGGAAAGCCCAGTAAAATTGGCAGGATAGGGATTGTTATCACCATTTTGGGCTAAGAAACTAAGGTTCAGAGAAGTAAGATGACATAACTCAGGTCCCATTGCTAGTAAGTTGTAGAAGTAGAAACTGGTTATCTAACTGCTAGTCCAATGGCCTTTGCAAAATCTCCTGCCTCTCTTCCTTCTCTTGCTGACTCTCTAGGAGATAAAAAGCAGAGGTATGGATTATCTAGCAACAACTTAATCCAGAGCTGTGCAGGCTATTCCCCATCTAATACCGACCAAAGCATGGCAGGCAAACCAGCCAAGCTGCAAGAACTTACACATCATCTTCTTGTTCCAACTTCTGCTACTTTCCTTCAGTGTTCTATTGGCTACAAATGCCTTTATTGATTGGTTTCTCCGAGGCCAAACTAAAGAAGATTTGCATTATCACATGAAAAAGAAATTGGTCAGAATTTGATAGGGCTAGGTGATTTGGTCACCATTTATTCATAAAATATTATCAGGTACCTATCATGTCCTAGATGCTGTATTAGGAGCTGGGTTATAGAGATGAATAGGAGGACATGGTTCCTACCAGAAGATATAATTTATTAATAAAATTCATTTAAGACCCCCCTTTGAAATATCTTCTCCTCGCCTTCATTTCTTTCACTACCTGAGGCAGTTTGATAAAGTTATGAATCCCAAAAATAGATATGGATTATGTGTGTAAACTGGTCTGTTCTTCTGGGTGTGATTAAATTATGATTAGGGCTTTGATTGGGCCACATCAGTAGGGCATTGAGTCCCCTCCCCTTGGTGGATGGGGACTCAGAGATAAAAGACATGGCACAGGACAGAGATGGAGTTTTGAGTTGGAGTTCTGATGCTGAGTTTTAATGCTGGAGCCCAGGGAGGTAAGCACACAGAGGAGCTTGGTCGTGAGGAAAGAGAGAAGGCCCCAGGAAGAGAAACAAGCTGTTTGCCTGATAGTCTACAGCTGGCCTTGTGGAGAGAGGCAAAACCTAGATAGCCTCATAGTCTACAACTGACTTTGTGGAGAAAACAGAGGAGCTGAGCCCTGGAGACAAGCAAGCCCCAGGAAAAGAGGAACCCAGGAAGCCTGAACCTTCACAGATGTTGGCAGCCATCTTGCTCCAACATGTGGCAATAGACTTTGGTGAGGGAAGTAACTTATGGTTTATGGCCTGGTAACTGTGGACTTCTACCCCAAATAAATATCCTTTATAAAAAACCAACAGATTTCTAGTATTTGGATCAGCACCCCTTTGGCTGACTAATACACTACCCTAGAACACATTTTTATCATCTTTTACCTGAGTAATAGTAACAATGTTCTAATATATGTCTTACTTCTGACCTTCCCTTCATAGCAGTCATAGAAGGGTCTCTTTACTCTTTCTGAAGCATGGCTCTGATTATATTGTCCTCTTGCTCAGAGTTCTTCTGGACTTCCTCATTTGAGAACAGAGCAGAAGGATATTCAGAAAGGGCCCTCCCAATACAGAACAACCAGATCCTGGATGAAAGAGACTTTTTTTTTTTTACCCCCCTTAGATTAAGTGCTACACACTTAAGTGCTACACCCTAACAGCTCACATCAAATAAGCTGAAACCAGAAGAGAAAGCAGCAAGCAGCATGTAAGAATAAAGACCAAGTCTGTCCTGAGGAAAATGCTTGTATTAGCACTACAGTATTTCAGAAGACTGTATGTTAGGGTCAAAAGCAAAGTAGGAGCTAAGACAAATTGTCAGAATGGATTTTTTAAAGCTAATTTCAGCTATATGCTATTTATCAGACACTGTGAATGAGAATATGGAAAATAGAAAATTAAAGGATCAAAAATGCATACTAGGTTTCATCATTTGTAACAAATGTGTCACAACAATGTAAGGTGGTGGTGTGGGGTGACATGTGGGAATCCTATATGGTATGCATGGTTGTTTTGTTAACTCATAGCTTCTCAAATTAAAAAAAAAAAAAAGGTTAAAAATGCATACTAGGGAAATACTAAAATAACATTTAGATGGGTGTACCAATAGCAGGCACATTAGACTTTAAGACAAAGAGCATCACTAGGAGATAGAATAGCAGAGTAGTAAAGAGACTGGATTCAGGAGTACAATTGCTTGAATTTGAATCCTGGTTCCACCCCTTAGTAGTTATGTGAGCTTGAGCAAGTTGCTTACCCTCTTTGCCTCAGTCTCTATTCTGGAAAACTGGTATAATAATAGGTATTTACCTCACAGGATTGTAGTGAGGATTAAATGAGTTAATGCATATTAAATGTATGCAAGAGTGCCTGGCACACAGTAAGAGCTATGTACATACTACGTTTTAAAACATGTACTTGATTTAAAGGACATAAATTGAACTCTGTATCCAACAATTAAAGAAATCATATTTTTCTGAAGTATACAAAATCTGACCATATAATAGGCATGAATCATGCTCAGAACACGTTAAGGTATTGATATATCAACTACTCTCTCAGACCACAATATAATTAAGATAGACGTGACCACTGGAATAGAATGCAGAGCCTGGAAACAGACCTTCAAAGATATGGACACTTTATATGACAAAGATGGCACCGTATATCAACAGGGAAAATAGGATCTAATCTATAAATGTTAGGACATTTATCCATATGGATGAAAATCAAACTGGATCCCTACTTCATTACAAGTACAAAACCCAGTTCCAGCTGGCACTGAAGCTTAAGTGCAAGAGGCAAAACTTTAAACCTTTTAGAAGAAAATTTGGGAGAATATCATATATGATCTTGGGATAGAGAAGATACAGAAAACAACAATCAGAAAGGATAAATTGATAAAATAAAAAACATAAAAGTTAAGAACTTCTAGTCATCAGAAGATTAGAAAAAGAGTTGAAAAGACAAGCCACAGACTAGGACAAGATATTTTTAATACATATAACTGACAAAGGAATAGTATCCACAATGCATAAAAATTCCTAGAAATTAATAAGGTAAAGACTAGCAACCCAATAGAAAAATAAGCAAAAGATATGAACAGGACTTCTATGGAAGAAAAGACAGGAATGATGAATAAACACACTAAAAGGAGTTCAACTTTATTAGTAATGAAGGTAATACAAATTAATACCACAATGAGATGCTATTTTATAGCCACTAAATTGGCAAAAATTAAGAAATCTGCCAATGCTAAGTGTTGATGAGATGCGGGTCAATGGGCATCACTATACTCTATTGGAAAGAGTGTAAATTTGTACAGCCACTTTTGTTTTTTGTTTTTGTTTGTTTTTTTGCTTGTTTGTTTTTTTGAGGTACTGGGGGCCCAGGGACCACATATATTTTGTTTGTTGTTCATTTCTGTTTGTTTCAGAAGGCACTGGGAACCGAACCTGGGATGAATCCAGGACCTCCCATATGGGAGATGGGATCTCAACTGCTTGAGCCATATCTGCTCCTCTGTACAGCCACTTTGGAAAACAGTTTGGCATTTTCTCACGAATTTGCATTTCCTACAACTCAGCATTTCTTGATTTTTATAAGTATACCTTCTAGAAAAGTTCTTGTACACATTTACATGAACAGGAATATTTGTAGCAGTATTGTTCCTAAGTGCAAAAAGTTTGAAACTACTTGAATACCCAGCAACAAGAGAATGGTTAACTAAATTGCGGTGTCCATATAAAATAAAATATTACTGAACAGGAAAAATGAATCAATTATGATGGCCAAAAAGGGTGAATTTTATTTGAGTAAAAAATGGAAGTTGCAGAATTCTAGGTATAGCACTATACTATTTTTATAATGCTCAAATCTCTGCCCCCCCCCCGCCAATAATATATATATATATCAATACCAGGGATTGAACCCAGGACCTTGTACATGGGAAGCAGGTGTTCAACCACTGAGCTAAATCTGCTCCCCAATGAGATTTGTCTTTTTTTCCACTTATTTGCTCGCTTGTATTTAGGAGGTATGGGGGATTGAACCCAGGACCTCGTACATGGGACGCAGGCGCTCAACCATTTGAACTACTTCTGTTCCTGAACAATATATTTTTATCATCTGTGTTTGTTAAACTATTTTTAAAGCAGATAAATGAAAAACTCAAAATTTAGGAGCCTGGTTACCTTGGAGAAAAGGCAGTAAGATAGGCTAGGGAAGGTGCACAAGGTAGAATGGCCAAGGTATTCTCGTTCTTAAGTTGAATGATGGGTTCAGGGGAATTTGTTTTATCATGCTTTACAACTTCCATGTTTCACGGATTTTTTTTTTTTTTTTCAAGTTTTACAAACATAACTGTATTTTCCCTCTATCTCACGTCAAATTACATTTCCAGCTTCTTTCCTGATCACAAGCCTTAGGGGTCAATGAAACTTCCCAAACACACATTTTCCATTTACACAGATTGTTCCCTTCACCTCCAATTTCTCTTCTCTCCTCTTGCTCCCCAGTGTCCACATGTCCAAAGCTTACCTCTCCTTCCTGCATCAACTTGGCACAGAGACTTTTCTAATTCCCTTAAAGGATAGAAATGACTACCTATTCTGAGGTTCCAGATTATTTTGTGCTTACTTTGTTAACTGATGTAACAAATTATGTTTTAATTTTGGGCAAAATGATACAGATCTCAGTCAGAATCCCTTCCTCAGGGAGCTCTCAGTCTAGAGGAGAGGAGAGGTAAGAAAACAGATTATTACAACTGTGAGAAAAATGTTCTGATAAAAAAGAGATACCTGACCTTAACATAAAGGGTCAGAGAGAGCTTCCTGAGGATGATAAGATCTTTTATCAATTCAGTTGATAAAAGAGTTAACCAGGCAAAAATTATGGCAAAGTGTGTTACAGGTAGAAAAATTCTTTAGTTTTTAGTTTGTCATCTCTCTGGAGATGCCTTTCCCAGCTAACTACTCTAAAATGAGTATCAACCCCCTCCCAACATGCATACCCTATATCCACTTTCTTTCAAAACATCCTATTTCAAAGCAAGCAAATTCCAATGTGTAATTATAGATTTGTTTTTCATTGATTTGTCTCCCGAATCAGACAAGAGTAGGAACTATAGCTATGCTGTTCACTGCTTTATATCCAGCACCTAGCACAGTACTTTGCACATAGTACATATTCAATAAACAGTTGTTGAATCATTACTGACGTTGCAAAAAATGTGAAGGTTTGGAAATGCTGTGCAGCTTATTGGATTAAAGGAACACTACATAGTTTACTGAGAATGGAACATAGGAATAGTGGATGAGTGGGAAGTAGAGCAGAGTGAGGCTGAGAGGTTGCCAGAGGCTGGATCACAAATGGATTTTATGTCTTCCTAAGAAGCTTGGATTTAATTTTGAGGGCAATGGATAAAAACTAAAAAAAATTAAGCTAGTGGGTGGTGGGTTTTGTGACATGATCACATTTGTGCCTAACAAAGATTAGAGAATAAACTGCAATGCAGGTAAGATGGACATTCAGGGAGTTGTTGAGGTGACCCCACTGAGAAAGCAATGAGGGCCTGAATTGTGGCTGTACATTGGGAAGAAGAAGAGGGAATGATGTGAGAGTTATTAGATACAGAGGGTAACAGGGGTAGAGTATGGGATGAAGAGGAATTAGGAACAATGCCTAGGGGGGTTTGGTTCGGGCAACTCTTTGTTTATTGAAACAATAATCAACATAGAGATTAAAGGGACCAAATTTGGGTGGGGAAGGTTGAGATTATGAATTATTATGGATACTCTGAGTTTCTATTGCCCTGTGGACTTTTGGATGGAGTTATCCAACAGGCTTATTAGAACCGAGGAGAGAAAGCTGATCTTAAAATGTAGATTTTTGATATCTTCAAAATAATAATTTAATTGAAGTCCTGGGTATGGATGAGATTATTCAAAAAGAAATGAGAAATAAGAAAAATGATAATATGGAAACCTAGAGAAGATTAATATTTTCCCCTAGAAGTATATCATAGTCAATAGTTTACGAGTTTATAAACAAGTCAAGTATGATAAGGACTTAAAAGTAACTATTGGGGGAAGCGGCTGTGGCTCAATCAGTAGGGCTCCCGTTTACCATATGGGAGGCCCTGGGTTTGGTTCCCGGGGCCTCCTGGTGAAGGCAAGCCCGCCCGCACGGCGTGGTTAGCTGACCCAGCGAGCACAAGCAGCAAGGGGGGGATAAATGAATAAATAAATAAAATCTTTAAAAAAAAAAAAAAAAAAAAGTAACTATTGGATTTAACAAAGAAATCATTTGTAATCTTACTAAAATTAATTTAACTGATACAATAGGAACAGAGTCTAATTGCATTGAGCTCAGCAAGATGAATGGAAGATGAGCAGAGGAAACCTTTATTTTCAGCCATTTGATTGAGAGGAAAGAAAACAGAAGCAGCTAAAGAGGGAGTACTGAGTTTAAGCACGGTTTCCTTTTTGACAGATTATAGTCATTTAGTCCTTAAGAACAGAGGTTCTGCCAAATAGTCCTTATCTTCCATTTTGTGTCTTGTATATTGGAGGTTATTAAAATGAATATTGTGTCAAAAGGAGCTTCAAGTCTGCTAGAGTCAAAGATAAGTAAAGAACACTGGTTCCAAAGCTCCAGTGACTTTTGAATAACATACCATCTATGTCATTCACTATTACCCCTTCTAAGTTTAGGGAATATCACAAGTTGACTTTTCATCTAGCCTCCAAGGAACTTGGAGATGGTCCTCTAACCATATTTAACAAGCATCAGGAAATGGGTTAAATGTTAGCAGGGATGACCAAAGAGGTAAACTTACTTACTTTGACTCTTTTCCACTTGTGTCCACATCATCATAGATCATAATTTCTTGAGACCTAAGTTCTAGAGATAAGATAGGATCAGAATAGACATATTACTAGGTATGGTTTATAAAATCTCTGGCCTTCCAAATTATACAGTCACCTAATTACCTAGATGAGTGCCCAAACTTATTTTACTAAAATCTGGTCATAGAATACAGATAGACTAGAAGGATCAAAGAACAAAAAGATTCTCCATTTGGAAAGAAATTCAGCTGAGGGATTAAAAAAACAGTGAGCTGTCCAAGTATCTCAAACATATATATGCATTTATAGCAATTTGATTTCATGTAGATTTCCAAAAGAATATGAGTTGTGAAAGAATCATTTCCAGATCCAACAGTCATCTTCCTAAAGATGATGTACTACTAGAAAAATGAGGGACTTTTCTTACTTCCTAGAGGGAAAAACAGTTAAATAGAATATTAATATTTACTTTTCCTTCCATGATTACTTCAAAATATTAGAAACTGGTCCTTTATAATTATTGTTCATAGAATTGGATCTGACAGTATACAATCATAATTAGGCATTTTAGGTTTAAGATTTCCTCATTCCTTGGTGCTCTTCAAGAATTCCATGATTTTCAGGTGATTTATTTCTCGAACAACTTTGAGATCTTCTGGCACACTTATTCATAAGCATTAATATTGCTTTAATTGTTTTCTTTAATACCTTTAAATTTGGATGAGGTACAATGCATGCCTATTCTAAGTTTCTGAGTTGGCTTTTTTTTTTTTTTTTTTTTTTAAAAAAGACACAGACCAAGGACATATTGGGAGACCTATGATTTTACCAGGTACATATAATTTTTGTTAGTTCAGCAAATTCATATTTGTAGAATATTTTATACATTTGGATTGCCAAGTCAGAATGGAATCAAAGTAACCACCATGACTGGATCCCATAAACAAAGACAACAAAAAACAAAGCCCGCTTTTTTTGACAACTTTTATTTTCTAAACATGTGTAGAGAGTGTACTCTATGTCAGGCACTATGCTAATTTATGCACTACTCTTTTAATGGCAATGCAAACAATATTCCTATGACCCACTCTTGATTCAGTTGGTGTATACTGCAATGTGATCATGTTCAACTTATTCTTTATTAGGGTGATCTAGCTATCAAATCTTCACGAGGCTTGTGGTATATGTAAAAAGCATGAGCTTTGTAATCAGAGAGACTTGGGTACAAATACCAGAACACTCAACTATAGGCTATGCCTACAGCCTCTCTACAAAGGGATAGTGACATCTATTTTACTGGGTTTTTAAGAATGGAGCATCTACCACAGGGCCTGATATATAGTAGGCACTTGAGAAATGTTACCTTCCCTAAAGTATGAAACACTGTCCTAAAATAATATATCTTCTTGGATGTTGATATATTGACTTTTCCTCAAATGTAGGCATGCAGGGAGGAGGACCACTTGTCTTTCCCTGTCCCTGAATGTAACAATGCTGAGTAGTTCTGTGTCAGTAATAAGCAAATACTACTTACCTATATCAGGCAGTGAAAAGGAAAATGCACTGTTGATTGACAAAAGACACAAAGGGTTAAGGAGGAAAGACATGTTCAGAATGATTAACTGATGCATCTCAACATATTCATGAGTAGGTGCCTCAATTCAGACGGGCTTCTAGGCAAAATATGAAGCACACCTCTCCTGCAGCTTTGTCCTCATCACCTCCCACCATTCTTTAATGAATGTATTTACCCTAAGCACCTGCCCTTATCCTCTTTTCTCAATTGGAAACAACCTCCCGTTGTACCAAAGCCCAGCCTTTCTCCATCCTCAGGATCCTAATTCTACCCTCTAATCTTCCAAGATGCCAACCAGATACATCCAACTTGGGATAAGTATTGGCACGAGAGGAAAAACCCTATAGATTAATTAACTGGGACTGCCTGGAGACACTGCTTCCTGCCCATGTTGTCTAAGCCAAAGGGGTGACTTAAGATGTGAATTCCAAACCAGGCAGAAAGGGAAAATGGAAAATTGCTAAGTGGGTGAGAACATTTGGCTCAGGTAGATTGTTTGTTGCTCCTCAAATCTCACAATTAAGGAGATCACATGGAAGGAAGAGTGATGTGGTAGAAAAACAAAAAGAAAAACCCATGTATTTTAAGCATTTTGTTTAAGTTCAGACCCACTAATTTTAGAGAACCTACCATGGACCAGGCCCAGTACCAGGTACTGGGTATATCAAAATGATCAAACACAGTCTGAGCTTTAGTAGTGAGAGAGAGAAAAATAAATGATTATGACACTCTGTGATAAGAACATAATAAAGGAATATCTAGAGGAAGAGCACTTTAAGGAAGATAAGTTAACCATTTTCTAGGCCTCAGTTCCTTCATTTCTAAAACTAATACCAGCAACTTTCTTTATAGGGTTACTATTAGGATTGAATGAGCATCCCTAAATTAATATGCCCGGGCAGGTTACTGTCTGTAAGACCAGAAAAGCTGTCAGGTTTATGATATGCAAGAAAAGGTAGAAAAAAAAGAAAAAAGTTATGGGAGTCAGAGCTGAATATGACTCTCAGTTCTGACACTCACCTGCTATGTAACTTTGGGCAAATCACATAACTTTTCAAAGTCTTAATTTTTCATCTGTAAAAAGGAGATCCAAGTTTCTGCCTCAGAGGGTTAGTGTGAGGATTAGAGAGAACACATGTGAAGTACTTAATGTACTTTCTTCCCTCAACACCTAGTTAGCACATATCCTTCAGCTCTCTACTCAAGGATCACTTGCTCAAGGAAGCCTTTCTTAACACAGTCCCCTTCCTCCATTTTAATCTGGGTCATGGTCCTGGAAGCTCCTGGTTAAACTTAGAAACTGAGACCACAAAAAACTATAATGAAATTTCCTTCCTCTAAATCATTTATTCATTCAACAGATATTTATTGAAATGCCTGCTATGCTAGATGCTAGAGAGACAGCAGTAGACAGTCAAAATCCTTGCCCTAGTGGAATTAGAGTCTAGGGGGAATGAGGCAACTGAAAACAAGCAAGGATATTTATGGAATGTCATTTAAGGAAATAGATGGTGATAAGTGCTGTGGAGAAAAGCAGAACAAGGTAAGGGGGAGGGTTGGAGGTGGGGATTGGTTTGCCATTTTAAAGGACGGTCAGGGAAAGCTATAAGGTGATGTTTGAGACCTGAAGATAGTAAGGGAGTATAAAAGTATTTATTTGCCATGGAAAGAGATTGGATATTTCTTCTATAAGTTGTAAGGAATTGCTGAAAATTTTTGAGGAAAAGAAATCAGATTAGCATTTTAAAAAATTATATGCTCACCTGGATCAAATTTTTAAGGGGATGCATGGTATTGTGCCAAATAATTTCTGTCAGAAAAGCCATCTGACCTCCCCACGCCAGGGTCTGCCTTAGTGCATAGGAGTTACTGACGGATGGAAGTAAACTCCCTCTTCCTCCATAGTCAATACTACGACTGATAAACCCTGAATTCTCTTGGATCTCTTGGTAGATCCAGATCCAAAAGACAAGTGGACTTAAAGTCACAAAATTCTGAAGTTCTCTAAATGAAAAGAACTTCAAGGTATTATAACATATTTCCATCTTAACTTACATAATGACCTTGGGCAAATTATCTCACCTGCTTTCCATTTCCTGATTTATATATACTTATACCTATATCTATGTATATTAAAGAAAGAAATGCCTTCAGAAACTACCTAGGCCCCCTCCATTGTATACATGAGGGAACTGAGGCCCTTGGTGTGAAAAAAGAAAGTGATTTGTTCACGGGTGGACACTGAATAAATTACAGAACTGAGACGAGACTCTAGAAACCAGGCCTCCCATCTCTTTCCACTGCTGTTGAATTTGCAACCTCCCAAAAGACTGGAAGTTAGCCTAGGTGATCTTGGAGAGAGTCTTCAAGGTCTAAGACTTTGGAAGTCATCTTTCTTCTCCACATATTGTTTTTCTCAAGAGAGACAAATTAGAATAAATTCACTTGTAGGGCTAAGAAAACATAAAAGGATATAATTAATCACATAACAGTTATAACAAGAGAGGTATATTCCTTGATTATTGTCCATAGGGATATATGCTGAAGATGATAAGGAAAGTTTCTTTTCTGGAATTTTCTTAGTGAACATTTTCCTTCTACCCTTGTTCACAACCTTTACTCATCAATTATTTTCCAAAATGGATGTCACTTTTCCATTAGTATGTATAGGTATGGTTAGCACAAAGGAGGCAGATGATAACCATGACCTGTATGCTTTAGTTTCTCATACTCCTGCACTGTCACTGAGAACATCAAGCTGTGTAACAACCAGGCCAACACTGTTAACTCTCTCCTGGAAAGAGACATAAAAAGAATTTTTTACCTTAAATTTTCTTTAGACTTGTCTTTCTTCATTTTAAATCTATCTGTTTCTTTCTTGAAGAATCGCCGCAATCTTTTAAGTGCTTCTTTTCCATCCAAACTAAGAGGAATCAGAGGATATAACATGGCGTTTGAAAGAGTACTAGAAATGGAAAGTTGTTGTATTAAAAAGGACTAGGCTTCATTTTCATTTCCAAAACACAGTCCACTCAAAGAAGAACAAGGAAGTGTCTTAACTTTGCTTTCCCTCTTAGTTTAGAGTCAGATATGAAATAGAAAACAACAGTGAGCTATGAAGGGAGTAATTATATTTTAATACAAATTTTCATCTCCCCCAAATGGTCTCCAGTTTGCAGAATTTATGGAGTAAAGCCTTTCTTTTAGAGGAAAAGATGACTCAGGGCAGCATACTTTACAAATTATATTAGGAATACATTGGAATGGCTGTAGCTCAAGTGGCTGAGCACGTTTCCCATGTACGAGGTCCTGGGCTCATTCCCAGTATCCTAAAAATAAATAATAAATAAACTACATTATAGGAATTCCTGGCTCCTGAAATTCATGTCACTTATTTTTATTTTACTAAATTATAATACAACAGTGATAATACGGACCAGTTGACTGTCCAATTGATAATTAAAATTCTTCCTCATATTGTATGCTTTTATTCCTGTGTGTGTGGAGAGGGCAGGGACTTATACACCTACATCATCCGGCTGTCCAGCATGCCTAGCCCAGGATCTCCTCTTTTTCCTTCAGCCCCTAAACTCCTTATTTTGCCCATTGCTGTTTTCCTTTCCACAATGTGCCCTTAATAGCTAAAGATGAAGTTTATTAGGGCAATAAATTCTGCAAATTAGAGACCATTTAGGAGAGATGAAAGTTTGTATTGAATTACAATTACTCCACCTTCAGAGATGACTGGTATTTGCTACTTGATAGATATTCTTCATTTGAACACATAATATTCTTGTTAACACCGAATTACTAGATATTAAATTGAACCCAAATACTAGAGACAACTTTACTAACTTGCAAAGACACAGGTAAGTCATAACCATTGACTCGATCCTGAGAAGCAACTATAGAATTGAAGCAAATTTTGTTGATATTGTTTACTTCTTCATTCTCACTTGTTTCCTAACACAATATCAAAGTCTGCTACTCATGGAGATGAACATTAGCTCAGAAGAGAAAGCAATGTGGTTTAAAATTTATAGCATATGGTTGTACACAATTATAAGTACCCTACTTTTCACAGTTTGGCATTACAATAGCTTTTCACCATTCTCTCATGCGAATCTTCCATAAAGGATGAAGGTAGGTAGGGGTAAATGGGGGCGTTTCTTAAATGCTGGTTTTCCTAGACCTACAAGGAAATACTGTTAGCTACAAAGGCAAGAAAGAGAGGGACTCTCACTCTATCTTTGGGTAGTTGCTCTTTGTTTTGTAGACATCTTCATATGTTTCTTCACCATTTTCTTCTGAAATTAAGAAAGACTTGTTTTCATTTATTATATAATGGCAATAGTTCAGATTCATATTTAATAAAATAATGAATTGATATGTACCAAGTGCTAGGCATGTTGATCTTTTATTTGCTAAACTAAGAAACAATAAAATAAAAACTATTTTATACATAAAACTATTTTATACATAAGCACAGTTTTTACAACCGTATGGTGAAAGTAATTAAATCTCTATAAAAGCATGTATAAAGGAAAATAAGATTCTTTTCTATCCCCGATTCCAAGTCTGATCTGATTTAATCAAAGAAAGTTGGCTTATCAACAGAATCCTTCTGTTGATAGATAGAAATATCTGTTCAAGTCCCTGTTTTCACTTTCCTAGAAATAAACCCAGAAGTGAGAATGCCAGGTCATATGGTAATTCTATATTTAACATTCTGAAGAACCACCAAACTGCTTTCCACAGGGCTACACCAGTCAGAGTCTACTCAGCATCAGACATTGTGCTGAATGTTGGGGAAACAATGGAGAACCAGACACATCTTGAAAAAACTCTGTCTTCATAGCATGGCTATAGCCTAGTCCAACACATAAACTTAATATACACAGATATTCTTTGAGTTTACCCTGGCAACATGGTCTACTGGAAAGAAGGTTGGATTAAAAGTTAAGATTTTCAGGTTCAAAATTTGGCTCTAACACATAGTGAGTTTAGGGGAGTCACTTAACTTCTCTGAACCTCAGTTTACTTTTAAAAATTAGGGTACTGGGTTTGATGATCTCTAAGGTTACTTCTCCATCTAAAATTCTGGGATTTTATAAAGGACAAAAACACCCAGAATAGAATTTGACTAGTCTTCCTGCATTGTTTTTTTTCATTCATTCATTTTAAAACATGCATTCTTAAAATATCTAACATATTTGTGGCATTATGCTAGGTTCGGAGAAAATGGTAAATGTAAAGAAGGTAACAGTCTAGGAGGAAAGACAATTATTAATGAAAGAATCATGTAAATAAATATAAAATTACAAAAGTGACAGATACTCTAAAAAAGAGGTCCAAGGTATTATGAGATTGATCCCTTTTTAGGAGAATGTTCCCTGGGGGAAAATGATTGATCTGAGATTGAAGAAAGACAAACATTAATTTAGACAAGGAGGCACAGGGGTGGGATGGTAAGGAATGCCTCTTCCAGGAAGAGGGAGTATCATATGCAAAGACCCTATATTAGGAGCTCGGCAAATCAGAGGAACTGAAAGGTCAGCACGACTGGATCTCAGAAAGGAAGGCTGAGAATAGGGTGAGATAGGCAGGTAGGAGCAGACCACTCAAAGCCTTCTAGGCCACGTTAAGGTCGATCTGAAAAGCACTGGAAAACCCTACCTCACACCCACCTGAGTGGCTATTTTTTAAAAAATAGAAAATAACAAGTGCTGGCAAGGATGCAGAGAAATAGAAGCCCTCGTATATTGTTGGTGGGTATGCAAAACTGGTGTAGCCCTGTGGAAAACAGTTTGGTGGTTCTTCAGAATGTTAAGTACAGAATTACCATATGGCCTCACATTCCCACTTCTAGGTTTATTTCTAGGAAAGTGAAAACAGGGACTTGAACAGATATCTGTACACCAATATTCATGGCAGCATTATTCATAATAGCCATAAGGTAGAAGCAATCATCCATCAATGGATGACTGGATAAATAAAATGTGGTTATACATGCAAAGGAATATTACTCAGCTGTAAAAAGGAATGAAGTTCTGACACATGCTACAACATGGATGAACTTGGAAGACATGTTGAATGACATAAGCCAGACACAAAAGGACACATATTGTATGATTACACTTATATGAAATAACTAGAATATGAAAATTCATAAAGACAGAAAATAGAATACAGGTTATTTGGAGCTAATGCATAATGGGTACAGGGTTTCTGTTTGGGATGATGGAAATGTTTTGATAATGGATGGTAGTGAGGGTAGCACAACATTTGAATTTGATTAATCCCACTGAATTGCATGCTAGGTTGATATGGGATATTTTATGTTGTATATGTGCTTCCACAATTAAAAGAAAAAGAGACTAAAGAGACAATAATAACCCTAATACATGATTCTGAACTGGTACTAATAATGGAAAAGAAAATGCCCAAAAGGACATTGGAGCAATTGAAAAACTTGTAATACAGAGAGTATGCTTTATATCAATGTTAAAGTTCTTAAACTTGATAACAGTACTTAAAGTCGTTACATAAGTGAATATCCTTGTTCTTAGGAAATATTAAATGTTAAAGGAATATGATGTATACAACCTACCAAATGTTTAGAAGATGATAGATAGATAGATAGAATGATTTAACAAATGTTGCAAAATGTTAAAAGTTGGTACATCTGGGTGTCTGGTGGGGGTGCATTGGAGTTCTCTGTATTGGTATTATATTATGTTTGCAACTGTCCTTTAATATGAAATTATTTCAAAATAAAAAGTTAATTAAAAAAACATTTAGAAGCCATGAAAATGTTTTAAGCAAAAAACAGTCTTGTATTGTGAAAAGATCGGGAAGGTAGCAATTTTCCAGTGAAGTACTTGTGTTTTGTTTTGCTTTTAAACACAAGAACCCCACAACCAGCACCTTCAGCCCCATAATTCTAAATGCATTTATTAGCACATAACTTTGGACCTCTTCTCTTAGCTCATCATCCCCCCAAATAACTGGTATTAATAAAAGTACGAATATATAAAAGACGCATCACTAATCAGCCACAGAACACTCAGCAATTCCTACTGGAGAAATGTCTGCTGATACTTACCACTATCTGAAGCAAAAGAGTTAGATAATTCTGACTTTGGTCTGTGGGCAGAAAAGATATAAGGACCATCAACTGTTAGATTTTACCTTTATAGTATCATCAAATTCATTTTGCTGAAGGGCTGGGATGTACTTACAGCTCTTCCCGGGAGTACTCGACATCGTCATACATCTCTGCAGTGGAACTCTGTTTAAAGGCTCCTTGTACTGGGGTTTCTTTAGTTGCCTCTAATGCCTCTGCATTCCCACCTGCAGGCAAAACAGAGAACCCCTCTGAAGAACATCTCATCAGCTGCTATTGTAAATGCATCATAAACAGAACTGGCAATGGAAGCAACAATAGGAAAAGGCAGATTAGATATGCTAAATTGGATTATAAAGTTTGTATGTATGACCCTTGGACAGGCCATTTTACCTTGCAGAGCCTCACTTCCAATTCTCTGAAGTTAGGGACAATGATAACAATACCTGCACTCATGTGGTTGTGGCAAGGATTAAATATGAATTTATGAAGGGTGCTGGTTACCTGGTTAACCAGTCATTCCTCTCTCTTCTTTGATGGTTCCTCCTCTAATCCCTGACTCAAATGTTGAAGTCCTCTAGGTTAAAGCCCTCAGGCTTCTCTATTCTACATGTAGATAAGCTTATCCAGTCATGTGGCATTTTTTCTTAAAGCAAAATTTCTTAGTCAAGTTGATTGAGCACATGTGAGCATTTATTACTCATTAACAATGGAATTAGCCAGAAGATAGTATGATGGGTTGAAAAATGTATAGGGGATTGTTTGGACAAGTAACTAGCCTGCTAAATGCAGCTGTTGACTTATTTTACAGAGCTATAAACTTTTCACAACTATAAAATTACCACCTCTTTATCAGTTAACATGGGTTAATATCTAGGGCATGGGTGATTCAGAACCATGTTCAGATATAAACTATTAATCAGAAATAAGTAATACATCTGAGAAGACAACAATAAGCAAATTGATTTGTCTATTAATAAAATTAACCAAGCAACAAGATTTTAACCTCTGACAAGGAGTCAATTAGCATATAGACCCCAAACCGCTACAGGACCTGAGGTATGAGGTCTTAGGTTTCCTCAAGGAGTTACCAATCCATTTCTCCAGCACAAAACAAAGAAGCTGAACCCACCGTTTGCTTAATTCTTAGTCTGGGACAACTTTTTCTGTCTTATCATTCCTTTTGGCTGAGGCAAATGCAAAAGTTGATGGCTATATTTTAAAAACACAGATGACTCCCAAATTTACATCTCCAACCTACACATCGCCCATGAACTCTAGATACTCCAACTGCCTGCACACCATTTCCACCTAGTTGTCTAAACATATCATGTTCAAAACCAAACTTTCAGTTTCTCTCTGAAAACTTGTGGTTCCTGAAGTCTGCCCCTTCTCAGTAGAAAGTGGCAAGTCCATCTTTTCAGATGCTCAGACCCCAAACCCTGGAAATATCCTTGGCTCCTCTCTCAGCTCCCACCTCCAATCGACAACCATCCATCAACTCTACTTTAAATTATATCCTGAATCTAAACACAACTCTACCATGGTACCCTGGTTCAGTCCACCACCATCTGTCATCTAAATTATTCCAATAACCCTGTAATAGGTCTCACAGCTCTGGAGGCTAGAAGTATGAAATCAAGATATTGGTAGGGCCATGCAGTCTCTGAAACCTGTAGGTTGAGGATCCTTCTTTGCCTCTTCCTAGCTCACTGGCAATCCTTGGCTTGCATCTGAAGCACTTCAATCTCTACCTCCGTCGTCATATGGTATTTTCCCCTCATAACTGTCTCTTCTTCTCTTCTTGTAAGGACACCAGTCATATTGGTCCTACTCCAGTATGACCTCATCTTAATTTAACTAATTCTATCTGCAAAGACCCTATGTCCAAACAAGGTCACATTCTGAGGTACTGGGGATTTGGATTTCAACATATCTTTCCGGGGGACACAATTCAACACATAACACACATGAAACTAAGGAAATTTCCCAAGGTCACAGGATTAGGATATAGTGGCCAGAAAGGCCTACCTCTAAAACCTAATAAGGAAATGTAGTCATTCTACTGTTGTTTAAGTTTCATGGACTCAAAGGAGCAAGGAATTGTGATCCCTGGAGAGATGGAAAGAGAAGAATGGACTGAAGGTAAGGGAAGCCTCAGAAGAATTGACTTTTGAGATAGTTCCTAAAGGATGAAATAGGATGTCAGTATATAGAGAGTGGGGATAAAGGCACTCCAGATAAAGAAAAGAGACCAAGCAAAATTATAGAGGCACTTAAGCCCATGTCATGGTCAATAAACTGAAAACAGAGCAGAGGATATGCAGAGAAAGAAGCATGTGCCTTGGTTGAGGTCAGCTAGGCTGAAGGCAGATTCTGAGGGGCCTTGAGTCTATCCTATGATCCCTGGCAGTTTAATCTTTGTATAGTTCTCAGTGCAATACATTATGGAATGTCAGTGGCTTGCCATGGCTTATGAGATAGAGTAGATATCTATTTTATTTGTCTACCCAGGAACTACATTTTTTTTCCTGATAATAACCTTCTTATTTTTCTAAGGGAATCTTCCTTCACTCTGATTTTATATAATTTGTGTAGAACTGACTCTACCCCCAGCCCCATGGATGAATTTATGACAAGGGTAGAATTTACCTGAAAATGGAATCATCCCAGAAGGAAGCAAAGCTAGGAGTAGAAAAGTGAGTCCTTGTAATATGGTTTGTGTCCCTGGATCTAGCCATAATTAGACTTTCAGTTAAGTGAATCCTTTTTCCTTTTTTTTGCTTAACATAGTATGATTTGGTTACTGTTAGTTACAATCAAGAGTGGTGACTAACCTGAAGGTAAATTGCAACATATGATACCATATTATATCATCAGTGTGCCAATTACTTGGGCCTATGAAAGACAGCAGGAGCTGGTAGATATAAAAAGAAAGGAATACATATTTGCTGAGTATCCACTGTGTGACATACTGTCAGATTTGGTCCTCATAAAACCCCTGTGAGATCCATTTTGTGATCCCCTCCATAAATGAAGAAATTGAGCTACAGGAATATGAAGTTATTTGCACAAAACTAGTAAGTATTAGAGCCTGATTAGAACTCAAGTCTTATGCTTCTAAATCCAGTGCTCTTTCTATTACTGCAAAGCTGTCTCAATAGGGCAAGTTACTTAGTACATAATTGATATTCAATAAATATTTCTAAAATAAATTAAAATCTTGATCATGCTCAGCTTTAAAATATTTTGTTAAAGGAAAAGAGGACTGGGAAGGAATGCAACTTACAGTGGCCTTGGGAGTACCTGGTCAGCTTCGAGCCCTCAGGGCAGGCTTTTGTCTGAATAACAGCAATGCTCCTGCTATCTCTATGGACTCTTGTCTTGTGGATTTTTCCAGGCGTCCCTTCACAGGCACCCACCTAAACACATGTAACAGGGCAGGTATGTAGGACTCTGATTTATCCATTCAGTCCTTTTCTCACTCATGCTGTTCTTCACTCTTCATTCATTCTTCATGTGTAGCAAACAGTATTTATTTAATGCTGTCTTACTCTGCTAGACACTAAGTTTCACGAGTGTGCATACCATGTCTATTTTGTTCACCTCTGAATAGCCAATGAATGCCTGGCACAGAAGCAGGCCCTCAGGAAGCAGTCAGGATATAACATAAAACATCGATTGCAGAGTAGGCTCTGTATAGATTCTCTCTCGCTTAATCTTCATGATACCCCATGAGGAAAATATCATTAGTCATATTGTTAAGGAGTTTAGGGAGATTAAATAACCTGTAGCGGTCCCACAACTAGCAGTCTACTGTGCCCTTGACCACTAAGGGATGCTGTGCACTCCTTATCCTCTCCTTCCTTTTGCCTGCCCTTTCATCTTTCCACCCACAGCACTTCTGTCCCTTCTAGCTTCTTTCCACACCCCCCTTCCCTGCAGCATTTACCAAATATGTATCAAAGGCAAGACAACATTCTAAGCCCTGGGGGTAGAGAGAGACAATGGACACGATGGCTAAAACACTGCATGGAGACACTACAAGCAAACAATTACGGTAGTGTGGTTAAGTGTCATTTATAGGAGTACTGCTGATTGAGATGGAAACAGAGGAGGGGGAGGATGGTTCTGCTGGCTGGGAAACAGGATTGGGGAAAACTTTGAAGAGCAGGTTTTATTAAACTGCATGTAAAATTATAAGTAAAAGATGGATAGAAGATATGAAAGAATACTTGGAAGACTAGACAGCAGGAGCAAAGGTATGGGGCAACTGGAGAAGTGTTAGTGTCCTCAGAAGGAGAGCGTGGAGGCTGCTCATGAGGGGAGAGTTGAAGGGATAGGGGGAGAAAAGAGAAGATGAGGCAGAAAGGATAGGACAGAATGGGGCCGAGTTAGGAAGATGTCTCTCATGCAAGGCAAAGAGTGCAGGCTGTATTTCATAATCACAGCGAACCAGGCGAGGGTAGAACATGATGAGCTTTGTATTTCAGAAAGATCTGGACTGACTGACAGAAGAGACACTGAAGACAGAGGGAAGATTTATAACGTTTCTGGCCATCTAAATGTTTTCTAATTATAAAGTGAAAATGGGAGCAGGGATTACTGTCCTTGCCACTAAAGCAGAGTGGACATGGGGTTAACTGTGCTAATACATCTGGAAGGGCTTGGAAAAAGCTAATGTAATTAAAGATATAAGGTGTGGGTTATCCTGTGTTCTTTGTGGGATCTGGTGCAAACTGAGGAGAATAAGAGGAGAGGCATTCTTTTAAGTCACACAGCTAGGAATGAATTTTTTTTTTTTTTTTTAACAGGGAAAATGACAAGGAAGCATAGGAATTAATATTTTACATAAATTTAGTCACAACCACCCTTCAATATAGTCCCCTAAGGATTCTCCTTTGGGATGTTCTCTAGAGTCAGCATGAATAACAATGAATAATATATCTACTGACTTATAATTTCTAGTTGACCCAAAATAGCACTGCCAGATAGAATGCCCACCTCATTTTCCTAACATCTTCCAAGTAACTTAATTTCTAAAATGCAAACCCATCTCATAAAAGAGGACACATGTCCCTTTAGTAGCCTGATCCCAAACCTGGCTCATGTCATACAGCCATCATGGAAGAAGAGCAGGCCCTGCTTTTGCTCTTGCACAGTCTCATTCCTCATGCTCCCCTTCTGCCTTGCTCATAGGCCCCAATTGACTCTTCCTCATTGCTGGTCTCATCACCCATTTACGGCCGTGCTAATACCCCATGAACTAGACACCCGGCGCCGCTTCCCTGGCTCTGATCCCTGTCTTTCCTGATTAATGACTTACTCCGCCTTTGAATTACATGGTTGCTTGCTACTCTGTGTAAACACCTGACTGGGTCCCGCCTGGCCTCTGGACCTATACACCAGGGCAGGGTCACCCTGCTGCCTGCTGTTTGATTTACACCAGCCCTGCAGATGGCACTGGGACAATATGGTTTTAAAAGAATAGAGCAGAACAAATCTCAAATGGGTATCCTAGAATGTTTTGAGCACTGGCAGTAGCCCAGGTGATGTCTATTGTTTAAGCCTCCCACCATGCTAACTACTTTGAAGGGAAGAGTAGCAATTGGACATGGGCACACACACACATGCATATAATATTAATCAAATCAACAGCAAAGCATTTCATTTTCATGGTAGCTAATGGCTTACAAAGCACTTTCAATTACATTAATTTATCTTCACAAACTAGATTGAATTAGGGTAAGAGTGGGGGTGGTAACTGGGTAGGGATTATTTATTCTCACTTTACAGATGAGATGGCCATCCAGCTCAGAGGCTAAGTCACTGTCTAAGCAGGGCCCTAGGGTGCAGAGAAGAGGAACTCACTCTAGAGCAGGGGTTCTTAATAAGGGGTCCATGAGCTTAAATTAAAAAAAAAAAAAACATGTTCTTGTAGGGAGGTGTTGGTGCGGGTGTGATATATTTAGTAAATAATACACAGAATAGTGTGGACTTAGTAAGGGGTCCATGGAACAACAGAGGTTAAGAAGCCCTGCTCTAGAGGCATACAAGGCAGGGCTGGCACCTGAGAGGGAGGGCCTCCTCAAATCTTGCATCTGGGGCACCTCACTTACCTCACCCTAGTCTCAGCTCTGCCTCTATGGCCTCATGGCAAATAAGGAGAAAATCTGGGGCTAGAGCTCAGTGTTACTGTTACATTCATTTTCTCAGTTAAATGTCCAGCACTCATTGCACCTTCTGACTCTGTCTCTCTGGAGAGCTGCATGTCTCAGCCTCTAGAAAGTCATCCCCATGTACTGTTTGGCCAGGAACCCTGGAACACAGATACCTTGAGGAGATGGTTTAAATGTGGATCCTTTTCTGTTTTTTGAGGTTCCAATTCATGTGGCTCTTTTTCATTCATTTTTTTATCTTCATCTTCATGTTTAGGGCTAAAACATGAAGAGATACAAGGGAAAAAATGAAGCTTAGAGTGTGTACAGGATAGTACACTGCTCAATTCTAAATGAAATAAATGGGGAAAATGAATTTAAGCAGACATGAATCCCCCACCCCATCCCTCCCTTTTTTTTTTTTAAAGATGAGGAGACTGCGATCAGACCAACCATATAGATAGCTGCCCAGAGCTTCTGTCTGCTCCAATCAGTGCCAATTCCGGCTTAAAATCTTCCAGTGACTCCTCACTGCCAGAAAGATAAAATATTATTTGCCATCATGATCTGCTCCTCATCCCCACTTTTGCTTGATCTAGTCTAGACTCTCATAATTCCCCAAACCTGCCATCCATTCTGAGCAACCCTTTATTTGCTGTTTCCTTTGTCAGACATACCCTCCACACCTTATACCGTTGGCAGAAACAGCAGCTTTCTTGACTTGTCTAAATCACCTTACCTCTGAGAATCCTTCCCTGATTCTCCCAAGCAGAGTTAATCATACCTTCTTCTCTGCTCCCATCACACTCTATCCTTCTACGTTACTTTATTTTTAATTGCTCTGTTGCTTTATGATACATCTATCTATGACTCTGTTTTGACTCTGTTTTGAGTTCCTTCCCTTTGCCTCCTCAACTACCTAAAACTCGAGCAATAACAAGGAGGAACTGTCTTACTTGTGTGTGCATCCCCCATGCTGGTGCCATGGAAGCCCATGGTAGGGGTAGCACAGTGCCTGGCACAGAGCACTGCTCAGCCAGTGTTCCCTAATGAAATATGCACAGGTAGATGGATACCAGCTGCAGTGAGGAGCATATGAGAGAGTCAAGGTGGAGTGTAATGAAAAAACCAAGGAGGACCAAGGACAGAAGGCTGGGGAACATCAGCATTCACGTGGAACTACTGTTTCTGGCATGTAGAGCTTTACATAGCATGAGCTAACCTTTCTATATAACTGTGGAAGGCAGAGGAAGAAGAACCCTCAAAGAAAACCCCACAGTGGTCATAAGGAGAAACACCAGAAGAGAGTGTTTTACTGAGAGACAACAGGAAAGAGTTTTAAGGAGTTTCATTTATTCACCCAGTTACTGAGCACTCCTGGCCACCATTAGACTAATTAAATACTAGCTCTGCTGTGATGAATAGGGGTTGTTGGAAAGTGTGTGATGGGGTCTACTTTCTACTCTACCATTTTCTAAAATTCTAAAATTTAGCTTTTCTAAAAATCAAGCTTTCTTATCTAGAAACAAACCGTCATAATGCCAGTCTCCATGGCTGTCACGTGAACTAAATGTGGTAAAAATGCTGAAAGCCTAGCAATGTTCATAGTCTATAATAGGTCCTCAATAATTGCCGATGTCCTTTTCTTCATCAAAGCACTTGCTGAGTCAGAATTAATCAATTCTTATATTCCATAGTACATTACTGATATTTCTCCTAAGGCTTTTACCTGTCCTTGTTGATGTATGTGTCCTTGTAATTCTCTTCCTGTCCCCCAATCCTGCCCCATAGCTTCTACACAGCTGGATCTCCATAAATAACTGTTGGATTAGATTTAATATTATGACTTCTAGGAATGCTATAGGGGAGAGGGGTAGACAGGTTCCGCTTTAAAACTCTCTTGTGGATCCCCCTTACCTGCAGGATAAAGTCTAAATCTGAGCTAACACAGTGGCTGGTGGCCCCATGTAGTTATTAAAACACTTAAAATGTGGCTGGTCCAAATTGGGCTGTAAGTGTAAAATACATCCAGATTTTGAAGACCCAGTGTGAAAAAAAATACACACACACACGTAATATCTCAATAATTTTTATACTGATTACATGTTGAAATGATAGTATTTTGGATATTTCAGGTTAAATATTTTCAAAAATTCATTTTACCTGTTTCTTTTTACCTTTTTAAAAATATGGCTATAGAAAGTTTTAAGTTAGATATGTGGCTTGCATTATATTTCTATTGGACAGCACAAGTCTAAATGACTAAGTAGTGCCTTCCTGGATCTAGTTCTGTCTATTTACCCAGCATCATTCCTTACTGCTCCCACCCTTGCTTTATGCTCAGACAATATCAAACTGTAAATTCCTGCTCATGTCTTACTGTTAACACCTATATGTTTGCTCACACTTTCCCTTGGGCCTGGAGCACACTTTCCACCATTTTTAACTTGCCTAATTCACCAATTCCGGCACTTCTTTCAAGATCCAACTCAGTTGTCACCTTTTCAAAGAAGCATGTCTGGAGCCTCAAGGTGGGTTTTTGCACCACTACCCCCTGTGCTTTTACAACTTCCACAGCAGTAATTATAATTTATTGTAATTTCCTATTTAAACTGGTAGTTTTCTCCTCCAATTAACCTACACCCCCAACTACCCTGGCCTCTACTCCCATCTTGCACCAAGGATAGGGAATGTATTCTATTCATTTTTGTACTGTCAGAAGCTAGCAGTGTCTGAAAAGAGTAAAAGCTCAATAAATGTTGAGTTAAGTAATTAACCATTTGACATGTGCCCACCATCTGCCCAGCGCTGTGCTTGCCAGGTGCTAAAGGGCCAGGATCAGGACAGGTCCTGAAATTTAGAGTCAGTCAGAAAGTCAAGGAGAAAACAAGATCATCTCCTGCCCTGCTGAAGAAGGGATTTCCCCCATGATTCAGCACTTGTGGTTTTAGTCTCAACCAGGAAATTTTCCAGAGCTCATGTTTACTCCATTGGAGTTTTCCATTGGCTCATGTTTACTCAGGGAAGGAGTGATAAAAATGGGCCCCCAGCCGGCAGGCAAGAGCACTGCTGTCCACCAGGGCACTGCTCGGGAAGAATGAGAGGTACCAGGAATACCAAGGACAAACAACCTGGGCCCTGTCCACAAGGAGTGCACGGACAACAGGGCAGTGGAGAGGGTGAGGATAAACTGACATGTAAGCAAACAAACTACATAGAGCGGCGTTGGTGCAAACATATGTACTCCTTATAGTTCCTTACAGTGGTACCACAAGGAAGGGACTGGTTTGCCAAACCATGCAGTAGGGGTGAAGTAACGAGTGAAATGAGCGAATACAAAGAGTCTCGAAACAGCATGGTACCTTTTGGGAATTGTAACTTTGGGATTCACACGTGATTGCCATTTGCCTACTTAGTTGCATGACTCTCCCACTAACCCAGGAGCTCCGGAAGACAAGGCCAGGTCTCATTCGCCACCACAGCAAATGCCTGGTTCATGTTAGGTACTCAGTGAGAGCTGTTTGCTGAGTGGAGTGTGGGCGAGGATGAGGTGAGAGGTAAAGGGAGGGGCAGGGTCACTGAGCACCCTCTCTGCACCAGGCCCCTTCTCTGCAAGGCACAGGGAGACAGAACTGAACCTGGCACTAGAAACATAGCTGCCTGGAAAACTAGTTCAGTCATCAGAGGGTCCGTAGTAGGACTAATGTCTTTCCTTCTGAAGATAAAACTCACCCAAGTTCTTGATGGAGAAAACTCTTGTCAGGCTGAAAGTAAAGAACAAAGGGGTTACTTTCATCTACCCACCCAAATAAGTCCTCCATTGTTTGGTTATAGATCATTAAAGATGGATGAAAAGGTGGGAGTGGGGGAGGGTGAGAGACAAGGCCTCGGTACAAAGCAAACACAGGTACTGACAACGGACAGTTCTGTGGAATGTTGCCAGTAGAGTTGAAAATCAATCAGAAAAGAAAATGAGCATTTCAGAACTTGTGGCAGATGCCAGAGGGAATGTATGATTTGACTTAGAAAAATTAATTGCTCTTTGCCTGACTTTCCAGGATAGAATAGAGAACTTTTAAGTCGAATGAGGAAATATGAATTCGTGGTATTTGAGCAATGTTTCAGTGAGCAAAACTGGTATACTCAAGTATTCAAGTAGTGCTGGGAAGTCCCCCTTACTCACTGCTTACGCACTCTCTAATCGAAATTCAGCTCTCACATGATCTAGATTTGGGGACATTATAAATTAACCTGTAACCATGATATAGGCCTTCGTTTATACAATAGCCACATATCTGATGACATTAATTATCTGGAATCCAGCCAAGAACCCTGTATAAAACAAAAAATATCTAAGCTGTCAACAAAAAGGTTGCCACAAAATCTAGGCACCACAGCTCATGTCCTTTTCTTTGAGGAGAGCCCTGCAGGCCTTCATGCGGGACCTGTTGAGTCTCATTTCACACTGTAGAGAATTGGGTGGCCATATTGGTAAAATGAAAAGTCAGATGAAGCCAGTTTTATAGCTCTGCTACATTATTTACAGGTTATTTAGCCTCTTGAGCCTTGCTGTTCTCATCTGTAAAATGGGAGCCATAATACCAGCTCACCAGGTGACCCCAAGGCTCACAAGGGGGAATTAGGAGCATGCTTGACCACATGAAAGGCTCACTGCCAGAGACAAGGATATTGACAGTAGCAAGAAGTGGTAATTTCCAGATAAGATACAGAAAACAATGACAGAAATCACAGGCAGGACGTGTGGTGGTTTGGCGTGAAGGCAGCTAGCTCTGAACACCTTCAAGGGTTTAAGAGCAGAACATGTGAGCGTGGACTGAGCCTTGCTCAGTCTCCCATGTTCAAGAGTTTACCATGCCATCGAGAATGGGTGAGATCAGATTCCACTGCCATGCTTAGAAAGGCAGACATGAAATAATACATGTCTAAGGATTAAATGATTTTAAAATTTAAGCTATTTTCGTGTTTTTTACTTGAATGGGGTAAAATTCAGTCACTTGGAGAGTTCATTTGTGTGGAACACTTTATTATTTGCTAATGTTGCCAGGTCAGTGAAACATTTTAATAGAATATTTCTACTTCTGTTATATAGCCTTTATATATGTCTACCTATAAAGTATATCCACAAATGAATGGTCCTTAAAAGTGACTTTAAGAAAGCTGAAATGGGAGAAGGCTGTAGACTAATGTACCCTGTGAGAAAGGAGAAGAACCTGGACTGACCCAGTTAATACATTAGGTGAGTACCTACTAGATGCCAGGAGCTTATGTACTTTATCTCAGCAATTCAGTAAAATAAGTATTGGCATCACATGTACTATTGCAGAAACAGAAACCAAAAAACATATGCTCATGGAGGATACACCATTTTACAGAGGACATAATTGAGGCTCAGAGAGGTAAAACGCTCTGTTCCAGCACTCGTTCACTACTAAACTCTTTTTTTTTTTTTTTTTTTTTGGAGGTACAGGGCCTGGGCATTGAACCTGGGAGCTTGTACATGTGAAGCCGGCACTCAATCACTGACCTACACCCACTCCCTCATTACTAAACTCTTTACTTACCTGCATTTATCTTATTTTCATTCTCACCATGATCCTACCCCCCGCCCCCCCCCATGAGTATATCTATCATACCCACTTTATAGCTGAAGAAATGGAGCCAGGAAAGTTGAGGAGCTGGGATTGAGGACAGCAGGGACTCTGCTTGGTCCCTTAATCAAGTTGCTCCATTGCCTCTGAGGTCATGCCAAGCACAAAGCCCAGCACTGAGGAAGAACCCAGAAGATGTGCATTGACAACACTGGTTGTTTTCTTAAGAGCATAGGATATACATATTCAGCTTGTGCTAAAAAACTCTTCTCTCTAAAGGGACAGTTACTAAAGGGCAGCTGGTGCTGACTGTCATAGATAAGGGGCTGAGAATAGTTGAGGACCATCTCCTCCTCTTCCATCACACATTCTTTGCCTCTGACCTTGCAGCACTCAGGGGTTCAGAATTTCAGAGCTGGAGTCTGGAAAAGCCTCAGAAAGAGAGGGAAACCAAAAGCAAGGAATACCTTTCCTCCTTCATACAAGAAACGATTTCAGAATTAACTCGGTATACCTATTTTACTTTTTAGCTATAAAGTAGATAAAGGAGAAAGAAAACAATACCTTTTCGAGTTCTTCAATTTCAACTTCATAAGTTGCTAAAATAAACATTAAAAAAAAAATTACTCTGAGGCAGTTATACACTCATTTCTTATAGTACTCAGGATTAAAGCAACTATGAAAGTTTGCAGAGTTCAGTTTTCTCAACCTTTATAACATTGATCTAGGTGAAACTTTATCTATGTGGTTTGGGAAATTCTGGGGTCACTGATAATGATTTTAATTTCTGTGGGGATTCCTAGGATGAAATTTACAGTCATGTAAACATATGAAACAATTTTTTCAGTTTCTTGTCTTGATAAATAAATTCATACTCCATGCTTATGAAAAACCACAAAATTTAGTGGTAGCAGTCAGAAGGCATACTTGAAAGGAAAGGGAAAAAGGAAAAACAGGCTAACGAAAGCCTACATCCCACTCCGTCCATAGCATGCCTAGGAGTGTCCTTGCTTCATTAACATTTGTTTCCTTAAGTACAGCTTAGAAAGCGTAGACCACCAATGAAGGCTCAAATATCTTTTGATTTTTCAGATAGTTCTGGGAATTTTATTTAATGACATGATGCTAACTTTAATTATTAAACACTAGTAAGTGGCAAGAATTTGGTCTCAAATCCCATTCTGCCCCTTCCTACCTGTGGGATTTTAGATAAATTATTTCATTCTATGAACCTCAGCTTGCTCATCTGTGAAACCCATTAAAAGAGTTAATGGAGAGACAAAGGGAGTTAATGTAATAAATTTAACATACAGAGCTGAGAACTGGAAAGTGATGCATTTTCAAAATAAGATTGCTTTATTTTTCTTTGCTTAAAAGTTACCTAAAAAAGTTTCCCCCAATGTTAATAAATATGTGTGCCTAGTAAGTAGGACTCATCCTGTTTTGTTTTTTTTAAATTCCTTTTACTGCTAGAGTCATGAAGTTTTAGTTTAGAAAACTGACCAAACAACATGTCGCATTTTTAAGGCTCTATTATTCTAAACATACAATGCATTGATAAAATCATGAAATCCTAGGTTTTCTTTAGGGACTCTTGACACACAAAGCTACAATTCTGTGTGGATAATTTATTAATAATATGTACTTAAACCTGGGTAACTATATACTTTATTTTTGCTGGTTTTTGTATAAAATATTTTGTTCATTGTTACTTATTTTAAAAACTGTGTTTAGCTATTAATACATTTAAAACTATCTGTTCATGATGCAGTTTGCCCCATATCTGTTCCGAGTACAAATTTGTTTTCTCATTTTAAAAACGATAATCTCCTCTGCTCTCCCCCAATTTATTTACCACTCTGTTTTTCAAAGAACTAAGAAATCATGATCACATTTGCTTCTCCTAACCAGCTGGCAGGGGTAGATAATATTATTATTCCATCTTATGGAGGAGAAAACAAAGGAGCAGAGCAGTCCTACTTGCCAAGGCTAGGCCTCTCTGCTTTCCACTGGATAGACTTATGGGGGGTAAGAAGCACGGGGAGAAAAAGAATAAATATCAGAAGATGGTCCTCGGCAAACTCTAACTGCTAGTATCCTATCTTGGATATCTTGGGGGCCTTCAGCCCTTTCTCCATGTATTAACTCCTTGTGCGAATTTGGAAAAGTGCCTTTGCCTCTTTGAAACCTCTGTGTCCCCATCTATTACACGAAGAGGCAAGACTACTGCTAGCATTAAAAGAAACAATAAAAGCAACAATAGCAAGCCCTATGCTCAGTGGTTAAATACCTTATTTCATTTAATTATTATGATGAGTACTATGGATATTCCAGTTTTCCTGGTGAGGAAACAGTCACCCAGAGAAGAAAAGTAACTTGCCCAAGGTCACTTAGCTAGTAAGTGGTTTTCAGTGGTATCATGTTAGTTGTAGGTTTTTAGTAAATGCTCTTTATCAAGCTGAGGAAGTTGCCTGCTATTCCTATTTTTTAATGAGAATTTTTAACATGCATAGGTGTTGAATTTTGTCAAATGCTTTTTCTATATAGATTGATATGATTGCATGGTTATTCTCCATTAGCCTGTCGATATTGTGGATTGTATTGACTGATTTTTGAATATCGAACCAGTTTTGCATCCCTGGAATAAATTATACTTGGTCATGGTGTATAATTCTTTTTATAGTTTGCTGAATTCTATTTTCTAATATTGTACTAAGGATTTTTACTTCTATAGTCATGAAGGATATTGATTTGTAGTTTTCTTTTTTATATACTGTCTTTGTTTTGATATCATAATAATACTAGCTTCAATATGTGAATTAGGAAGAGTCCCTCTTCTTCCACTTTTCTAGAAAAGATTGTATAGAATTGATGTTAATTTTTCTTTAAAAGTTCAGTGTAATTCTCCAATGAAACAATCTGGGTTTGAAGATTACTTTTTTGGGGAATATTCAATTTATGAATTACAAATTCAATTTCCTTAATAGTTATAGGGCTATTCAAATGATCTGTTTTGGGTGAGTTGTGGTAGTTGTGCTTTTTGTGAATTGGTCCATTTTCATCCAAGTTGTGAGATTTATGTGTGTAGAGTTGTTCACATGCAAATTATTATCCTTTTATGTCTGCAAGGTTTTGGTGATATTCCCGTTTCATTCCTGACACTGGTAATTTGTGCCTTCATTCTTTTTTTCTTTGTCAGTATTGCTAGAAGTTTTTCAATTTTACCAATCTTTTCAGAGAACCAGAATTTTCTTTTAGCTATTTCTTCTACTGTTTTTCTGTTTTCAGTTTCATTTATTTATATTCATATATTCATTTCTTTCTTCTGCTTGCTTTGGTTTTATTTTGCTTTTCTTGCGGTAGTAACAAACTATTGATTTGAAATTTTGCCTTTTTCTAAAAAAATTTTTTAGTTACTGGGGCCAGGGATTGAACCGGGACCTCATATGTGAGAAGCCAGTGCTCAACCACTGAGCCACATCAGCTCCTCTGAATTGGTTTTTTCATTTGTTTGCTTGTTGTTGTTTAGGAGGCATCGGGGACTGAACCCAGGACCTCCAATGTGGAAGCAGGTGTTCAAACACTTGAGCCACAGCCGCTCCCTTCCTTTTTTCTCTAATGTAAGAATTTTGTGCTATATATTTCCCCCTCAGAACTGCTAAGCTATGGCTACAAATTTTGGTATGTTGATAATTTTATTTTCATTCAATTCAATGTATTTTTTGATTTTTAATTGATTTGGCTCATGGATTTTTTTTAGAGGTATTTTGTTTAGTTTCCAATGTTCAGAGATTTTCTGGTTATCTTTTTGTTCCTTATTTCTACTTTTATTCCATTGTGGAACATAATCCATATGATTTCAATTCCTTAAAATCTGTTGAGGTTTGTTTTATGGCCTATAATATGGTCTTTCTTGGATTATATCCCATGGATGCTAGAAAAGAATGTGTGTTCTGTTCTTTTTGGAGTGTTCTACAAATGTCAATTAGATCCTGTTGGCTGATGATGTTATTGAGTTTTTCTATATCCTTGCTGATTTTTTGTCTAATTGTTCTATCAATTGTTGAGAGAAGGGTGTTGAAGTCCAACAATAATTATCTATATGTCATTTTCTGCTTCACAAAATTTGCAGCTATGCTGTTTGGTGCATAGACATTTAGGATTGCTATGTCTTCTTGGTGGATTGACTCTCATATTATGTAAAGTCTCTCTCTGTCTCTGGTAATTTTCTTTGCTTTCAAGTCTACTTTATCTGATATTAAAGTAGTCACATCTGCTCTCTTTTGATTGTTTGCATGTATATCATTTTTTATCCTTTAAATTTTAATATACCTGTATTATTATATTTGAAGTGAGTTTATTGTAGACAGCTTGAAGTTGGGTCAAGTGTTTTAATCCACTCTGCCAAACCCTTTCTTTTAATTGGTATATTTAGACCATTTACATTTAATTATTGACATGTTAGAACTTTTCCATTTTATTTGTTTTTTATTTTTTCTGTTTTTCATTTCTCTGTTTTATATTTCCTGCGTTCTTGGGGGTTACTTGAACATATTTTAGAATTCTTTTTTATGTATAGTGTTTTTGAGAATATATTTTTGTACAGATTTTTTAGTATTTTCTCTAATTATACATTATTTATACACAATTTATCACAGTGTACTGGTGTGGAAATTTTATCAGTTCCAATAAGTATGGAAAACTTACCTCCATTTATGTCTTTTTAATTTTCCCCATTATAATGTAGTTATCCTAAATATTTCCTTTACATACATTTAGAACTACATCAGTGTTATTTTTTTTTTTTTTCCTTTTTTAAGTATTTATTTATTTATTTACTTTTATCCATTTTTACACCCCTTCCCCCTCCCCCCCCGTTTTTGCTGTTTCTGTGTCCATTCGCTGGGCAACTCTGTGTCCATTTTCTGCCCTCTCTTCTCATCCTTCTCCTCCTGTCTTCACTGGGATTCAATCCTTGGAATCTCTGATGTAGGAGAGAGGCATCCTGCCCACGCCACCTTAGTTGCTGGTTTTTCGGTGCGTCTCATCTTGCCTCTCCCTTGTGTCACTCTCCTATTATGTCATCATCTTGCTGTGTGGCTCGCGGGAACTGGTGGTGCGCCCACACACAGGGCCTGGCGGCCCACGCACCTTCTATATATTTTTAAAATTTTTACCAGGAGGTCCCGGGGATCGAACCCAGGTCCCTCCATATGGGAGATGGACACCAACCAGATATAGCCCCCTGCTATATCTCTTAAGGTTGACCAGAGATACCTAGAGTTACAGTCTTTTCCCATACAGGATGGTCATATAATAAATCAGGCTTAGTTTATCACCAGCATTCTAAAAACCAGACCTAGGGAGGAAAACGAGGTCTGGGGACACATGCATGGTTTCTAATATAGCGAATGTTTAGCCCACCCTGATTATCACAGAATCAGGACAGTGAGAATATTCGCAAGTGTTATTATTTTTGCTTCAACCATTAAACATAACTTAGAAATTTTAAGAGAAATAGGAAAATATGTTGTACTTACATGCATTTTTACTCTCTCCATTTTTCTTTCTTCTGTACTGATGTTCCAATCTTTTTTTAAATCTTTAAAAATTTTTTTTTCTGTTTAGAGAATTCCCTTTAGCCATTCTTTTAGGGTAAGACTGCTAGAGACGAATTTTCTTAGTTTTCCTTCATCTGAGAATTTCTTGGTTTCCTATTCATTCTTGCATCATAATTTCACTGGTTATAGGATTCTTTCAGGGCTATGAAAATGTTGTACCATCTCCTCCTGGCATTTAGGAGTGGTCAGAAATCTGTCGTCTTTTTAATTGTTTTCCCTACAGGTAAAGTGTTGTTTCTCTCACTGCTTTCAAGATTTTTTCTGTATATTTAGTTTTCAGAACTTTCATCATGTGTATTGGTATAGATTTCTTTGTGTTTGTCCTGTATGGGCTCCTTGAACCTGTAGTTTTATATGTTGTGCCAAATTTGGGAAGTCTTCAACCATTAATTTTTTTTTTTCCTTAGGTACCAGGGCTAGGGATTGAACCTGGGAAGGCAGTACTCAACCACTAAGCCACATAGGCTCTTCTGAGTTGGGTTTTTCATTTGTTTGCTTGCTTGTTTATTTTTTCTTCCCCCTCCTGAGATGGCTTCCTTGTCTGTCTGTTTTCTCCCCCCGCCCCACATTTGGCTCCCTCATCTGTCTGCTCATTATGCCTGCCCATTGTGTCCACTTGTCTTCTTTAGGAGGCATCGGGAATGGAACCCAGGACCTCCCTTGTGGGAGATGGGTGCCCAACCACTTGAACCACATCCACTCCCTGCTTGTTGTGTCTGCTCATTGCATCTGCTTGTTTTCTTTAGGAGTCACCAGGAACCAATCCTGGAACCTCCCATGTGGGAGGTGGGTGCCCAATTGCTTGAGCCACATCCGCTCCCCTGTTTTTTTAGGACCTTCCATGTAGGAAGCAGGTGCCCAACCACTTGAGCCCCATCTGCTCCCCTATCATTACTTTTTCAGATACTTTTTAGCCCCACTCTCTTTCTTCTTTCCTTCCAGGACTCTGATGGCATGAATGTTAGATCTTCTGCTATAGTCCCACAGGTTCCTGAAGCTCTGTTCTTTTCTTTAGTCTATTTCTCTCTGTGGTTCAGACTGGGTAATTTATATTGTTTATCATTTGGTTCACTGATTTTTTCTTCTGCCCCCACCATTCTGTTGGTGAACTCATCATTTAAGCTAATTATTTTGCTTATTTTATTTTTCAGTTTAGTATTTCCATTTGGTTTTTATTTAAAATCTCCTATTTCTTTGTAGAGACTTTCCATTTCTTTGGTTAAAATTTCTATTTTTTATTTGTTTCAAACATATTTATAATTGTTCATAGAAGCATTTTAAAACTTGCTGCTTTAAAATCTTTGTCAGAAAATTCTAACATCTCTGTCATCTCAGTGTTGGCATCTATTGACTGCCTTTTTTATTCAAGTTGAGATTTTCCTGGTTGAGATGAGTGATTTTCTATTAAAATCTAGGCATTTTGAGTATTATGGTATTTTGGATATTATTTAAACTTTCTGTTTTAGGTGTCTTTCTGAGATCACACATGCAGGGAAAGGGGGAGAACCACCTTTTTCTGACAGGTTGGGGTAGAAGTCCAGATTCCCCACATGGCCTTTATTGACTCCCATGGTAGGGAAAGGCCCCTCATTACAGCTGGGCAGAGAGAGATCTGGCTCCGCACTGGCCTTTGTTGATACCATCCTGGCTGGTATGTGTAGGAGTGCCTTATTACTGCTCCCCATGTGGCCTCCACTGATACTACAAGGATGGGGTGTTACCCTTGTTACCACTGGGCATCTGTGAAAGTCTTGAAAATCCACTAAGACTCTTCTGACATCACCCAAACAGGGAGGGGAAGGGGCACCATCAATTCTGGGTGTGAGGGAGTGGAAGTCCAAGGTCCCCACTCGGTCTTCTCTTAAACTTAGGACAAGGCCTTGCTACTGCTTGTTGGGGATGAAAGTCCCAGTTCCCTACTCAGCCTCCTCTGACATCACTCCAGCAGAGGGACTGGGGTACTTTATTACAGATTGATAAGGGTAGAAATCTAGGTTCCCTATTCAGCTTTTTCTAGTATTAGTGAGGTTGGGACTATAGTTTTTTCTGTGGTATTGGGCTGAAGTAGACTGGTTATTGTCTAAAAGTTTTCTGTCTTGCTGGGCTGTCTCTTTCCTGGACCTTTGGCTAGAAAGTGCAGGCTTTTATTGGGACTTTTTGGTCTGTACCCCTTGGTCCAGTAGGATTGCTGGATTCTTCAGCACTAGGTCTATGAAATATAAGACAAAAAGAAAACCCAGGGAGCTCACCACCATGTCATTCCAAATTCCCAACCAGTCTTCCACCTTCTCTCTATCTTTCAGAGTCTACTTATGATTGCATTATATATAATATACAAGGTTTTTAGTTCCACTGAGCAGGAAAAATAGGCCAAAGTATATCTACTCTATCTTCCCAAAGTGGAATTCCATTTGATTTTAAATTAACTATTTTATTAAACACAGAACAATTCCATAATTGTTTTATAGATGAAGAAACTGAGGTTTGGAAATGAATCAACCAATAAGTGGTATAAAAAAGAATGAGAGACCCTGGGAAGAGAGTCAGATGAACAGGTACAAATAGGGGTAAGATAGCCCACTTCCTTCCTTTATTTTTCCTATAGAGCAGCTGTATCTTCATCCTTTAGAGAGAAGTGCAAAGGGGAAGAGGGAGATATATAACACAATTTTTTTTTAACCCAGGTGGTAGTTCCCCAGCTTCTTCAGCTCTAGCAGGTCTATACCTATCTCCCACAAGGATTTCCTCTTTGGCAGGGAAGCCCTAGCTACCCTTGCCCTTCTCCCAACCCACTTATTTGCTATTATCCTATGCTCTATTAAGTAGCAACTGGATCAGTAGTTTATTTTCCAAGCCTTTTCTCTTTTTAGCCATAAACACTTGCCTCCCAAGTACAAAAAGGCTATCTCAGTGAAAGTCCCAAAGAGGAGTATAAAAATAATCTCTCAGTGAAAGATTGAAAGAGGTCAGGGTTAACGGTTTCTTCTTTGGGTTCCTCAAATGATATCCCCAACAGGCCCACGTTGAACATTTGTTACTTGGAGCTCACACAGTTTTCCTATTCAAAGTGTGGTGTATGTGGAGTCTTCAGGCTGTCCATGTGCCAGCTGGGCCTGGAACCTCAGCGGAGTTGCAACACCTACTCTCCAGTTCATTGGACTCACCCAGGACAACTAACAAGGAGGTGAGGATTGACAGCCACCATACTAAGGAAATGAGAGAGCCAACAACTGCAAGCAAGAGAGTCCCATCCTTTGGCCGTATGGGATCGAAGCCTCCTCTCATTTAGAGGTGGAGTGGACATCACCATCCCAGAGTCCTCAGGATTGGGGAATGAACTGTGGACTAGAGTGGACTTACTGGTATTCTACTACAGACATATTGTGATTCTAGCATTGGAAGAAATTACAACTTTGATGTGGAGGCAGTGACCGCTGGAGGATCTGGGGACAGGGAGAGGGAAACACAGTTGTAATACGAGTGCTTTTTCAGGACTTGGGAATTGTCCTGAATGACATTGCAATGACAGATATAGGCCATTTTATATCATCACATAACATGCAGAACTGTGTGGAAGAGATGGGAGAGAATGTGGACTATAATGTGAACTATGGTCCATGCTCAGTGACAAAGCCCCAGGATACGTTTATCAATTGCAATGAGTGTGCCACCCTAATGAAGGATGTTTATGTGGGAGGGTGTGGGAGGTGTGGGGAGTGGGGCATATGGGAATCCCTATATTTTTTTGTGTAACATTTGTGTAATCTTTTAAAAAAAAATAATATTAAAAACAACAACAACACAACAAATTGTGGTCTATGGACCAGCGGCATTACCTGGGAACTTGTTGGAAATCCTCAACCCAGAGCGACTGAACCAGAATCTAAATTTTAACAAGATCCCTAGATGAATCTCAAGCCCATTAGAATTTAAGAAACCCTGCTCTAAAACAGGGCTCCAGATACCCTAAGTATGGGGCAATATTGCCTTTTGGGGATCATAGGGAGTAGGCATTGCTTTTCTTATGGCTAGTATTTTACAAGCTATATGGGGAATTCAGACTTTGCCCAGTCTAGGGGGAAGGGAGGGAAACTTCAGTGAGTTTAGTTTCCTACACAAGAACTTCCTATGCATGTATTACCAGCCAAATGACTTCCTCTGCTAGGGCTTCAGACTTCTTGTCTGTATAACAAAAGCACTGCACCAGATAATTATTCTCTAACCCTCCTTCTAGGGAAGCAAAAATGCTGGAGTGAGAGGAAGCATGAAATAGTAGAAAGAGAATGGATTTTAGAGACAGGCTGATCCAATTTGATATTATACCTCTACCACATATTACTTGTGCAACCTTGTACAACTCAATATCTCTGATCTTTAATTTTCTGTCTGTAACAATGAGCTAATAAAGTCACTATATCAGCAGGGGTGTATATAGAGGACCTAACATGGAACTGTGGCACGTAGTACAGACTCAGTAAACACTAGTGTTTATTCTAGTACTAATATTTATGCCTTTTGTAGAGGATTGACTGAATTTATAGGCAGAACAAAGACATGGAAACTTATAGAAATGCTGTGTCTCTGCTTTTTCACCTTCTCACCAGAGAGGGTCTCTCTTTCTCTCTCTCTCTCTTTTTTTTTTTTTAAACAAAAAGTTCTGAGCTTTGTCAGCAATATCAGAGGCAGGAAGACTTAGCTCTGAACCAGTGATCAGATCCATTAAATAAATCCTCTGCTCTTTTCCCAGACTGAACCCAGGAGCCTAATTCTCATGGTCTGTTATCTCCTTCTCCACACACTAAGTAACTGGGGCACTTCAAGAGACACCATAAAAAGAGAGATGAAGTTTTCTTTGGGTGGAGAAGGGAGGAAAATGAATCACCGTATCTTGATTTTCCTTCCCACGTATCTACAAAAGGCAAAGCAATTAAGTAGACTGGTGAGGGAGAGAAAACAAGTAGTAGGAAGAAGACAGCAATAGGAGTCATTGAAAGAACATTGATGCCCAACTGAATTTATTTTTTAAGAGAAAAGACAAGGAAGAGAGAAGAGTTGGGTGTGGGGTAGAGATAGAGAGGGGAGAAGAGAGGAAGGGAAGGAGGGGGAGAGAGAGAGAGAGAGATGGTAGAGCAGCGTGGCTATGCAATTTTAAAAGCACAGTTAGCTAGAGGGAAAATACCATTTTTGACACATTTTCATTCCAACCAGGGTTACAATATTAATTGGCTTAGTAGACTTACAATCAGCAATTTCTTTTGTGGTGTACAGGTTAATGGCGCTGCCAGAGTGGCTCAGATATGAAATTGTTGCCTCATAATTATGTGGTTCTTCAAATTCAGTGCTGAGAAGAATGGAGAAAAAAAGATTACTTAAAAACATTTTAAAACTTTTTTGTGTATTTTTTCCTCATTAGGGAAGTAATGTAATTATGTCTCATCAATATGGTGTCCTAAGCAGATACAGAAGGTATGCTCCTTACACTAAACACACAGGAATTCTGGATAAATATAATAATACAAAGAATTGTACAAAGAATACATAATGGATGTAGTGATGGTAGTACATTACAAATGTAGTTGATACCACTGAATTGTATAATTGAAAGCAGCTAAAATGGGAAATTTTATGCTATATATATTACATATATATATTACCACAATAAAAATTTAAAAAACAAAATAAAAGAAAACCATGCATTTACTATTCACAGATCTAGCAACAAAAAAAATTGAACTAGTAATGAAGAAGGAAAAGAAATAATGTTGAGCAAATAAATTGATAAAGCTATTGGTAAGTATAAATAAATACTGGCTGTAAAAAACAATACACTTGGAGAAGTTTAAGAATAAGATGGAATTAAATATTAAACCAGATGGGAGATACAGTAGTAGAGAGGGCTATGGGAGTTATGGTATTCTCAGGTCTTTGCATTATTTAGGAGTAGGAGAGAGATTTTGATTAACATTAGACAGTGATGTCAAAAATTTAACTCTAACCACTAAAAAGAATAGAAACAAGATATTTAACTTCTAAACTAGAAGGGGAACATGAAATGAGATAGCTTGAGTGTTAAAAAAAAAAAAAAGGCGGCAGAAAAGGAAGAAAAATGGAAATAAATAAATTGCCTGGTATATTTAAAACATAAAATATAATGGGAAAAAGCTCAGAGACCCAGAATCACATTAAATATGCATAGGTTAAACCATTCTAATAAAATAGAGAAAAACTGATTGGATATTTTTAAAATTCAGCTATATGCTACTGGTAAGCAGCAGACAAACCAAAGCTCCCAGATAAATGGATAGAAGTGAGAAATAACCCAAATAACAACAACAACAACAAAGCTAAGATGGGTATGTTACTATTAGACCATACTTTAGCAAGG
The DNA here is from genome assembly GCA_026826555.1 of Tolypeutes matacus. Classification (NCBI taxonomy): domain Eukaryota; kingdom Metazoa; phylum Chordata; class Mammalia; order Cingulata; family Chlamyphoridae; genus Tolypeutes; species Tolypeutes matacus. The sequence continues at coordinate 52,531,508 of JAKSZT010053883.1, forward strand.
CTGATCAAGAAAATGAGAATAGGTGCACATGTGTGTGCATGAACACATGTGCTTGTGTACACACATACGAATCAGGGTAAGAAAGGGGACAAAACTAGAAATCAATTTAGGTTTTTAGAAATCTAGGAAAATGTTATGATCAGCTCTCTTTCAACAAATTTGATAATTTAGAGAAAAGGACAATTTTGTAGAGAAATATAAAATCCCCACCATGACTAAGTAAGAGACAGAAAAACGAATAGGCTGATAATTAATAAAGAGCTTGACGCAGGAAGCACATGTGGCTCAAGCAATTGGGCTCCCGCCTACCACACGGGAGGTCCCTGGTTCGGTTCCTGGCGCCTCCTAAAGAAGACAGCAAGCTGGTGCGATGGGCAGGCATGGCAAGCTGACACAGCAAGAGACACAAGAAGAAAAAAACATAATGAGATATACAACAAAGCAGGGAGCAGAGGTTTCTGGTGCCTCCTAAAGACGACGAGAAAGACAGTGAGCTGATGTGATGGGCAGGAGCAGCAGGTTGATGCAACAAGATGACACAAGAGACACAAGAACAAAAACATAACGAGAGACACAGCAAAAGCAGGGAACAGAGGTGGCTCAAGTGATTAGGTGCCTCCCTCCCACATGGGAAGTCCCAGGCTTGATTCCCAGTGCCTCTTAAAGAAACAAGGAAGATGAACAGACACAGAAAATGCAAACAATGAGGGGGTGGGGAGAAATAAATAAATAAAAATACATCTAAAAAAAATAAAGAGATTGATGCAGCAGAACACATACCCACTTTCCCCACCCCAACCCACCTCTCTTCTTGCCCTCCATCAAATAATTTTACAGGCAAGTATTAATTGTTTCAGAGAGAAAAAAAGGAAAATCTCCCCTATTCATTTTATGAAGATGGTATAATTTTGATGTGAAAACCACAAAATGATCAAACATTAAAAAATATATGGATGGAAACTTCTGGGAAGATGGCAAAGTAGGGGGCTCCAGGACTCACTCCTCCTTCAAAACAACTAGTGGATAGACAAGAACAGTCTGAAACAACTGTTCTGGGGATCTTGAGGCCAGGGGAGCACTATACAGCATCCAGGAAAGAATGGGAGGAAGAGGCTGAGAAACTGTGGGTGCTCCACCCAGTGTATGTACCCATTGACCACTCTCCAGGTGTGTTATCTCATGATCTGGTATCTGCCTGCTGCAGATGAATGGCACAATACAAGAGATTAAAAATACACTAGAGGCATACAAAAGTAGATTTGAATACTCAGAAGAAAGAATCAGTGAATTAGAAGACAGGATGATCAAAATCTTACAACAGAAGAAGAGATTGAGAAAAGAATTGAAAAAATTGAGCAGGGTCTCAGAGATTTGAATGACAGAATGAAGTATACAAACATATGCATTATGGATGTTCCAGAAAGAGAAGGGAAAAGGGGCAGAAAGAATATTTGAGGAAATAATGGCCCAAAACTTCCCAGCTCTAATGAAAAGCATAAATATACATGTCCAAGCACAAGTACTTCAAACAGAATAAATCCTAATAGAACTTCTCTAAGAAAGAAACATACTAATTAGAATGTCAAATGCCAAAGATAAAGAGAGATTATTGGAAGCAGTAAGAGAAAAATGATTTGTCACATAAAAGGGAACTGCAATAAGTCTATGTGCAAATTTCTCAGCAGAAACTATGGAGACGAGAAAACAGTGCTATGGTATATTTGAGGTAATGAAACAGAAAAACTGCCAACCAAGAATTCTTTGTCTAGCAAAACTGTCCTTAAATAATGAGGGAGTGTTTAAAATATTCACAGATAAACAGAAACAGAGAGTTCATCAACAAGAGACATGCCCTACAAGAAATACTAAAGGGAATTCTTTAGGTTAAAAGGAAAAGACAGGAAAGAGAGGGTTGGAGGAGAGTGTAGGAATGAAGATTATTAGTAAGGGTAACTAAAAAGGTAAAAAGTGAGACAAAAGGAAGATATGACATATAAAAACCAAAGGATAAAATGGCTAAAGTAAGTACTGTCTTTATAGTAATAGCATTGAAAGTAAATTGATAATGTCCCCAATAAAGACACAGATTGGCAGAATGGATAAAAAGAAGTACGATCTAACCATATGCTGTCTATAAGAGACTCACCTTAGACAAAGAAACAAATAGGTTGAAAGTGAAAGGTTGGAAAAAGATATTCCAAACCAAAAAAGATCAGGGATAGCTATACTAATATTGAACAAAATAGGCTTTAAGTGTAAGATTATTTTAAGAGAAAAAGAAGAACACTATATATTAAAAAAAGGGGAAATCCACCAAGAAGAAATAACAATCATAAATATTTATGCACTGAAGAAGGGTGCCCTAAAATACACAAGGCAAACACTGGCAAAACTAAAGGGAGAAATAGATACTTCTATAATAATAGTTGGAGATTTCAAAACACCACTCCATTCAATAGATAGAACATCTAGATAGAGGATCAATAAGGAAACAGAGAAATTGAATAATACAAATGAACTAGTCTTAACAGGCATATACAGAACATTGAACCCCAATATACATTACTCTGAAGTGCTCATGGATCATTTTCTAGGATAGACTATATGTTGGGAAAACAAGTCTCAATAAATTTAAAACACTTGAAAGTAAAAAGTATACCAAGAACTTTCTCTGATCATAATGGAATGAAGCTAGAAATAAATAACAAGTGGAGAACTGGAAAATTCACAAATATATGGAAGTTAAAAAACATACTCTTAAAAAAAACGAGTGGATCAAAGAAGAAATTGCAAGAGAATTCATTAAATTTATTGAGACAAAAACGAGAACACAAGATATCAAAACCTATGGGATGCAGTGAAGGCAGTGCTGAAAGGTAAGCCTGAATGCTTACATTAAAAAAAGAAGAAAGAGCTAAAATAAAAGACCTAACTGCACATGTGGAAAAACTAGAAAAAGAACAACAAACTAATCCCAAAGGAAGCAGAAGGAAAGAGATAACAAAGATTAGAGCAGAAATATAGGAAATTGAGAATAAAAAATAGAGAATTAACCAAAAGTTGGTTCTTTGATAAGATCAATAAAATTGACCAACTCTTAGCTAGACTGACAAAGGAAAAAAGAGAGAAGATGCAAATAAATAAAATCAGAAATGAGAAGGGGGACATTACTACTGACCTAAAAGAAATAAAAAGGATCATAAGAAGATACTATGAACAACTGTATTCCAACATATTCGAAAACTTAGATGAAATGGACAACTTCCTAGAAACACATGCACAACCTACACTGACTCTAGAAGAAATACAAGACCTCAACAGACCAATACAAGGAAAGAGATTGAATCAGTCATCAAAAACTTCCTAACCAAAAAAACCCCAGGACCAGGTGAATTCTAAGAATCATTCCAAGAAGAATTAATACCAATCCTGCACAAACTCTTCCAAAAAATACAAGTGGAAGAAACATTACCTAACTTTTTCTATGATGCCAACACCACCCTAGTACCAAAGCCAGATAGAGATACTAAAAGAAAAGAAAATTACAGATCAATTTCTCTAGTGTATACAGATATAAAAAACCCTCAACAAAATATTTGCAAATTGAATCCAACAGCACATTAAAAAAAATTATACACCATGATCAAGTGAGTTCTGTCCCACGTATGCAAGGGTGGTTCAACACAAGAAAATCAATTAATGTGATACATCAACTCAACATAATGAAGGGCAAAAACACATGATCATCTCAATTGACATAGAAAAGGCATGTGACAAAATTCAGCATCCTTTTTTTGATAAAAACTCTTAGAAAATGGGAATAGAAGGAATCCTCCTCAACATGAGAAAGGGCATATATGAAAAACCCACAGCTATTATCATACTCAATTGGTGAGAGACTGAAAGCTATCCCTCTAAGACTGGAACAAGACAAGGATGTTTACTGTCATTACTGTTATTCAACATTATACTGGAATACAAGAGCAATTAGGCAAGAAAAAGAAATAAAAGGCATCCAAATTGGAAAGGAAGAAGTAAAACTTTAACTGTTTGCAGATGACATGATTCTATATAGAGAAACTTCCCAAAATCTACTCAACTAAAGAGATTTTAGCCCAAACTCACTAAATAAAACACTAGTAAAATAAATTATTTTTAATTATTTTTAATAAAAAATAATTATATTAAATATAACTCAAGAACTAAAATTTATTCCAAAATTGCAAAAATGGCTCAACATCAGAAATCTACCATTGCATTTCATCACATTGAAAGAATAAAACAGAAAAGAAAACATTATTTCAACAGATGTGAAAAAAGAAAAAGCATTCCATGTAGATAAACTTTCTTAACTAGATTAACCTCAAACAAACATTATATTTAATGGTGAAATGTAACAAAAGTTAACATCTAAACCCTATCATGAACTCTTGTGGGTCAATAGGAAAAAGACAAATAATCCCACAGAATATTGGACAAAAAGATATGATAGACATCACAAAAAGAATAAAATTAAATAGCTTATAAAAATAAATTTACAACTTCATTATAAACAGGAAAATGGAAATCAAAAATGAAAATTTTATTCTCACCCATCAGTTTAGCAAGAATCCCAAAGTCTGAAAATAATACCTCATATTGGCAAGACTATGGAAAAATAGGAACTCTCTATATTAGTTTGAGAGTATGAATTAGTACAACTATTTTGGAGGATAATCTTTCAATACAAGTAAAACTGAAGTTATTAATTATTTAGCAGTTCTATTTTTAAGTAAATATCCTTGAGAAACTTGCTTATAGAAACATATGAGGATGGTTACTACATCATTTGAAAACGTGAAAATTTAGAACAATCTAAATATCTCTCAGGAAGGGAATACATGAACAGATTGTGATATGTTCATATGGTGAATTACAATGAATAAACTAGACATATATGCATAAATATGGATAGAATATGAAAACACAGGTCTAAAAACAAATCAAGTTGCAGAAGGATAAAGATGCCATTTACATAAAAATTTAAAGCCTGTATCTTTAATGGACATATGTTTGTAAATTATAAGAAATGCAATAAATGGATACACTTCTAAATTCATGGTAATAGTTGCCTCTGGGAAGAGAGAAAGAAAAATGGGACTGGGGCCTGAAACAAAGATGACTTCAATTATTTCCATAACAAATGGAAAAATAATGACTACATCACATCAAATGTGGGTAGTAGAGGGGATAAAAAAAAAAAGTCCGTAATCTAACTACTTCAATACAAGTGAGGTCTTAGCATTTTAATATACTTTCTCCCTGATTTTTCCATTTTATATGTGTATTCACCTGACTGTTATCATCATCTATGAAAAGGTTGGACTCTCTCTTTTCCCCACCCTTGCATTCTCTATATATCATAAGCACTCTCTACCTAATTAATTTTCCCTTCTTTGGTTGACAATTTTGGATATTTTTAGGGTTTTTTTTTTTTTTGCGCATATTTTCTACACTATTTTTAAAGATTTCTGAATAGTTCATTTTGCTGAAAAGGAAAAATTATGATCTCTAAAACATCAATACCCCCTGCCCCCAGTATGGTGCTCCCCTCCCCTTGCATGAAAAAATCAAGATCAAGTTTCTTAAATTATAGACTGCCATGTAGCTCATGTTCCAATGGCCTAACAATTTCATCAGGTCTATGGTAAATTAACTGTATTAATAAGAAACAATTTGTGGAAAAATTGAAAGAGGATGTTTAATCAATTTCTTGTACTACTTTTGTCAGAAATGAATAAATATCTGACTTCAGATGATCATAAAGAAAGATTTTGAATTGCAAGTAAAAAAAAGAGTCATCTTTCTGATCAATTGTCTTTACAGAGAGGCAGTCCCAGGATTAATGTTGAAAGGGAACAACAAACAAGAAATTGTAGATGTATTTAAACCTTCGTCTTTGCAACTTGAGAATGTCCTTTATCTTTTTCCTCAGTCCACTAAAACCAGATCTGAGATCCAAACTTGATTTAATACAGTATGAGTCAATATAAGAATACAGGTGGGAAATGGATGTGGCTCAAGTGATTGGGCTCCCATCTACCATACAGGAGGTCCAGGGTGATTCCCAGGGCCTCCTGGTGAAAGGCAAGCTGGCCCACGTGGAGTGCTGGCCCATGTGATATGCTGGTCCATGCAGTAGTGCTGGCCCACGCAGAGAGCTGGTGCAGCAAGACGGCGCAACAAAAAGAGACACAAAGGAGAGACAATAAGAGATGCAGCAGACCAGGGAGCCGAGGTGGCGCAAGAGATTGAGTGCCTCTCTCCCACTCTGGAAGGTCCCAGGATCAGTTCCTGGTGCTGCCTAAAGAAAAGACAAGCAGACACAGAAGAACACACAAAGAGCAGACAGTGAGCACAAAACAATGGGGTGGGGCAGAAATAAAAATAAATCTTTAAAAAAAGAATATAGGGAGTAGATGTGGCTTAAGTGGTTGAGAGCCTGCTTTCCACATGGGAGGTCCCGGGTGTGGTTCCCGGTGCCTCCTAAGGAAAACGGAAACAAACAACAAGCAAAAACAAGTGTAAAAACCAATTCAGGGGGTGAGCAGATGTTGCTCAGTGGTTGAGTGCCAGCTTCTCACATACGAGGTCCTGGGTTCATTCCCCAGCTCCTGGTCCCTCAAATATATATATATTATATATATATATATATATATATATATATACACCACAGATATATAATATATATATACCTTAAATATTGCAGGGAAGAAATAACCCTATGATTTAAATATATTTATGCTTCAATTTCTTTATTTCTACCTTTATAAAAATAACTGTCTTTGTCTATCTCCAGAATTGTGGAGACATTATCCGGAGGTAGCATAGAATAGACAGACCTGGAGCTTGGTATCAAGACAGATAAGAGTTTGAATCCTAGATCTATCACTTTCTAGTTATAAAGTATTGGAGAAATAACTTAATCATCAGTTTTCTACTCTATAAAATGGTGATATTAAACCTATCTTAAAGTTATATTGTGGATTTTTTCTATATATATTTTTTAAAAGATGCTTATATTACATAAATGTTACACAAAAATCACAGGGATTCCCATGTTCCCCTCCTCCCACACCTCCCATAACATCCCACATAACATCTTTCATTAGTGTGGCACATCACCTGCAATGGATATACACATCCTGGGGCTTTGCCACTAAGCATGGACCATAGTTCACATTGTAGACCACACTCTCTTCCACACAGTTCTGCATGGTATATGCTGATGTAATATGGCCTATATATGTCACTCAGGATAATTCCCAAGTCCTGAAAAAGCCCCTGTATTACAACTGCTTTTCCCTTCCCTGCCCCGAAAGTGTCTAGTGGCCACTGGCTCCACCTCACTGTTATAATTTCTTCCATTGCTTGAATCACAATATGTCTACAACAGAATACCATTAAGTCTACTTAGTCTATAGCTATTCCCCCAATCCTGAGGAGTCTGGGATGGTGATGTCCACTCCACCTCCAAGTGAGAGGGGGCTTATATCCCATGGATACGATGGATGATTATCCTGCCTGCAGCTGCAGGCTCTCTCCATTCCCTGGAATGGCTGTTGTCCCTCATCGTCTCCTCATCAGGTGACTTCAGTGAGTCCATTGAGCTGTAGAGTAGGAGTTGCAGCTCCACCGAGAGTCCAAGCACAGGTGGCACATGGGCAGGCCAGAGGCTCCAGTCTCTGGAAGTACACCTACGAACTCCAGCATCACATATAGGTTTGAATAGAAGGGACTGATGGACCATGTGCAGGGAGGACTTATTTGAGTCCAACTCTGTCACTCTCAGGAGCACAGATTCCAAAGTAGAGCCCACTGATAAGGCTATATTGTGGATTTTGAATGAGATATTTGCCCTCTGCATGTTAAGTATTCCACAAAAGTGTGCTAGTAATGTTATTATATTAGAGGACAGAAATTATTGTATTTTTTTTTAAAGTTTTGAGATTTGCATTTTGGAAATTTTAAAAAAATGTAACTGGCATAAGCATCTGGTTCTTATCTTCCTTACTTTCTTATAGAAAACCCCTCTAGTAACTTAAATATCACATAACAGAACTTTAATATCTCTTAATGATCCTTGACATTATCTATCTTCCAAAAGCAACAACGTCTCCTTAAATGCAAAGTGTTAAAGTTTATTTACAAAATCAGATGCAAACCTCAAAATAAAATTTTGAACAACTGAGTTCTCTCTGGCTGAAGCCAGAATAAGTGACCTCCTCTAGGGTTTTTTTTTCCAATTGTCACTGTTACCCCCAGGCCATGGCCCTCAAGTGCCTCTGCAGAGTCCCTCATGTCCTTTGAAGAATAATTTATCAACTTCTGTATTAGGCTCTTTGCTCTGGAGAAGCAGCTCACACAGCTCATTCAAGCACCTGTTCAGTTAGTCAAAGGGTACAATTATTAATCATGGTAATAGTTACTATTTCTAATGGTTTTCCATGTTTAGGTGCTGTGTTTAGATTCATTGTATACATCTCTTAATTACTGTGTGGTCCTGAGCAGTCATTTAGGTTCTTTAGAGCCTTAATTTCCCCACAGGATCATTATGAAAGTTTAGTGTGGGAATAACTGAGTTAACAAGAGAGAAAAACCTGACAGTTAATTTTTCTTTCTCATCTTCTCCTATGCCACTATTACATGATGTTGAGTTAAAAAGTTTCACTGTAAGAGTTCTGAAAAATCTAAAGAAGTGCTTGTATTAAGTAGAAAGATTGAAACTTTAACAACAAAACCTGTTAGCCATAATCTTTTATTTACATTTTTAGTAGGGAGTGGACCTAGGTTGAAAGCCTAGTCTCTTCCACTTCTTATTTCAATGGCCTACATATTTTGGAGGAAAGCAGAATAGGGGTAGCTTGTCTAGAAGTTGCTCTTGTGTCATTCTGTAGATTCCTGGTGATGAGGGAGTATGAGACCATCTGATTTCTCAATAGTCTCAAGTCCCAAACTAAGAAAATTCCTATTTCTTATCAATACTTCTTGTAGGACTACCATCCCCACAGAATGCCATCTTAAGAAATCCTTCTCTTGAATTAAACTCTTGGTGATCAGATTTTTAAAAATGACATCCATGCTCTCTAACATTGATCTCAAAACATGTTTGTGCCAGATTCACTAAAACACATGATGAACTTTAAAGGATCTTTTTCCCTCACAAACATTTAAAACTTTCCTTTTCTACATATTAGACAATATGTCTAATGTGAGCAATCAATGAAGCAGTAGAGAATTGGCTAGAAAGAGGCACAGGCTTTAGAGAGACAGGCATGGGGATGAATCTCAGCTCCACCTGGCTGCGACTTTGGATGGGTAATCTTACTTCTCTGTGTGCAAGCCTCTTCACCCTTCAATGCTCGTTTGATGATGAGAAGATAATATCATTGTGTCATGATTAATGTTGTGCTTGGCACATACTGTTTACTACTTCCACTTCTACTGCAACCCCAAACTTCTACCACTTGTACTTACACTTTCAACATCTCTACTACTGCTTCTCCTACTTCTATCGTTGATAAAGTACATATAGAGCAAATGCTTATTATTCACAGTTATATTCTATAAAGTTTCCACTAACATGGAATAAGCAATACTTAACCATTGCTGCAAGGGAAAATACAGGGCAAGGTCCTATGAGCCTTTGGTCACATTTTTGTAAATTGATCAATACCTAACCTTGTTTTATATGTGTTTCTGTTTAAAGACATCTTTGTTAATGTATATTGTTGATTCATTACCATTGAAGTCATGACCAACAGCACTATAATTCATGCCTGAGTAAAGCTTATCTAACACATGTATTTTCTTTGTAAGGCATATCATCTTGTGCTTAGTAGACAGTACTTTAGTACGATGCTTGGGGGCTATTTTAAATAGCAAAATCACCACCAAAACCCACAAAAATGCAAAAAATGTGGTGCTAAATATACTGCAAAGAGGAAACTTGTTTACAGTACAAGAGGTGAAACAAGAAGGCAGAGTGTTCCTTGTTCGACCTCTGCGGGGATCTTGTGTGTCTGGCAAGCCAAATTTTCTGCTTCTCTGTGCATATCTGCAAACGACCATGAAAACACTGTGAATACTGATTTTGGAGTTAGAAATAAATGATATATTTGCAAACTGGAAATACAGACTATATGGACAATGAGGTTGACTGTATACACACACATATATAGCACCTAAGCCCAACCCTACCACTTCTACCACTACCCTACTCAAACATTATAACCTACTAATCCTACTATGACTTCTACACAACAAACAAACAAGTACAATGCCTTCAACACCTCTTAGTCTTGGGCACTAGATACTTTTTTTTTTTTTTCCTGTGTTTACAGGTGAGAATACTTCTTTTCTTTATTCACATATTTATACTCCCAATTCTTTCTATAAAGGGCCACAAAACCATGACCAAGTAAATATTATTAAAGGACTGCATAACTTTACAAAAAAATGTCACCTCCTCTGGCCTCAGTTTCTTCATCTTTAAAATAGGAATAATACCATCAACTCCGAAGCTAGGTTGTCGAACAATCGACCCCATTAATAAGGGGAGTATATAAACAATAACAATAGCTAATAATGATTGAGCATCTACTATGTGCCAGGCACAGTTCCAATTATCATATACGTATCAACTCATTTGATCCTCAGAACAACCCGTGAAGTACATAATATCATTCTTTCTATGTTCATATGAGAATCTGAGGTACAATCCAAGGTCACAGAGTAGTAAATGATCCAGCAGAGAATGGAAGTCAGGTATTTTGACTCCAGAATCTGGGCTCTTATTCACTGTGCTACATACTGCCTTACAAAGGTAATGTACCAGCTGAAGCAAAACGAGCATTTGCAGTCCACACTGCAACAGATGTCATTAAAGATAAGGGGCCAATAGAGTGTATAGCAAAGAGGACCCCAGAGGAGCAAACTATTAATCAAAGCCATAATGAGGGAAGGGCATATCTGCAGAAGATGCAAAAGTAGAGTAGCTCTGAGATTCCTAATTAACTCACACTCTCTTTCACCCTTTGAACAAATTATATTCATGCCAACTTTATACTTTAACTCATATCATTCTTTTGATGGCAGTATGAGGAATTTTAACAGTTGAGGAATCTGAGACTTGAAATTTTGGTAACTTGCCCAAGATAGCATTGTTGTTAAGTAGCAGAGGCAGGTCTAGAAACAAGGCCTTCTGGTTCTAAGTCCATTGCTCTTTACTTCTATATCACAGGTTACTCTAGAACCAAGGAGAAACTGAAAAATGAAAGTAATGAAGCACAGGATGGCTGTAAAAGTCAAAGGGTACACAAGTGGGTTTTAGGTATTTTTCAAAACTTTGTTAGGCTGATCAAATGGTTTCACATGTCAATTCTTCTATATATCAGTCATTTATATGGGGAAAAGGATGGGAAAGTTACTATTCTCTGGGCCTGACATTATCATCTATAAAATAAAAATTATTACTTAAGCTGTATTTTCCTCTTGAGAAACAAATGCGAGCTGGGAACGACCTTCTAGAAGCACTTGCCTTCTACTAATGTAACTGCTGAAGCAGATTCCTAAGAAACCAGTGGCAACTTCAGCAATCTGAAAGAAAATGGCTGCAAGCCTTCATTTTGACTATCATGGTCAAATCTTAAAACATCTGCATTTCAAATTTCAGAACGTCTGCTTGGAGGTGGGCCATATATCTAACCCCGTGTGTTTTACAAAGTGGGAAGTGTGGTCCTTCTCTGAGCTAGTGGCAGGCCTTAGCTAACAGCTCGCCGCCCTTGTTGCTGTCTGTAGCACTAGGCCTTATAACAGGCAACCCCGCTCTGACATACAAACACAAATCACTGCCGTTGATCGAGTGTTTGCAATATTCCCAGGAACCTTGTGAAATTACAGTGATTTATCTCAATCTTCCAGTCCCCCTAGGAGATAGGCATTATTGATTTCACCATTTTCCATGGGAGGAAATGGAGACCCAGAGTTACTAAATAACTTTTCTAAGATCACACAGCTAGTATGTAGAGTTCAAAACACAAATCCAGGGCTGTTCTGACACCCAAGTATATGCTCTTAACCCCTTAAACACAGTCACTGGATATTCTGATTTTCATGTATTGCTATGTCATTCAATTTAAATAAACTTTCATTACACAGCTGGTGAGAGAAGTGTTAGACCTGCTCTCAAAGAATTTATCATTTAAATAGGGAGGTAAGATACACCCAGGAACCCACAATAAAAAATAAAAAATAAAAAAGACTATTAGCAGTAAAAAAAAAAAAAAAAAGATTATATAGATGACAGCACAACTCTGTGATGAAAATGAGGGCCATGGAGTGAATACTTTGAATGGATTGTGCAAAGCATGGGACTAAATAACATAGGGAATCCAGAGGCAGGACAAATATGAGAATGTTCTCAAATGAATCTAAGTATGTAATACTAACATAGGATATTAATATCTGGGTGGGTTGGGGGAAAATATTCCAAATGTAATATATGGGCTATAATTAGTAGCAATATGTTGATGATGTTCTTTCATAAGTTGTAATAAATGTTTCACAATAATGCAAGGTGTTGGTGGTGGGGAAATGTATTGGTGCCTTATATGATGATTTGCATATTTGTTTTGTAGTTCTACAAATTTTACTGTAAACTTATACGTATTCATGTACAAATGATATACTTCAATAAAATTTTACTTTAAAAAAAAAAAACTACGTGACTAAGTCTCAATCTAAGTGCCAACTGAGTCCATTGCATTATTCAGCAAACATTCATTGAATAACTATTATGTGCTGCACATCCCTCCGTCCCTTCTCCCACTCCTTGCCACTATACATTCTATCGAGTCAAATTACCTATAGTTTTGAACACACCAGGCTATTGCCTGTATCTGTGCTTTCGTATACGTGATTGCACTGCATATAACATTCTAACCCCCAATAGCCTGTTTGCAGATTCCTATTTATTCTTTAAAATACTGATTGTCATTTTCCCTGGTCCTTCCATAATCTATTTTCCCTACAGCAGCCAGGATGATCTTCTAAAAATATAATTTAAACCTTGTCACAATCCTGCTTAAGACTCTCCAGAGACTTTGTATGGTTCTTAATATAAATAACGAATAATATGTAAATAATAACTCACCTCCATTATTATCTGACTCCTATATAGCTCTCCAAACTCACCTCCTACCATTCTCCCCCTCACTTACTACACTTTAACCACACTGGCCTCCTTTCTGTTTTGTAAGTATACTGTGATCTCTCCTACCCCGAGGACCTTGCAAATGCTGGTCCTGCTGCCTGGAATGGGTCTATATGGCCAGCTCCTTCTCAACCATTAGGTCTCACCTTAGATATCACCTTCTAGAAAGTCCTTCTGTGACCACCTTTTCCAAATAGTCCCTCTTACTACAAGTTTCTATCTACTAAAACACACTGCTTTTATACCCTTCTTAGTAGTTGTTACAATCTTTAAATTATCTTTTTACTTTTGTATTGGCTTAATTTTTGCTTCTCTTGCTCTGGGATCTTGTATATCCCTCACTGCTGGGCACTCAGTGCCTAATACAATGACTGGCACATAAAGGCTCCTAGTAAATGGTTTTCTCATCTGGACCCACTTTGCCACCCACAGAAACAAAGCGAACTCCTAGATGGATGGGTAGATGGTTTCACATCATTAATTTTTTCCTTGAGCTTCTCCTCTGTGCCTGGTACTCTTCTAGAATATAAAAACCAATAAGAAAAATAAGTCCCTGAACTCAGGGCTCTCATGATCTAGAATAATATAGAAAATAGACAATAAATATTATCATTTGAAGCATTAATAAATGGTAACAGGAAAATAAGGCAGAGTCACATATGGAATAGACAGCATCTTGGATGAGGGAACATGAATGATAGAACAGTCAGGGGAGCTGACATTTAAGCATTTATCACTGCCTTACATTATACTATAGTAATATTTGCTTATTTGTCTTTCTCCCCAACTAAATGTCTACTCCTCCAGGGTAGGGACATTCTTTTGTTTCCTGCTGCAGTACCCAGAATCTAGAACATCTGGCATGTATTTCGGGCTCAATAAATATTCATTGAATGAATGAATAAATAAATGAATGAATGAATCCTGCTTGATGATGAGTCATCAGCTGAAGGTCTGGGAAAAGACCACTGCACAGACAGGAAAAAGCAAGTATTTCTGCTTTGTTGGAGCAAGAGTGAGGAATTGTCAAAGTCCAGTCAGGGGCTGAAGGCAGTGAACAAGGGAGAGAGAGGGTTAGCAGATGAGCTTGGAAAGAAAATCATGGCCAGATCATATAGGACCTTTTGATTCTGGGATTTTGAATTTTATTCTACATGTAAGAAGGAGGCTAAGTGCTCAATGGCTAGTTTAATTCAGTAAGCATTTATTTCAAAGAGCAATGGGCCCACAGGAGAGGGGGATGTGAAAGGCGCCTTCTGTGAGGATTAACCTAATAAGGAAAAGCTTCTTGGCAGAGTATTACCTGGAACTGGAAACTAGACTAAAAAGGAGCAGAGGGAAAGGAAGATTCCATGTGAGGTCCTATTTTCATATAGCAGTAGCTCTTCTATGAGACACAGGAGCAAATGAAGGCTCAGATTTCCTAATTATTTAGTGTTGCTTCATAGTGTAAGGTTATAACAGTGGATATGAAAATTAATGCAAATTATACAGATAACAGTCTTGGAACTTTTCCTTTATATTAAAGTTAATGGAAGGCAATATCATTCCATACATCCATCCTTCTCAATATCATTTTGTGTATCTGTCACTTCCTGGCCCCATAACTTGGTTATTAGATAATTATTGCCTGCATGTCTACTATGTGCTGTGTCCAGAGAAACAGAGGTGAAAAAGATAGATGAACCCTTCCCTCATGGACTTTAGACTCTACTAGACATATCCAGAAGCCTTTCATGTGGTAATAAGGCACAGAAAAATTCCGAGTCGGGGCAGTGTTGCTGAAAGTCTTTATGCATGCACAGTCCTGGATAAGCTCTGTATTACTTTGTATTTTAGGACAAATCATGAAATCTCTCTGAACCCTTTGGTTTCTCACCTGCAAAATGGGAATGTTAATCTCTACCTCCCAAGATGATCATGGCACTAAAATGAGTCTAACAAATATGAAAAGTGTGAGCCATGCCCAGCAAGTGGCCATACTCCAATATTTGTTGCAGACAGTGAACAAGATATACCTAATGTCTTAGTTTCCCAGGGCTGTAAAATACCACAAACGGAGTGGCTTAAAGCAACAGAGATTTATTATCTCGCAGTTGTGGAGGCTGGAAGTCCAAAATCAAAGTGTCATCAGGGCCTTGCTCCCTATGAAGTCTCTACGGATGAATCTGTCCCTTGCCCCTCTTTGGCTCTGGTGGTAGCTTGCTGACAATCCCTGGCCTTCTCCCCTCTATGTCCAGTTCTTCCCTCCTTATAAGGACACCAGGTTAAGGGCCCAACGTACATAATAGAGAGTACTCTCCTTTACTTAAAGTCAACTGATTGGAGATGCTAACTCCCATCTACAAAATACCTCCATGGCAACATTGAGGCCAGTGATTGACTGAAAAACTGGACACCATAACCTAGACAAGCTGACACATGAAATTAATCATCACACCTTTGTGTAAAAATAGGCTCCAAGTCTGCAACTTGTGATTGTCTGATTTCCTCCTAAGTTGTGATGCTGTCCCCAGCATATCATGTGAATGCCATGGAAGAGAAAGGCAAGGCTTGGCTCCAAACCATTTCATACTTTGGCTATACCATGGCAGTCAGTAAATGAGTTCATAAGGCAGGCATTCATGAAACGTCCACCTAGAGAATATCCAGGCTCAATTTTTGGAGCAAGACATTGTACAGCCTATTAAACCTTGCCTTATTTTGTGACAGGTAAAGGTCCCATATGAATTCTCAGTATGGCAGTCTGGGGTGGTGATTAGGAGGCTGTGCTCTGGAACCAGGCTGATGAGGTCAAGCCCTGGCTGATCACCAGCTGCACCCTCCTGGCTTACTTAACCTGACTCTCTCTAGCCACAGAGTCTTCTAGCTATACTCACTTCCTGGGGGTGGTTGGGGGTTTTAAGATGGGAGAGTGGATGTAAGTATAGGACACAATGTTTTGTCTATGGAAAATGTTCAATAAGCAGATTCTAGAAGTAATTATTTTTTAAAGGAGGAATACTTGAAAATATAAAAGAACAGAAAAAAGCCTAAGTAAATTCACTGCTCTTGTCACCACTGTCCTTGTGAAAGGCAGCCCAATCAGTGGCTCTGCTGTGTCCCCTGAAGTCCAATTAAAAAGCAGTAATAAGAAATTACTTGAAGTGGATTAAGCTGATGCCATCTGCGTTCTCTGGATCTAATGCTTCACAGGGCACAGGCTTTAAAAGTCCCCTCCCTCCTTTCTTCCCCGTAGTGACGCAGTTCAGCATACCAGCATCTCCATAAGCATTGAGAGAGGACTACTTTTCTGTTGGTCAATTAATGCTTTGATCTGCAGCCATTCAGGAAAAAGTACTATAGTTGTGAATATTTTAAAAAACAAGTCTTAAGAGATTCTTTTCCTACATGTACAGAGGTACATGACATGCTTTAAAAAAACACACATACAGGGAAGCGGATGTGGTTCAAGTGATTGGGCTTCCATCTACCATATAGAAGGTCCAGGGTTCGATTCCCGGGGCCTCCTGGTGAAAGGCAAGCTGGCCCACGCGGAGAGCTGGTGCAGCAAGATGGTGCAACAAAAAAAGACACAGAGGAGAGGCAGTAAGAGACGCAGCAGATCAGGAAGCTGAGGTGGCGCAAGAGATTGAGTGCCTATCTCCACTCTGGAAGGTCCCAGGATGGGTTCCTCGTGCTGCCTAAAGAGAAGACAAGCAGACACAGAAGAACACACAGAGAGCAGACAGCGAGCACAAAACAACGAGGGGGGCGGGGAGAAATAAAGAAATAAATCTTTTAAAAAAACACATGTAACAACAACAGAAAAAAAAAGCAGGTAACTCCAAATAGCTGTCGAGGGATCATGGACTAAGCACTGCTTATGTGCCAAGCACTCCACATGTGTTAATATCAACTATGACAGAAACTAACCTAGAAGTTTCCTCTCTTTCCCTCACACCTCACTCCTCACTGCTGATCCACCAATTGTTGGTTTTCCTCCAATATATGCTGAATCCATCAATTTCTTTTATCTATTTCTCCTACCCTGCCCATGTCAAGTTACTTAGCCTCCCTGTGACTCAGTTTCCTCATCTACGAAATGGAGTGGTATCTACTTAAAGCTGCTGTAAATGTCATCACAACATGTGAAGTGCTCAGAACAGATGGTATATGTGTATGGCAGCTCTTGTTATTGTCGTTGTTGTTGCAATGGCTTGCTGGGCTGCCTTCCTGCTTCTACCTGTTTCCCCACTAAATCTATTATCTACATAGCAGCCACAGTGATCTTTACAAAATAAAAGTCAGTTCATGTCACTGCCTGTCTTAGAACTTCCCAAGGGCATCCTGATGCATTTAGAGCAAAATTCAAATTCATCACACAGCTCACAAGATTCTCCAGCACCATTCCCCCAGCTCACTGTATCGTAGCTCTACTCGCCTTCTTGGTTCTTTATACATGCCCAGGGTGGTCCTCCTTCAGGACTTTGTACCTGCTGTTCCCTCTCCCAGAATATTCTTCTCCTAGACCTTCCTAGAACTGGGCATTTCCATTCAGGTCTCAACTCAAATGTCACCTCCCCAGAAAAACCTTTGAGGATCATGCCAGCTGAAGTATCTTCCTTTATTAAACTCCCATTTCTCAGTTACTATCCTGCTGCTTCTTTAAATATGATCCTTATAGGACCTACGTTATTCAAATAAGGATTACAGACACATTTTGCTTGGCCACAGTGTTGCTGCTACTGCGGCTATTACTAATTTTTCTCTGAACGCCTTAAGTAAGGCGTTTACCCCCACCTCCACAGGACCCACTCCCCATTGACCACCATGGGCTCACGACACAGTCACATAACCTGCCAGGCCCTAGAAGGCTCTGAATTTCCCACTCTGCACTGGTAGAAATATCATCAAAAACACAAATGGAAAAGCATGTTCCAAAGTGCCAGGTATGAGAGAAATTATCCAGAACATCCAAAATAAACATATATTTATCTTTTATAAATTTTTACCAAAATAAAAATTAAAAATTAAAAAGTTTATGAGGGGAAACTTGTAGAATCCATCCACAGACCCTCATCTGAATTAACAGCCTCTCCCTTCTTATTGTATCTGAGTCAGAGATTCCCTGAGTCAGTACTATCCTCTGACACGTCTAAAGGGAGAAAAGCCATGTGTATAGCTAATGAATAAAATATTAGCCAACTCTGCAAAGTACTGACAGACCCAGTACTGACTGCTGCTTTACTCATGCAAATAGGGATTTGACCTGCTTTACTCACGCAAATAGGGATTGCTAATTCAGGAGCCAGCTTGGTTAGCATTAAAGTAATGACAAAGAAAAATCTCAAAAGAGCCATTTCATATTGGAAACTAGTAGATATTACTATTTTAGAGATAACAAGGGATGGAGAGGCCAAGGGTTGAAGAAACTAAGATTCATTGAGCATCTTCTGTATAGTCTATGCTTTATAGAATTGATTTCACATAGCCCTCATGACAACACAATGAAGAAAACACCATTGTTGTGTCCATTTTACAGATATGAATGTTAAAGCTCTGAGGTTTTAAGGGACTTGCCCACTTGGGGTAGGGATCTGAACCACTGCCAGTTTAACCCCTGAACCTGTACTCCTTACACAAGGCTGTCTCTCACATTTAGCATACAATATGAAGAGATCTGGAAATGAAAGAGAGCATTAGCAGATGGACTGAGTTCCCAGCAAGATGATTAAAATATATGCTCACAGAAATACAGCTAAAGCACAAAGACTCTGTGAATAATGACTGAGAACAATGAGTTTTATTTTAGAAAAGAATGTAGTCTTTAGATGTTTTAAGAACTGGTATATAAAGGAGTAGAGGTAATATCTGTTGGAACAAAGAGTAGATCTTGGGAAGATGGTTGGGAATTTGAGGTAGGAAGAGCTTTTTCCCCCCCGCTCAACTCAAAGAAAGACTTTCCAAGAAATAAGTATGTATTTATGTAAGGAATATTTATGTACATTGTATACTGCTGTAGTCTCAATATCTATAAACTTGCCTGGCATATGGTAGATGCTCAATAAAAATGTGTTGGATGAATAAAATCTATTCCAACAAAGCAAAACACTGGACTCTCCAGGGAATATGTTCCCCATCAATGGATTTTTTCTAAGAGACTATTCTTCTGAGTGTGGATTCCTGTCACTGGTGGGAAGTTATATAATAGCTAAGCTTTATGGAGTACTCATTAGATGCCAGGCACCATGCTCAGCACTTTACAACCATTATTTCATTTAATTCTCACCACAATTCTGTAAGTTAAGTTCTATTGATATTCCCCGATTTACAAAAGTGGAAACTGACATTTACAGAGGTTAAGGCATTTATCCAAGGTTAAATACATGTTAGGTGGTAGGGCTTGAATTAAAAACTCAGGCTTTTATTTTTTTTAAAGATTTATTTATTTACTTTTTATCCATTTTAATCCCCCCCCCCCATTTTTGCTGTTTTTGTGTCTATTCGTTGGGCAATTCTCTGGGTCTGTTTCCTGCCCTCTTCTCTCATCCTTTCTCCTCCTGTCTTCACCGGGATTCAATCCTGAGGACCTCCAATGTGCGAGAGAGGTGTTCTGCCACCTGCACCACCTCAGTTCCTGGTTTTTCGGCGCATCTCATCTTGGCTCTCTCCTGCGTCTCTCTCCTGTTATGTCATCACCTTGCTGCATGGCTCAGCGGGGGCAGACGGCGCACCCGCTCACGGGGCCAAAACTCAGGCTTTTATTAATGCTATGCTAGGTGGCCTGGCTACATTGGATAATCCCCAGGCCCCCATCCAGTAATGAGATGCTATATATTGTATTTTTAATCTAATATCTGCATTGAAGATTAATACCATTAACATGGAAGGTTCTCTTCCCAAACAAGAGCCAGTTTCTGTAAAAGCTGTAGCTAAGGCCACTGGACATCATGACATTCACTTGTTTAAATTAACATCTTACCATTAATAAGATAAAATCTAAACTCCTTAGCGTGGCACTTATGACCCTTTGGAATCCAGCCTCATCCCTACTTATTTCTCGATATTGGAATACTTTTTTAAAATCCTCTTTATTACTACTGCCTTGTTTTCCATCCTGTTCTTTCTCTGTGTTGAATACCCACATTCACCAGCCAGCCTTCCAACCAGCCAGCCTTTACTAAGCATCAACAATGTGTCAGGAATGTGGTTATTTCTAGGAACAATACCCTGCCCTCATTCACTTTACAGTCTAACAAAGGGGAACAATAAGTAAATTTTAGGGACTGAATCATGTCCTCACAAAGACATGTTCAAGTCCTAAATCCCAGTCCTGTGAGTGTGAACTGATTTATAAATAGGATCTTCGACAAACCTATGAATTAAGGTGAGGCCAAATTGAATCAGGGTGGACCTCAATCTAATATGACTGTAGTCCACAGAAGCAGAAAAAATTTGGTCAGAAATAGGAGACAGGAGGAGATAGATGGAGGAGAGAGATGGCCATGTGACAGAGGCAGACATTGAGTTATGGATTGCTGATAAATTACCACCAGAATGCTACAGACTTCAGAGAAAACACAATCCAACTAACACCTTGATTTTGGACTTATTCTCCAAAACTGTGATAAAATAAATTCCTGGTTTTCTTTTTTAAGTCAACCAGCCTGTGGTACTTTGTTACAGAAGGCCTGGCAAACTAAGACAGTAAACAATCGGAATTCTACCCAGCATTCAGAATACAGCTTGAGTTCTTTCATCTTCTGTGAAGCCACCCCAAACCATTCTGGTCTCTCTTCATCTCCTTTGTCTTTCACTATTTCAGCACTTACAATCTATTCCATAATTGATATACATTAGAGCTCTGTTTCACTTGGAGTCTGCTATTAGATGCACATATATTTATAATTGTGTCTTCTTGTTGAACTGATCCCTTTATCAGCATACAATGTCCTTCTTTGTCCCTCATAACAATTTTTTACTTAAAGTTACCCGGTATTAGTATAGCTATGCCAGCTCTCTTTTGGTTACTATTTGCATGGTAAATATTTTCCATACTTTCATTGTCAACCTACTTGTATCTTTGAATTTAAGGAGAGTCTCTTATCAACAACTTATAGTTGGGTCATGCTTTTTTATCCATTCTACCAGTCTCTGCTTTTTGATTGGAGAGATAATCCATTTACATTTAAGTAACTACTTAAACAAACTACTTAGACAAACCTATGAATTAAGGTGAGGCCAAATTGAATCAGGGTGGACCTCAATCTAATATGACTGTAGTCCATAGAAGCAGAGAAAATTTGGTCAGAAATAGGAGACAGGAGGAGTATTTGTATTGGTTACAAATTATATCTTTATACATTGCATACACAAAACAGTAGATTTATCATCACTTTTTATGCATTTGCATTTTGTAACCTGTACAATGAGAAAAGTAGAGTACCATACCAAAAAACACAGTAGTGGCACTTATAATTATCTACAGTTACCTTCACCAGAAGTCTTTATTTCTTTATGCTGCTTCACTAGTGTCTTTCCTTTCAGTCTGAAGAACTCATTTTAGAGTTGCTTGTAGGGAAGGTCCAGTGGCATCAAACTCCCTCAACTTTTGTTTATCTGGGAACGTCTTAATCCCTCAGTTTTGAAAGGCAGTCTCACCAGACACAAAATTCTTGATTAGCAATTGTTTTCTTCAGCATGTTAAATATTTTGTTCCACTACCTTCTTCCCTCCATGGTTTCTCATGAGAAATTGGCATTTAACCCCCTGCCACCCCCACCCCACACCCGCACCGAGATGGCTCCCTCATCTGTTTGCACGTTGTTTGCATTCATTGTTTGTGCTCATCTGCTTGTTGTTTTCTGCTCATTGTCTGCTCAGGCACTGGGAACTGAACCCGGGACTTCCCATTTGGGAGGCGGGCACTAAATTGCTTGAGCCATATCCATCCCCATTTAATCTTATTTGGGCTTTCTTATACATAGCACATTGTTTTTGTCTTGTAGCTTTCGGAATTCTCCCCTTGTCCTTGGCATTGAAAAGTTGACTACTATGTGTGTGGGTATGGTACTCTTTGAATTTATTCTGTTTGGGGTTTGTTGCACTCCTGAATGTGCATATTCATGACTTTTGTTATATTTGGGGAGTTTTCTGCCATTATTTCTTTGAATATTCTTTCTGCCCCTTTCTTCTCTTTCTGGGGCTCCCATAATACTTATATTGCTACCTTGATGGTGTCCCACATGTATCTTAGGCTCTGTTTGTTTGTTTTGTTTTGCTTTGGTATCAGGGCCAGGGATTGAACCCAGGATCCACGTATGCGGGAAGCTGGAGCTCAACCACTGAGCCACATCAGCTCCCCTGAGTTGGTTTTTTTATTTGTTTGCTTGTTGTTTGTTTTTGTTTTTAGGAGGCACTGGGACCAAACCTGGGTCCTCCCATGTGGGAAGTTGCTCAACTGCTTGAGCCACATCTGCTCCCCTCTGTTTGCTTTTTAAATTCTCTTTTCTTTCTGTTCCTCAGTGAGAATCATTTCAGTTGTCTTGTCTTCAAGTTCATTGATTCTTTCTTCTGCCAGTTCCAAAATGCTATTAAAACCTCCCAGGGAATTTTTCATTTCAGTTATTGGGGTCTTTAACTCCAGTATTTCTGTTTGGTTCCTTTTAAAAATTTTCTCTCTTTATTGAGATTTTCACATTATTCATTCATTGTTTTCTTGATATCCTTTTTTTCCTCCATGTTTTTATCTCTTTGAGCATACTGATGATCATTTTACTAAAGTCTTTCTTCTTAAAAAAAAAAAAATATATATATATATATATATATATATATATTTAAAGATACTTAGATTACATAAATATTACACAAAAAATATAGGTATTCCCACATGCCCCACTCCCCACACCTCCCACACCCTCCCACATAAACAACATCCTTCATTAGTGTGGCACATTCATTGCAGTTGATAAATGCATCTTGGTATTGCCACTGAGCATGGAGCATAGTTCACACTGCAGTTTACACTCTCTCCCACACAATTCTGCAGGTTATGGGAAGATATATAATGGCCTATATCTGTCATTGCAATGTCATTCAGGACAATTCCCAAGTCCCAAAAAACCTCCCATATTACACTTGTTTTTACCTCTCCCTACCTCCAGAGCCTCCAGTGGCCACTGCCTCCACATCAATGTTGTAATTTCTTCCATTGCTAGAATCACAATAAGTCTATAGTAGAATACCAGTAAGTCTACTCTAATAAACTCTTTCTTTGTCCAGTATATCCAAAGTCTTATTTTCTTCATTGATGGTTTCTGAATTTTTATCTTGTTCCTTTGGGTGGGACTCCATTTCCTGTTTCTTTATCTTGTAATCTTTTGTTGCACACTGTACATTTCAACATTTTAAAGTGTTAACTCTGGGATTTAGTTCCTGAACTATCTGTTCCTTAAATTTATATCCATCTAGAGAAATGGCAGAGAAATCCTTGAGTGTCAGGAGCTAACAAAAACAAACCACTGTTAAAAACAAAACAAAACAAAAAAAAAACACCTTTCAAGGAAGATGGCATTGGAATAAGTAGGTAGGGCTCAACTCTCTCATACACACAAAAAATGGAGGAAGGGCAAAAAGCTGTCTGAGAGAGCTGCTTTGGGATGTGCAGACCCACAGGAGTGCTGCACATAATCCAAGAGGATGAGGGACAGAGAGATAATAAAGGAGCTGAAATGAAAACTGTGCTTTACTAGCCCTCATGGATGGGAATGCTACCTATCCCCCACCATCAAGGCAAACAGCCTGGATAAAACCTGTGGCTCACTGCAGCCAACTGAGAAGGGAGCAGGAATCTTCCTCCCTGGGGAAGAGGGAGACAGTAGCAAAGGCTTGAAAATGATTTTTCTTCAGTGAGTTTGGCCAGCAGAGACTGCTTTGAATCTCACCTCTGGCCAGACCAGAATAACAGCAAGTGGAGGTTGAAAGAGAAACCTTGGTGTTGATTCACTAAAGAGTGCCATCTGCTGGCAGGCAGAGAAACTGCAAGATGAAAAAATGCTTTCTGGAGTCTCTCATACCAGACAACTTGGAGAGGATCTGTACCCAATTAATGACCCTATTTTGATAACTTTGGCTGGGAAGTTTTAAAGACTTAGAATAAGTTGAACCAAAAATCGAAGAAGAGCCATGAAAGAAAACCACTAGGCAAGACAGTGAAATTGACCATCAGTGTAAATGTGCCAACATATTCAGATGCCTAGACATCAGCAAAAAATTACAAGCCATACTAAGAAACAGGAAGAGATGGCCCAGCCAAAGGAACAAACCAAATATTCTGATGAGATGCAAGATTTAAGACAGCTAATCAATGTACCTCCCAAATCAATCCAAGGAGTTGAAGGAAACTATGATTAAAGAGATAAAGGATATTAAGAAGATACTGGGTAAGCATAAAGAATAATTTGAAAACCTGCAAAAAAAGTAACAGAGCTTATGGGAATGAAAGACAATGGATGAGATAAAAAATACATTAGGGGGATATAACAACAGATTTGAAGTGGCAGAAGAACAGATCAAGGACAGAATATCTGAACTGCAAAAGACAGGAGAACAGACAGAAAAAAGAATGGAAAAAATTGAACAAGGTGTCCGGGAATTGAATGACAACACAAAATGCTCAAACATATGCATTATCAGTGTCCCAGAAAGAGAAGAGAAGAGAAAAGGGACAGAAAGAATATTTGAGGAAATAATGACTGAAAACTTCCCAACTCTTATGAAAGACATAAATATCAATACCCAAGAAGGACAACGCACCCTAAATAGAATAAATCTGAATAGACCTACTTTGAGACACCTACTATTCAGAATGACAAATAACAGAGATAAAGGGAGGATTCTGAAAGCAGCAAGAGAATAGCAATTCATCACATACAGGGAAAGCTCAATAAGACAAACTTTCTGGACAGTTCCAGGAAGATAGTGTCAGAGTAAGCAGGCAGAGCTCAACTCTCTTACAAAACCAATGGAGAAAGGGCCAAAAGCTGTCTGAGGGACCTGCTTTGGGGGTCAGTAGACCAGAACAGTGCTGTACAACTCCCAGAGGGTGAGGGACAGAGAGATGAAGAACCCCCAAACAAAAAATGTGAGTTACTAAACCCCCTACAGTGGCTGGAAAGGTTTCCCAACCCCCACCCTCAAGACATTGCCAGGATAAAACTACTGGCTTACTGAGCCAAATGAATGGGGAACAGTTACAAGGGAAGAGGGAGGGTGAGTTGGAGGGCTTCTCTTCAGTGAATTCAGCCAACAGAGCAGCTTTAAATCACAGCTCTGGCCAGATCAGAAAAACAGGAAAGCAGAGATTGAAAGGAACACTTCTGGGGAAAGGGTCACTGACAAGTGCCATCTGCTTGCCAGCCAGGAAATTAAAAAGAGAAAAACGGCTTTTAGGTCTCTCTATACTCCACCCCTGGGAGAAAATCTGCACCCCATTAGTGAGTCCCTGGCCCAATTTTAATAACTTAAGCTGGGCAATTTTAAAGACTTTGAATAAGATGAACCAAAAATCAAAGAGAGCTGTGGAATTAAAAAAAAAGGCAAGACAGAGAACTTGATCATCAGAGTAAATTCACCAACATATTCAAATGCCTAGACATCAGCAAAAAAAGTACAAGCAATACTAGGAAACAGGAAGAGATGGCTCAGCCAAAGGAACAAACCAAATATCCTGAGGAGATACAGGATTTAAGGCAACTAATTATTGATAATCACACAAATCTCCTAAATCAATTAAAAGAATTGAAGGAAAATATGATTAAAGAAATAAAGTATTAAGACAATGAGTGAGCAAAAGAACAATTTGAAAACCTGCAAAGAAAAGTAACAAAGCTTATGGGAATAAAAATCATGATGGATGAGAATAAAAATACTGTAGACACATTTAACAGCAAATTTGAATTGCTTGAAAAGAGAATTAGTGATTTTTGAGGACAAAACATCTGAACTAGGAAAGACAGGACATCAGAAAGAGAAAAGAATGGAAAAAATGGAACAGGTCTTCAGGGAATTGAATGACAATGCAAAATGCACAAAGATTTGCATTATTGATAACCCAGAAATAGAAGAAAATGGAAAAGAGGCAGAAAGAATGTTTGAGGAAATAATGACTGAAAACTTTCCAAACCTTATGAGAGAAATAAATATCAATATCCAAGAAGGACAACACAACCCAATAGAATAAATCTGAATAGACCTACTCTGAAACACTGACTATTCAGAATGACAAATACCAGATATAAAGAGAGGAGTCTGAAAGCAGCAAGAGAAAAGCAAAGCATCACAAAGAAGGGAAACTCAATAAGAGTAAGTGTTGATTTCTCGTAAGAAACCATGGAGATGAAAAGAAAGTGGCATGATGTATTTAAGGTACTGTCAGGAAAAATGACAGCTTATAATTCTGTATTCTGGCAAAACTGTCTTTCAAAAATGAGGGTGACTTTAAAGTCTTCACAGATGAACAAAAACAGAAAGTATGCTACCAAAAGATCTGAATTACAAGAGATACTACAGGGAGTGCAGCAGCCTGAAAGGAAAAACAAGGGTGAGGCACTTGGAGAAGAGTGTAGAAATGAAGATTATTAGGAAGGGTAAATTAAAGTGTAAAAAGACAGACAATGGTAAAATATGACAATGGAGAGGCAAAGGACAAAATGGACAAAGTAAGTAATGCCTTTATAGTAATAACATTGGCTGTTAATGGCTTAAACTCACCAATAAAAAGACATAGACTAATAGAATGGATAAAAAAATATAAGCCATCTAAATGCTGTCTACAAGAGATTCACCTCAGATGTAAGGACACAACCAGGTTGAACTTAAAAGGTAGAAAAAGATATTCTACACAAATAGTAACCAAAAAAAGAGCTGGAGTAGTGATACTAATATCAGACAAAACAGATTTTAAATGCAAAACTGTTATATGGGATGAAGAAGGTCATTATATACTAATAAAAGGGGCAATTCATCAAGAAGAACTAACAATAGTAAATATTTATGCACCAAACCTGGGTGCCCCAAGATATATGAGGCACACATTGGCAAAACTGAAAGGAGAAATAAATGTCTCTAAAATAATAGTTGGAGACTTCAATACACCGTACTCAATATTGGATAGATCATCTGGACAGAGATTTAATAAAGAAACAGAGAGCTTGAATAATATAATAAATGAACTAGACCTAACAGACATTTCTAGAGCACCCCAAAAGACCTGGATATACATTCTTTTCAAGCGCTCAGGGAACTTTCCCCAGGAGAGACCATATTTTGGATCACAAGACAGGACTCAATAAATTTAAAAACATTGAAGTTATACAAAACACTTTCTCTGACCATAACAGAGATGTATCTTTGACCACAACGTGGATGGAAAAAGGGAAAATTCACAAATATATGGAGATTAAATAACACACTCTTAAATAATCCGTGGGTCAAAGAGGAAATTCAAGAGAATTCAGTAAATATCTTGAGACAAATGAAAATAAGAACACAACATATGAAAACCTATGGGACACTGCAAAGGCAGTGCTGAGAAGAAAATTTATAGCCCTCAATACTTACATTAAAAAAGAAAAAAAAAGCTAAAATTGGAGATCTAACTGCAAAGCTGGAGGAACTAGAAAAAGAACAGCAAACTAATCACCAACCAAGCTAAAGGAAAGAAATAGTAAAGATCAGAGAAGAAATAAATGAAATTGAGAAAAAACAAACAAACAATAGAATCAACAAAACCAAAAGTTAATTCTTTGAGAAGAGCAACAAAATCGACAAACCCTTAGCTAGACTGATAAAGATAGAGTGAAGATGCAAACAAATAAAATCAGAATTGAGAGGGGACATTACCACTGACCCTGCAGAAATAAGAGAGATCCTAAGAGGATACTATGAACAACTGTACATCAAAAAACTAGACAATGTAGACGAGATGGACAAATTCCTAGAAACACACGAACCACCTACACTGACTCTAGAAGAAATAGAAGACCTAAACAAACCAATTACAAAAGATTGAAAGAGTCATAAAAAATCTTCCAAAAGGGGAGAGCAGATGTGGCTCAAGTGGTTGAGTGCCTGCTTCTCACATGGGAGGTCCCAGGTTCAGTTCCCAGTGCCTCCCCAAAACAAACAAAAAAAAGCAAGCAAACAAATGAAATAACCAACTCACGAGACCTGATGTGGCTCAGTGGTTAGCACCGGCTTCCCACATATGAGATTCAGGCTTCAATCCCCAGTCCTGGTAGCTCACACATACACACAAAATTTCCCAAAAACGAAAAGCCCAGGACCAGATGGCTTCACAGGTGAATTCTACCAATTATTCAAAGATGATCTACTATCAATCTTGCTCAAGTTCTTCCAAAAAATTGAACAGGAAAAAATGCTACCAAACTCATTCTATGAAGCAAACACCACCCTAATACCAAAACCAGATAAAGATACTATTAGAAAAGAAAATTATAGACTAGTATCACTAATGAATATAGATGCAAAAATCCTTAACAAAATACTTGCAAACCAAATCCATAAGCATATTAAAATAACTATACACCACCTCCAAATAGACAGAAACATCTTACAAAGGGAGAGCTAAGTTGGAAGACTCTCACTTCCTGATTTTAAATCATATTACCTAGCTACAGTGATAAAAACAGCATGGGACTGGCATAAAGATAGACACATAGACCAATGGAACTGAATTGATGGTTCAGAAAAAGACCCTCCCATCTATGGTCAAGTGATTTTTAACAAGGCTGTGAAGCCCAGTCAGCTAGCCCAGAACAGTCTATTCAACAAATGGTGCTGGAAAAACTGGGTTACCCATATCCAAAAGAAGGAGGATACCTATCTCACACCTCATACAAAAAGTAACTCAAAATGGATCAAGGACCTAAATATAAAAGCTACAACCATAAAACTCCAGAAGAAAATACAGAGAAATATCAAGACCTTGTGGTGGTTGGTAGTTTCTTAAAACTTACACCCAAAGCATGAATAACAACAACAACAAAAATAGATAAATTGTACCTCCTCAAAATTAAACACTTTTGTTCCTCAAAAACTGTCAAGAAAATAAAAAGGCAGTTACTCAGTAGGAAAAAATATTTGGAAACCATATACCTGACAAGGGTTTGATATCCATGATATAAAGAGATGATGCAGCTCAATGATAAAAAAACAAGCAACCCAATTAAAAATGGGCAAAAGACTTGAATAGACATTTTTTCCAAACACAAATGGTCAAAAAAGCACATGAAAAAATGTTCTCAACATCACTAGCTACTAGGGAAATGCAGATCAAAACTACAATGAGATTATCATTTCATATCTTATAGAATGGCCATTATTTTAAAAACAAAATTACAAGTGCTAGAGAGGATGTGGAGAAATAGGAACACTCCTTCACTGTTAGTGAGAATGTAGAATTGTACAGCCTTTGTGGAAGGCAGTTTGGCGGTACCTCAAGATGCTGAATATAGAACTACCTTATGATTCAACAATCCCGCTACTAGGAATATATTCAGAAGAACTGAAAGCAAGGATGTGGAGTGATATTTGCACACCAATATTCATAAAAGCATTATTCACAATTGCTAAAGTATGGAACCAGCCCAAATGTCCATCAACCCATAAATGGATTAAAAAATGTTGTATATACATACAATGTAATATACTATTCAGCTGTAAGAAGAAATGAAATCGGGATACATATGACAACATGGACAAACCTTGAGGACATTATGTTGAGTGAAATAAGCCAGACACAAAAGGACAAATATTGTATGGCATCACTAATATGAAGTAAATATGATGGGTAAACTCATGGAGGTAAGCTTTAGAGTATAGGCTACTAGGAGATAGAATGTGGGTTGATATCGGGAACTAATGTTTAATGTATGTAGAATTTTTAATAAGGTTTATTGTAAAAGTGTGGAAATGAATAGAGTTGATGGTAACACATTATAGTGAGTATAACTAACACTGTTGATTTATAAATGTGCTTGGGCTAAAAGGTAGTCTGTGCACATAAGTGTTAATTGAGAGGAAGCTAGAGGATAATCTAGAGATTATAACAGTGATTTCGGTGGTTGATGAAGATTGTTGTTAATAGTTATAAATATAAGAAAGTTCTTCTTTTACAAATCATTAAGAATATGGTGATACACACGAAAATTACAACTAATTTAACTTATGGACAATAGTTTACAGTAATATTGTATTATTTTTGCAGCAACAGCAATGAGATATACCAATTCTAAGGGACAGCAATAGGAGTATATAAGGAGGTATGGGGTTTTTCCTTTTGGAGTAATAATGTTCTAAAATTGAGGTGATGAAAGCACAATTCTGTGATGAAAATGAGAGCCACTGAATGTACACTTTGGATGGACTATGTAAGGCATGGGACTGTATGACAGTGAACCCTATGGGGAAGATGGACTGTGGTTAACAGAACAAATATGAGAATGTTCTCTCATGAACTATAACAAATATATACTGCTAATATGGAGTGTTAATCATAGAGTGGGTTGGGTGAAAATACACCAAATGTAAGATATGAGCTATAATTAGTAGTAATATTTTGACGATGCTCTTTCATAGTTTGGAACAAATATTTCACAACAATGCATGGTGGTGGTGGTGGTGGGGGTGATATATGGGGTCCCTGTATGATGATATGCATGTTTGTTTTGTAAGTTTTATTGTTTATGTATGCTCATGTATGAATGATATACTTTAATAAAAAAATTTTAATGGAAATAAAAACCACCTTTCATAGTCT
This sequence comes from Tolypeutes matacus, assembly GCA_026826555.1. NCBI lineage: Eukaryota > Metazoa > Chordata > Mammalia > Cingulata > Chlamyphoridae > Tolypeutes > Tolypeutes matacus. The sequence goes on from JAKSZT010053883.1 coordinate 52,562,581, forward strand.
TTGCAAATTGAGTCTGCATTGACTGGTATTCTCCTTCAAAATTTAGCCCTCCTACCAAGATTAGCCTGAGGCAAATGTGAAGTCCTCCCTATCTTTTCTGAGCTTGGGCCTTGTCCTGGGCTTGTTCTTGTTCCTGGCCTTAGGATTTCCCCCATTTGTAGGAATTTGAATGCCCCCTCTACTCCCTATGAAAGGCTTTCCTCCATCTCCCCACACCAGGGTACTCTACTGTATGTCTTAAAGTCAGGAATCCTTGCCCCAGGCCACTTTGACTTAATTGTTTCTTATACTGCTTTAGCTGCCTGCAAGCTGCTTCTGCCTGCAGGGAAGATCCTGGAGGGTGAGCCAGAGATGAGTTTCCTGTTTTAGTCTTTCAGGCTGCCATGCAGTAGACTGGAACCAACATACAGGCACTCAAGTATGCACATAACGGTGGCTTTGCTCCCTCTGATACAAGCCCAGGGACCCACAATGGGAATGTAGGCTAGTTCTATACCACAACAGGGAAGGGGTTGAAGAAGGACTAGCAAGTGCACAATGAATCTCTCCCACCATTTTCAAAGCTGTGTTTTCTTGATTTGGCACTTGCCCAAGTTTTCACTAATTGTTCAAAGATTCTGTGGGAAAATGGCTCCCTGGAGAATCTTAAGCACCATCTTGGTGGCTGGAATCTATATTCTAACTTTACTGAACTATTTCTAGTAACCTCAAATAAGAGATGTTACTCCCTACCTCTTGCCTCTGCCTATAGTGTCTCTTTCCACCTTCTTCACCAAATATTCATTCTCAACAGTCATTTCAGATGCTTCGTCTTCAGTGATAGGTTGACTACCTTAATGCCCTTAGTCTTCACCCCTTCCTGGATCTCTGCCATGTAAGTTTTTAGTGCCCTCCCACTCTGATGCTGGGCTTGGCCAAGTGACTTGCTTTGACCTATCGCGTTATAGCAAATGTGACATAAGCCAAGGCTTGAAAAGTGCTTGTGCAACTGGGCTTGTTTCAGTTGGCTCCTGCAACTACTAGGAGAACACTCCTGGGTTAGCTTGCTGGAGAATGAGAGAGAGATGTTTAAGTGGGCCCAGTCACCCAAGCCAAGGCAATCCTAGATCAGTCAACTGCAATCTGACCCCAGCCAATATCAGCAAAGCTGCCTATATGAACCACAGTTGACTGCAAACACATGAGCCCAACTGAACCCAGCCAGGTCAACTGAAGTCCCCAGGCTCATGAGCTAAATAAATATTTACTGCTGTATGCTACTGAATTTTTGTTGTTATTTGTTATGTATTCCTACAGCAATAGATAACTGATCAATCTTCTATAAAGACTTCCCTGACTCTCCTAAGGAAAAGTGGTCACGCCTTCATTTGTGCAACTTTTGAAACTTGTACCTTCCTCTATTACAAAACTCAACACTCTACTATTATACACATTTGTTGAATGAATAGGATAAATGAGCATTTGTTTGTATGTTTGATTCTCCATCTAAGACTTCCTTCCTTCAGAACAGAAACATCTTTGTGAGGGAGGCAAGGTGGAAGAATACAAATAGTTAGGGTTTATGTAGGTTGGAGCATGGCTTTGCAAACGGCAAACTTTCTGAGTCCAAGTATCTTTAACTGTAAAGTGAGGACATTAGCAGCAACTCTACAGGCTTCTTGAGAAAAAGAATGAGGAAATCTGCATAAAGTAGCCAGCTCAATATATGACACATTGAAAGGCTCAATACATATTGTTTGATTGAATGAATTAATGAACTGACATGACCATGGCAAAACTTAGAAAATAAATGCACCCAAAATACAAGGTCTTTCATTCCATTATCAATTCCTATAACATCATACCAACTGCACAGAGCATTCTTTAGCCTCTAATTTGATTTATGACTATGGAAGCTGATGTTTCAATTTACTGAACCCAAGTGCATAATAAATAAAAGTACCTCAAAGGACCATCTTTGCAACTTAATGTCAGCATGGTAGCTAAATGTAGATTATTTAATCTTTCATTTAAAATAAAAGTCTCAGTTTATTGTTTATAACTCTGTTATTCCTTCAGTCCTTCTGAGAAATGCAAACACTTGGCTGGTGCTCATTCCCTGCTCTTGGGCAGATAAGTAGCCTTGTTGATGGGCTGCACTCCAACACAATTACAAGGCATGCACTCACCTCTCTGGAGGCAGGAAGCCCTCTTCTACAGCAGCTGGAAGAGGAAGAGTGAAAAAAAAAGCATTGGCAGTAGCATGGTTAAAGTATGCCTGTGTGATGCCCTGGCCCAAGAGACCAAGTGTTGAGTGGCAACTCACCCCTTCACCCACCCCCTGGGGGTCTGCCTGGCCCTAGATTGCAGCATTCACCTATGCTGCATGATGCTTATATATGGGCACAATCTCTTACATTAGTTTATGAACCCCTTGTTCATTACTTCTGCGGGATTTAGCTCTTAATCTCCTGTGGCACAAACTGTAGCTGCTTGAATTAATGATATCATCAAACATTTATGGAATTCTTACTGGTGTGCCAAGAACTGTTTAAACATTTTCCATGCATCAACTCATTTAATCCTCACAATAATCTGATGAAGTCAGTGATATTATTATCATCCCAATTTTACAGATAAGAAAATTGAGGCCCAGTGAGTAACAAGCTCAAACTTAAACAGCTAGTAATGGGAGAGCTGATATTTACAAAGCCCATTTTATTATAAGAGACTTGGTATTTTATACCGTCTGATCTCACTTATATGAAATAATTTAGAGTAGGAAAATTCATATAGTCAGAAACTACAAGGTACCAGGGGTAGGGGTGGGGATAGAGAATGGGGAGTTAATTCTTAACTGGTGCAGAATTGTTGGGAGCCGTCACTGGAGTCTGCCAAGAGAGGTGCCAACAAACTAAGCGATAGCAACCAATAGTTACATGGCGCAATATGGCGGACGCCACAACATGGCGCAGACACAAAATCTGCTTTGTCACTTCCTTGTTCTTCTTCCTCCTTACTCCTTTGTTCCCCGGTTCCCGCCACTGCCTAGATGAATACAACAGTACGCAGGCGCAGGGCGCGAAAGTAAGATCTGCCCCTACCCCAGCAACAATACCCTCCAATCCCGGAGCGCCCCGACTCACTTCCTCTTTCCAAACAGCATATAAGCCCTGCTCCCTCAATAAAGTTTGCAGCTTGATCAGAATACTGTCTTGCTGTCATTCTTCGCGTCTCTTGTCCCACCATTCTTTCTCGGCAGGTTTCGGGCCCCCGTTGCTGTCCCGCGGGTCGGGGCACAGAATCTGTTTGGGGAGCTGGAAAAATTTTGGTAATGTGCAGTGGTGATGGTGACACAACATTGCGAATGTACTTAACACCATTGAATTATATATCTGAATGTGGTTAAGAGAGGAAATTTTATATGTTGCTAGAATAAAAATTAAAAAACAGCCATAGGAGCTATACAATACAATGAACCCAAATGTAAGCTATGGACTATAGTTAATAGCACAATTACAATAATATTCTCTTATCAATTGTAACAAAGGTACCATACTAATGAAAAAATGTTAAAAATGGAGGTAGGTATATGAGAACTCTGTATTTTCTGCATGATCTTTCTGTAAACTTACAACTTCTATAATAAGAATAAATTAATTTTTAAAAAGACTTAGTAGGGGAGAGGGTGTAGCTCAGTGCTTGAGGTGCCTGCTTCCCACGTAGGGGGTCCCAGATCCTCCTAAATTTTTTTAAAAAGACTTGGCATTTTGCCTTAGAGGGAAAACAAGCAAAGGTGTTCAAAGCATCAACAGGATCAGACTGTGTTGGGGATGGTGACCTAAGGAAAAGGTGTTCCTTTTGATAGCAGAGGAAAACACAAAAGAGTACAGAAAAAATGGTCTCTAAGGATGATTCAGTTCCTGGAAAGGAGAGTGGGGCCAAGGATCCCTTCAATTAATTATAGAAGGCAGGACCTGAGGCCTGAGATCTCAGGTCAAGTTCACACTGACTCACCTCCCTTTGCACAGCCTCGCAGCCTTGCTCCCACCCCCACCTTCTCCTGCACTAGCTGTGTTGACAACACAGGTTTTATAGGAAACACAAAGGTTCACTGCCTCCCTGCTTGGTGACTTTCCATTTTCTTCCCGGTGAACAGATGCCCAGAGATCAAACGCAGTGGTGTCAGGGGAAGAGTGCTGGCCCAGGAGTGATAAGGGGCTAATTCCCACAGGTCTGTCACTTCACAGGCAAGCTGACACCTGGCTGCGGCTGCGGCTGCGTGAAAATAAGCAGTGATGACTGTCCAGCCCCATGGAAAAGCTGCACTGTCACTTGGGAGGTGGTGATGTGGGGGATGCAGGCCCTTGAGCCATGATTCTCAACTGGCTATGTGGGAGGACCCTGTGCAATTCCTTACCTTCCTTTTGGGTCTTGGGAAGAGCAGCTGCCTTCTTCTGGAAGGCCTGGAGGCTCACAACTGGGGGCTTTGGAGGCTTTGGGGGCGGAGGGCCCAGGGACTCGATGGAAGGCAGTGGCTTTGTTTTGGGAAGCTGGCAATGCCTGACATCTGGCTGTTTTTCTGAGCACGACAATTTAAAAAAAAAAAAAATAATAAGTTATTATTATTAACTTAATAATAATAATAATAATATTTTGCCGTGGCTTGTCAGGTGAAACAGACTGGTTTCCTTGCCTCAGTCTCACTCCCTTCCGAGACATTCTCCATCCAGCAGCCAGAGTGACCTGATCAAAATGCAAACCTGATCATGTCACCCAAGGCCCGCTGCCCAGGAAATGAAGCCCGATTTCCTCAGCATGACATCCATTCACTTCATTCTCTGGCATTTACACATTGCATGACCTCAAACTATGTTTCCAGCTTTTTTTCCCTCCTCACACTTTACCATTCTACTTCCCAATTTTATGTCTAAACACCTTTCACTCAGACCATTCGTTTGTCAGTTTTCCAGATTTGATTTTTTTTTAAGCTCTCATATATCTAAGATTTTGTTCATGCCATTCCTGGTTTTGAAATGCCATTTCATCACTTTTCTCCTGGAAAATCTTGACTCATTATTTAAGGTACTGCTCCAATGACACCTTCAATAGGGAGCCTTCCTTGATTTCTGCCAAAAATCAATGCCAGAATTAATCATTCCCTCTTCTGTAGTCCCACTGCACATTGTTAATACCTCGACATAGGTATGATGTCATAGCAGAGGTGCTGGTCTCTTTCCACTAAATGTAGGCTCCTTTGTGGGCAGGACTACATCTTATTGATCTCCTCCCAGCACCAAGCACTGGCCTACTTCAGAGTAGATGGAGTATGAATATTCACTGAAAGGATTCATCAAGCACTTATGGAGGGCAAGTAACATGGAGGCTATAAAGAAAAGTAAGAATTGATTTCTGATTTCCAGGGCTCACAGCCTAAAATAGGCTTCAGTTAATCTTGTAGTAATTGGGCCCCTGTGACTTTTGTATCCTAAAATTTTCCAGGAGAGTCCCAGTTTCATATATTTGGTCTTTCTGTACTCAAACCAAACTCCAATAGATATTCTATCATATACAAACAGCAAATCTGCCTCTTATTCTGGCAACAGCATAACAATATTCTTTAATCCAAGTGTCTGGATTTTGGTTTATATAATGTATTGGTAGAGTACTTGGGCAATCGTGTTAAAATTAAAGAAATGGGCTAAGGTTTAATAAATACAGCAGTTTCCTCAAAGGTCTGCTATCCTCTACAAGTTGGGAGGGGAGGAGGGGCTTCCTTCACACCCTACCTGCAGGGCATGTTAGCCCCAGAAACTCAGGGCAAAAATTCTTCCTTTTACGGACTTTAATTATGAGTCATAGTGTCAGAAATTTCAAACTGAGAAGACATAGGGAACAGGAATTTCCACTTTCGAATTGAACTTTTAATTTTTGTCAGTCACTATGCTAAAAATTTTAATAGATTATCTCATTTAACCCTCGCAACAGCTTCTTCTAACAGGTAATCCATCCTTCTTTCCTTCCTTTCATTTTTTCCATCCATCCTTTCTTCTATCCTTCCTTCAATGATTCCACCCTTCTTCCATCCATCCTTTCATCTCTCTTTCCTTCCTTCCTACCATCCATCATTCCTTTCATTCACTCTATCTTCTTTCCCATCCCTTGATCAACAGCTAATTATCTACTATGTTCCAGGCATTGTTCTAAGAGCTGGGGATAGAGCTGAGAAAAAAACAGATATAGTCTTGCCCTCAGGAATTATAATTCTAATAGGAGAGTGATGATAAAGTGAACAAGATAATAGAACATTGATCAGTTCTATAAAGGAAATAAAACAATATGATATAAGAGAGTGTGGACTTTTTATAGAGAGGCATTGCTCTTTAGTTAGAGAAGTTAGAGTAGGCTTATCTGGGAAAGTATTATTTGAACTTATACCTAAATGCAACTATACAAAAGTCAAAGAAAAGAGCATTCCAGGAAGAAAAGTAAGTGCAAAGGACCTGAGGCATGAAAAAGTCTGTTGAAGGAACAGCAAGAAATCTAATGTGTGACTACAGGCCAGCATTCCAGGGAAAGAGAGGTAGGAGCTAAGTCAGAGACATGGTGACTTAGACCAGATAATGCAGAACTATGAAGACCCAAGTAAGTAGTTTGGATTCTATTCTAAGTGCAAAGCGAAATCTTAGTTATAAGCAGGAGATTCACCCATCTATCCATTCACCCATTCATTCAATAAATATTTTCTGAGGTCCTACTCAGCCTAGCCTTCTAGGTGCTAGGGGATAAGGTGGTGAAAAAAAAGTTTTTATCTTCAGGCAGCTTACATTTTACTGAGGTGAACAAACAGATGCATAACAAGATACCAGGTAGGGATAAGAGGTATGAAGAAAACTAAAGCAGTGCAAGAAGATAGAAAGTGATGGGAGTGGTTTAATTATATTAGACGGCATGATTAATAAGTTCTCTTCAGAGCTAGAGACCTTAACGAAGTGAAGGAGTGAACCATTCAAAGACCTGGGGGAAGAGTATTCAGTCAGAGGGAAGGGCAAGTGAAGACCCTGGGGTGGAAGCAGCGCGGTGTGTGTGAGGAACAACAAGGCCGAAGTGGTGAGAGAGGAGTGCGAGAGAGGCAGGCAAGGGCCGGACCATGTGAGCCACTGTGAGATGGTTCAGGCTGGCTTTGAGCTGGGGAGTGGTGTAATATAATCCACACTGTAAAAGGATCACTGTGCCTCCAACGAAAATAGACTATAAAGGGGGGCAAAAGTGGAAGCAGGGAGGCTAGATAAGGGGTTGCTGTAGTGGTCCACGTGAGCTATGATGATGACTTGGACAGGGCAGATGGCAGAGACAGACAGAATTGGAAGGATTCAGAACCTATTTTGGTTATAAAATAAGAGCTTGCTGATGGATTGGATGTGAAGAATGAGAGGGTAGGAGGAATGGAGCACGACTAAGCTTTTTGGCTTGAGCAACTGAGAGGATGGTTGTGTCATTTGCCAAGGCAAGGAAGACTGGAGAAAGTTTAGATTTATAGGAGAGTAAATCAGGCTCTAAGAAGTTGTGCAGATTGCCCAAGTTCATGCAGTTGTAGAGCTGGAATTAAAATCTGAGTTTGCCTTTGCCTCACTATATAGCTTATGCTTTTTAAAATTCTCCCTGTCTCTCAATGAAACTCCATGAATTAAGCACTTTCCCCAAACCTGAAATTATAATTTAGCAGATAAGCCTAGAATACCTTCATTGGAGTTTGGAGCAAACGTTGCCCAGGTCACATATGTGGTGTCACCAAGTCAACAGATTTTTAATTAAATACATGTTGACCCCTCCCTCAGCCCCATGGAGGTTATATTTCTCACCCGGGGCCTGGCTGGCTGGCTCACACTCATAGGTAGGCTGGAAGGTGTTCACTACTACGATCCTCTCAGGACTGGGGTTTTCTGGGCTCTTGCTGTCATGTTGACAAAGTAGAAAAGAGGAATCTTTAGAGGAGGCAAGTGATTGTCTTTGGGTTATCAAGTGCCTCTGGGAAGGAAGGGTCTGCATTGCATTTGTTTCCAGCTTTTTCCTTCGCTTCTCCAGAGTAAGTCCCATGCATTTTTGATCTTCCAGATAGAAGGTCCTACATCCACAATCAGCAAGGAGAATGGTAGATGACATCTCACACTTCTGAGATGAAAACTTCTCCCAGTTCCAGAGCTTGTCTCTGAAGCTATTAGTCTCCATTACTTTCTCCTTATTGATTATCTCAGCATTTGATAGCTTCACTTCTACTGGCAGAGAGGCCTTCTGTGAATTTACTGTAGAATCAGTAGATCCTCCCAGAGGTCCTGGAGAATTAGAACATTTCTGAATTTCATTGCTCTGGACCAATACCAGTTTCTGGGGTTTAAGAGGCTGGGATTCACCACTGGAACAATTTGGTGGGGGGTGATTCTGGCTGGATGAGAGAGGTTTTCCATTGGCCAAAACCTGGTTTGACTGTGGACTTCCAATATAACACTTTTGAGAAACATCTGCTAGGGATTTAGCAGGTCTTAGAAGAGGTGGTACATCAAGCTTGGTTTGAAATTTGGCTCGAAGTTCCTTGAAGTTTCTTACCCCTTCCTAAAGCATAAAAGAAAATGAAAGTATTTCGTTATTCCAGGAAAAAGCCAGTGAGATTAGCTGACTTCGCAGTACATGTTAAGGGCTCCAAGTGCTGATGTAACATGATCACTTACCTATTGGGCAATATTAGCCATTAGCTGTAGTCTATATGAGATGGAAGGAAAAAATTATCTTCTCTTTGACAAACTTTGGGCATATTTAATTTTCTTACACATATAAAAAGAGATAGTGTTAATAATTGCTGATAAGCCCTGTGACACAAACCTTTGCATGGCTCCGCCTGCTGATAAAAATAAATTCTAAAAAAAACCAAAGAAACAAAAACAAACAAACAAAAAATACAAAAAAAAAAAAAAAAAAAAAAATTCTAAACCCCTTGGTATGGCATTCAGGATCTTTCTTAACGTGGCTGCAACCTAAAGCCATTCAAAAGAGGGTGTAATGATGATCTCAAACCATAGCCTACCACAACTATGCTTAAAACAAACTGAACTGTTTCCAGTTCTCCTGGAAACCTTGTACTCAACACCACTCTGACTTTGCCTGTGTGTTCTTGCTTCATAAAATGCAATCCCACACCCACCCCCCTTGACTTGCCCATTGCTCTCTTCATTTCACTGTCCACCTTCTCTGCCAACATTTCCCCTAGGCACGACAAGCAGAACTAACTTTTCCCGTTTCCTTGGTGCTTCCATAGCTCTTTATTTATATCTTGGCTGCAGCACTGAACACTGGGGGCTGGAGAAAAGATAAAACTTTAGAACTTGACCTATGTTCAAATTCTTACTCAGCTATTTACCATCCAAATACTTTGGGAACTCTACCTTCCCTCTAAACACAGCTTCATCAGAGAATTAAATTGTTAAATTGTGTAAGGATTAGGGTTACGATATGCAAAAGAATCCAACACTGCCTGATCCATAGTTGGTCTATAATAAATAAAAGCTATTTATAAGAGGCTAGATGATCCTTTTGTATTTGCAACTCCCCTTGGGAGATTGAGCTCTTCCTTCTAAATTCAGCTCAAATTCAGCATATGAAAATGGTGATAGAAATAACAGTCAAAAGCTTGGGAAAGAAAGGAAGGTTCATGCCCAGGAAACTATGATGAGTTGGTGGTATATGAGGTAGGATTAGGCTTTGGCTCCTAGTCAGTGCTCTTCACACTCCTAATAGACTCTATTTTTGCAGATGCATTTTGCCGTCTTTTGCCTTCATGGGAGGTAGGAGGGGGTGGGGTAGAGTGTGGGAGAACATTCAGTGGAGCCATTTCAAAAAGTAAGATCCACCATGATCATCTAAAAGGTTTTAATTTCATGTACACAATCTCCATGGCAGTGATTTTGATAATGCCAGCTGAGGGAATGTAGTATGACCGTTCCTCATTGTGTTTACAGTTGACTCACACCTGCCCTCTGGAGATGGGTGGGGGAGGAACTGAACAAGAAACATGAGCCAGGTGTCTGGGAATTCACATGCTTCCTTCTCTTTCCCCTCTCTCCTCCTCCTCTTCACTCCTCTGCTCCTCTACTCCTTCTCTCCTCCACCCCACTCTCCTCACCCTCTTTCTCTCTCTCTTTCTCTCTCTCTTTCTCTCTCTCTCTCTCTCTCTCTCTCTCACACACACACACACAATGTACACATTTATAGCATTCTCCAGAAATTGCTAAGGGCTGATTTCCTTCAACCAGTAGATAATTTAATTCAATTACATTTCCTCTTCCTGGATGTGGTAAAAGCCAGCACTGGGTGTAGAAACAGGGGTCCTGTGTTTGAAGATTAACCACTTTGTTATGTGCCTTGAGCAATTTGCTTCACTTCTCTGAGCCTTATTTTCCTCACTATAAAATGGGACTTACTAACAGTGTAGGGTTGTAAGGATCGAACATGATGAACAACGTGCAAACCTCAGTGGTTATTATTTTTAAAGTAATGTAATGACGATGATTTTTAGCTTGTCACAATCTGAGACCACGTGAATTATAATGTTACTGCTTGGCAAATTTTATTCTCTGATTTACTAGCAGGAAATAGAGAGATTGATAACCGCCAGACCGAGGTGCTGTGTAAAGAGTGCTGGTTCAGGAGGGAGCAAGCCTGATTATACCTGGCTTAGTCTTTCTTTCAATAAATTAATAAAACTTTAGGCAAAACATGCTTTAGACAGCCAAGAGCTCGGCTTTCATATATTACATTTTAACAGTGGGGGTGGGATGACAGAAAATAAGTAAACAGGAGAAATATTAGAGATAAGTGTTATGTAGAGAATTAATTAAATGATGCAATAAAGAGTGACTGGGTGCTCACCACTGACTTTTAAAGGTACCGTAAGAAAGGCATTTCTTCTCTCAGGGCTCAGTCATCCATCAGACGAGGGGTTTAGCCTGGGTGATCTGAGGCCCCTTAGCACTAACATTTGGATTTGACTTTCCTTACTATATGAAATACACGTGCTGTGTTTCGTTGTTTATTAGCATCAGCTAGAGGTGGAAAATCTGGGCTGAGAACATAAGGCAGGTTGTGTGAGGATGATGGTGGGTTGGCAGGTGGCCAAGAGAGGCAATCTGGTTAAAACCATGCTCCATTTCTCTGGGCCCACATCAGTCTTCACCAAATCCTACTGAGCTTAAATCTTAAACAGACCATGAGGCAGTCACTTCTTCATGCCTTTGCCACTGTGTTTGGGTTCTCCTCACTTATTGCTTAGAATGACTTCTTTATGACCTGTTTGCTGCCACTTGGGGCCCCTCTAAGCCACCACTTACCCAGCTATTGGGCAATTCTCTTTAAAATCACACAGTTGATTAGGTAAGTACCAACTTGGCTTCCCCAAAGCTTTTGAATCAGTTTGGTCTTTTGCTCAGCACACAAGGCCCTTGGTAATCTCAACCCTGCTAATTCTCTGGCGTCATATCGGGCACCTACCTGATAGGTTTTCTTCCTTCTGGTTTCAATGAATTACTTACACGTTCCCAAACCTGTTATGCTCTTTCATGTCTCTCTACCTGTAAATGTGTTCTTTTCTCTGCCTGGACTGCCTATCTTTCTCCTGATTTCTCAAAAATATCAAATTCCTACTTGTTCAAAATTCAACTCAAGTCACCTCAAAATATTTATTGGTTGCTACTACATGCTAGGCACCAGGGTTACACAGATGAATAGGACAGTCTCTGACCTTTTGGGGCTATGGAATGGAGATAGACTCAAATTTATTATTTTAATATAATACAGAAATTTATTAGATCAGTGGAGTCAAGACTACTATGGAAGCATAGAGAAGAGGCTCTTGATGCAAACTGCCAGTGCAAAGAAGGCTTCCTAGAGAGGACTCCTCAGTTAAAACAGCCAAGCAAAGAACGGTGAGGAGGAGCAGCATGATGTTTACAGGAGGAATAGGAAACTCCATGTTACTAAAGCCCTAAGGTTCAAAAAGGAGAAGGCATTAATGTGAGGCTGGGGAACCAAGTAGAGACTAAGTCTTCTTAAAGTAGTTGGCTTTAATCTTTAGGAGGGGTAGTAAGTTATTGATGAGTTTTACACAGGATGTGGTAAGACTTTCATTTCATGTAGATTAAAGAGCAGAACACAATTAGGAGGCTACTACAATAATCAAGTAAAAATGATGAGAGCCTAGACTTGGGAAGTGTTAGTAGGAATGGAAAAAAGGGGATGGATAAGAGAAATATGCAGAAAGTAGCACGGACTGGACCTGTTGTTTGATTGGAAAGGGGAGGGAGGAGTCCAGGATGATACCCAGGTTTCTAAATTGGTCGAGACATGGATGCTAATACCTGAAATGAAGTCTGAGGACTGGAGATAAAAGTATTGGGGAAAAATGATGAACTCAGTTTTGTATGTGATAGGTTACCTTCTTAAGTTTGATATCTAACAGGCAGTTTTATATATGAATCTTTGGGGGATTAGAAATTTAGATTGGGAGTTATCAGCTTATTGGTGAGCACAGAGGTGAAGAACATGAACCCTGGAATCAAACTGCTTGGGTTTAAACCCCTGCTCTACCATGTATTAGCATTTGGATCATAAGGAAGTTATTTAACCTTTTCGTATTGTTACCGTATCTTTAATGGTGCTAATAACTGCACTCTGCTTCATAGGGTTGCTATGGTAGGCTCACCAAAGATGTCAGTGTCCTAGTCCCTGGAACCCAAGAATGCGTTACCTTACATGGCAAAAGGGGCTTTGCAGATGTGATTAAGTTAAGGATCTCGAGATGGGGAGGTTATCTTGAATTATCCAACCTAGTAATCACAAGGGTCCTAATAAGAGGGAGGTAGGAGTGTCAGAATTAGAGAAGGAGATGTGATGATGATGGAAACTGAGTCTGAGAAAGATATTTGAAGATGGTGCACTGCTGGCCCTCAAGATGGAGGAAGGGGCCATGAGACAAGGATTGAGGGCGGCCTCTAGAAGCTGAAGACACAAGGAAATGCATTCTTCCCTGAGCCTCCAGGAGGAACACAGTTCTGCTGACATATTTATTTTAGGACTTCTGACCTCCAACACTGTAAGATAATAAATTTGTGTTGTTTAAAGCCACTAAATTTGTAGTAGGTTGTTATAACAGCAGTAGGAAAATATACACAGTTTTTATGAGGATTAAATGAATAAATGTTGACAGTTTTGAAGCTTTTGTGAATCCCAGAAAAGATGTTCCTGGAGCTAATCCATTTCTGTGGGTGTGGGACCCTTGACTGAATTGAATTCAGTTGGGGGTCTGTGGTTGGATTACTTCAGTGAGGTGTGACCCAGGGTGGGTCTCAGCCCTCTTGCTGCATAGCTTATAAATGGGAGAAACATGCAGACACACAGCCTGCATGTTTTATTCCCAGTAAAAGCTGCCATTTTTATCCTGCCATGTGAGAGAGGACTCCAGGATCACCTCTAGCCACAGAAAGATAGAGAAATCCCAAGAGCTTGAGAGAGAGGCCAAAGGCTGGAATCAGCAGAGCAGCTGGAAGCTAGAGAGATGAGCCAGATGCCTGATTGCCCACTGTGGAGCTTGGGGAGAAAATGAGCCTGGAGGAGGAGGCAGAGTCCAGCTGTCATTTTGCCTTGCCACAAGTGGGAATACAGGATCTGCCAGCAGCTGAATTTTGGTAAGACAGCATCTCTGATGATACCTTGATCTGTACATTTTCACAGCCTCAGAACTAAGAATTTACCCTAATAAATTCCCAGTAAAAGCCAACCCATTTCTGGTATTTTTGCATTGGCAGCCCTTAGCAACTAAAACAAAAGGCATGTAAAGCATTTAGAAGACTGCCTGGTGCATAATAAGTGCCTATTAAATTTTAGCTCTTATTGTTGTAATTATAGTTATTAAAGCTATGGAAACGGATGGTATCACATTAGAGAATATTAGAGCAGCAGGACAACAGTAGAAGCTGGGGAACTTTTGGAGATCTACGAAAAATCTGAGAAAAAGCAAAGAGGTATAGGATAACAAGAAGGGAAGGAGAAGGGCGTCAGTTTCAATGAGGAATGAACTGCCAAGAGTAGCAAGTGCAGCAGAGAAGTTCCATAAGATAAAGAAGGAAAAGTGGTGGAATCTGTCAATATGGAAACGGTTTCATGAATAGGTTCAAAAGATGGTCAGGGCACCAAAGGGGGGAAAATTAAATAAGACAGTTTTTATAGCTAAGAGAGTCAGATGGTCATTCTGAAGGTTACACTTATGTAGGTCTCAGACAGATTTCACAAACTGTCACAGTAAACAAAGGTTCAAACAAAAGTGCACCTATGGGCTCTGTGGATGTCTGGACATCACAGGCAAGACAAGACACATAGCCTCATAAACGCAACACTCCCTCAGCAGGCCCTGCTTGGAAATATGTGAAAATCTATTTCCCTAATATAACATAGTTATACTCATTTATAATCCCCCTAATCATCATTCTTCTACTCCTTTTATTTGAACCTATAATTTTCAATGTATCTGTTAAATATATTTCTAAGAGACTTAAATCTTCCCATTCTTCATATGCTGGTTGACCCTGAAACCAGGAGTGTTGCCACCAACTCCTACTCTCCAGTTCTTCAGTTGCCCTGGTCAACTAACAAAACAATGATGATGAACCATCCCCACCCTCAAAACAAGGAATATTTTCAACTGCAAGCAAAATGATTCCTTTCTTCTGCTCCATAATATCTAAGTGCTCTCTCAGCCTGAGGGAGTTGGAGCAGACATCATCCCCAATCCCTCAAAGATTGAGGGATGAACGAACATAAGGGGGGAGTGTAACCACAGATCAAAGCAGATTTATTGTTATTGTAGTTGTTATCTTGTGGTAACAAAGTAATTTGTAACATTGATATAAAATAAATAAAAGTTACTGCTAAGAAAATGAAAAAGGAAAAAATGGTCAAGGCAGAAGCTCAATTGCAGTGGGGTCAAGAGTAAAGGGGAGGTAAGGGAGTAAAAGAATAACTGTAACTTCACTTTTAGGAAGTTGACATCAGAAGGGAAGGCGAGAGGGGTAAAGGGGATGCAGGGTCAACAGAAGATTCTAATGAAATTTTTTTCTTAGATGGGAGAGATTTGGGCATATTTATGGGCTGATGGGAAAGAGACTAAAAGAGAGGAAATGATTGTTGGAGCAAGGTCCCAAAGAGGGTAAGGAAGGGAGGGTCACAAGTAAAAGTGGAAGGACTGACCTTGAATACGGGGATGGGCATGTTGGATGGGCATGTTCTCCAGGAAACCTTTGATGATCCCTAGTTATGTGTTGAACTGTGTCCTCCCAAAAGATATGTTGAATTCCTAATTCCCAGTACCACAGAATGTGACCTTATTTGGAAATAAGGTCTTTGAAGATATGATTGGTTAAAATGAGGTCATACTGGAGAAGTCTGGGCCCTTAATCCAGAATGACTGGTATCCTTTTAAGAACAGAAGAGGAGAAACAAAGAGACACAGAGAGAGAAGATGGCCATGTGGCAACGGAGGCAGAGACTGAGCTAAGCCACAAGCCTAGGAAGCAAGGATGGCCACCACCAGAAGCCAGGAGAGGCATGGAACAGATTCTTCCCCACAGACTTCAGAGGGAACATGACCCTTCAGACACCTTGACTTAGGACCTCTGGCCTCCAGAACTGTGAGACAATAAATTCCTGTAGCCTTAAGTCACCCAGTTTGTGGTACTTTGTTACAACAGCCCTAGGAAACTGAGATGGCCCCCAACACTGATTAGTTATCTCTCCGAGTACTCCCCTATCACCACGTGCTTACTTATGTCATCTGGCTCATCATGGCATGTTGGTTGATTTTATGACTGAAGTCTGTCTGCTCTGTCTTGGACACTGTTCTCAGAGACCTCCATGAAGATTGTTCTCTGACCTCCAGATTTCTGTTTTCTCAAATCAGAGAGGCCTTCTACGGCAGAGATTCTAGTTGCCGTTCCAATATCCATTTCCCCCTCTTCTTTAGCAAGAAGCTTCTATTATTTGGGAGTAGCAATGTATCTAGATTAAAGCCACACTTCCCAACCTCACTTGCAGGGAGCTGTGGCCGTTGATATGTAAGTAGAAGTCTTTGGGTGGTGTGATGGTTAGGCTAATGTGTCAACTTGGCCAGATAATGGTGCCCAATTGTCTAGTCAAGCAAGCACTGGGCTAACTGTAATACAAGGGCATTTCACAGACTTTAATCATCTGAGACTTGATTGCATTGATGACTGATTACAATTGCAATCAACTAAGGAGATTGCTGTCAGCAATGAGTTGAAGGCCTTAAAAGAGGAAGTGATTTCAGCACTCAGAGAGAATTCCCAGCTCTATATCAGACAGCCAGCTTCTCCTGGGAACCCATCAAGGACCTTCATCAGAACCCCTTGGTTTGCAGCCTGCCCTGTGGAATTTGGACTTGTGCATCCCCATGGTTGCATGAGAGAATTTTATAAACTCTCATAGTATTTACAGATATCTCCTGTTGGTTGTTTCCCTAGAGAACCCTGACTAATAGAGGTGGGCTTTCTGGAAAAGCTCAGCCAAACATATTCCTGAATACACATGAAATAGCTGGGGGCCTATATTAGTTTCCTATTGTTGTTGTAACAAATTACCATCAATTTAGTGGCTTAAAAAATACGAATTTAGGGGGACGGATGTGGCTCAAATGGTTGGGCATCCGTCTCCCATATGGAGGGACCCGGGTTCAATCCCTGGAACCTCCCAGTAAAAAAAAAACAAAACACAATTTTATTATCTTACCATTGTGGAAGTCAGAAGTCCAAATTTTCACTGGGCTAAAATCAAGATGTCAGCAGAACTGCATTCCTTCTGGAGGTTCTAGAGGGAGAATCTGTTTCCTTGTCTTTTCCAGCTTTAAGAAGCTGCCTGCATTCTTTGACTAGTGGCCCACATCACTCCATCCTCTGCTTCCATGATCACATCTCCTTTTCTGACAGTCCTGCCATCCTCTTTCTCTTATAAGGATTGTACTGGCCCCATCCAGATACTTTCCCCATCTCAAAAATCCTTAACTTAATCATGCCCATAAGGTCCCTTTTGCCATGTAAGGTAACACAGTCACAGGTTTCACAGATTAGGACATGGACATCTCTGAGGGCCTTTATTCCACCTACCACAAGGTCCAATAGCCATTTTGTAAGCATGAGGATAAGGACACAAACTAGGCATGGTAGAGAATAGAGTGGAAGAAACATGGGTTTCTGATGACTTTGTGGAGCTGATATACTTGCCCCAAACTGCCTACTTCCAGATTCTCATTATGTGAGAAAAATATTAGATCTCTCTTACTTAAGCTTTATTTTAAGGGTACCTATTTCTAGAAGTTAATGCAATTTCTTACTGATATACCTTTCATGACACTCTCTATAAAACAGCAACCTCCATTCACTCTCTTCCTACCTACCTTGTGTGCTGATGGGCTCGCTCAACCCCTTCTAGTGGACCTTTGCCTAATCAGAGTCTGCAAAGCTTAGAACTACACTTCCCAGGTATTCTTTCAGCTAGAATTCAGCCAAGTAGAGGTATCCATGGGAGACATGGGAAATGAGAAATCTGAGGTGGGAGTCCCTCAGGGGGAACTTGGATCTGGAGACAGCTGTGCCAGGTTCCCATCCTGTGCAGAAAGCAGCAGCATCAGTAGATTTCCACTTGAACAGCCCCATACAGGAGGTAGGCTTTTCTCCTAGGTGTAGGATTCCGCTGTAGCACACAAGCTATAGCCCTGCTGGAAATCCCTAAAATATCTTTAAATAAATCCCTTTTGTTCCCATGCCTGGAAGAGTATTTGGCTCATGTATAGGTGCTCAGTAACAATCAGGATGAATGAACCCTTGATTTACAAGTTTTGCAGAACCCCTTCAAAACAAGGACCACATGTTCTCTGTCTTGGTATCCCCAGCTCTAGCACTGTGGTTCACAAAATGTTTGGTGAATGAATGAATCAGTAAAAAAAATGAACATTTAGGAAATAGCAGATTCACACCATTCATGAACTGTAATTGTGCAGAAAAATTAATTTTTTCCCGTCATCTTTGTGAGGGCATCTGAGAATGCCCTCACAAAATGTCCACAGAAACAAACTAATTGCTATAATGTCAGAAAACAACCTGAAAATAGAACTGACTAATAGCCTTAGCACTTCTGATCTGGACTGAACAAGTCTCAGATGCCTCATCTGGGAATCAAAGGTCAAAAAAATTCCAGAGATATTATGGAAACAATGGAAAGAAAAAGACAGTGGTGTTTTCTAAACAGACGGGCTTTATCTCTTTGACATGGACATTAACCAAGGGGGTAGCAACCAGCCAAAAAAAAAAAAAAAAAACAAAGACATTGTGACATTGCTATTTCAGAAGAATGGGAAGACCAGTGTGAAACAGTTATGAGTCTGAATCTGAGTTTTTAAAATTTGATATTACATTTATATGAACATACTTAGCCACACTAGGGAGAAAAGACCCCATTGAATGGAAGTCTTCATCAAATGCTTATTTTATCAGAATCAAGGAATAATTATGATAATAACAATGAGAGACAAATGCTTTGTTATGGGTTGAATTGTGCTGAATTGAAAGACATGTTCAAGCCCTTACCCCTGGTTCTTGTGAACATGAACTTATTTGGACATAGGGTCATCACAGATGGAATTAATTATGTTATGATGAAGTCATACTGGAGTAGGGTGGGCCCTTAATCCAATATGACTGGTGTCGTTTATAACAAGAGGAGAGAGACAGACAGACACAGAAGAGAAGGACATGTGATAACAGAGAAGGAGATTAAAGTGCTGCAGATGCAAGCCAAGGAACACAAGGGCTGCTGGCAAACACCAGAAGTTAGAAGAGACAAGGAAGGATTCTCTCCTTCAGGTTTCAGAGGGAGCAGGGCCCTGCTGACACCTTGGTTTCAGTCTTCTAGCCTCCAGAACTGTGAAATGATAAATTTCAGTTGTTTTAAGTCACTCAGTTGGTGGTACATTGTTACAGCATCCCTAGCAAACTAAGACACACTACACGACACTTACCATATGCTAGGCAGTGTTCTAAGGACTTTACGGACATTAACTCATTTAAGCCTTACATCAACCCCAGTGAATTCCCAGTATACATGTAAGGATATCAAAGCACTGAGAGCTTAAGTAACTTGTCCAAGGTCACAGCAAAGGAAGGGTCAAAGCAATCTGACTTAGAGCTTATGCTTTACCCTGGACTGCTTAAACCCAAGCATTTGTTTGGGTGGTCTAGAAATTTCTGAGCATATTTTTTTTAGAAACAAGTTAATACCTGATCAAATGAGCATAATTTTGGTAACATTAGCTTCTTGGAAAGATTTTCCCCTTCGCTATTTCCAGAGACTTGTTAATATAATTTCTCTAACCTCATCATTTTTATTACCAGCCCTTATATATATTATCTTAATTAATCTCCATTACAATCCAATAAAACAGGTATTGTTACTGCCCCTCTTTTACCAGTGGGCTAACAGATATAGATAGGTTAAATAATTTTCCCAAGTTTACGTATTTAGAAATTGTACTGGAATTTGAATCCCAGTCTGTTGGACTCCAAAGATTGCATTTTAACTATTCTATTAATATACCTTACTGATAAATTTAGCTCTAATTTTCAATTCTTTTCTTACCTTATCAACACATCATAAGCAATTATGTTTATGTCTCATTTACTTTAGAAATTTTGTAAATATGTAGTTCTAATAACATTGTTGAAGCAAATAAAATCCCAGGAAATCAATTTGTGTTTGCTTTTCTAAACACTCTCACAGATGCTTGGTTATTTAGACTAAGATAAGCAAAACATTGGTTCTAATTGGCATATCTTTAAATTTTTACTACATTATATTGCTATGTGACCATGTATTTTGGATTTTCAAAGTAGTTCTGACAATTAATTTAAAAGGTGATATGAAAATGCAGAATCAGGTAAAATACAATTTAGTGTCACATCCATTCAAAATAAACTTGCAAATGAGAATAAATTCTGTTTCAGAGCACATGCCCCAATTTCTGATCTATGAAATATGGTCCAGATAGCTGCCCCACCTTCTCCCGAGTTTACCTTGCTGTCACAGGCTGCTAGGGAACCCTCTTCTGTGTCATGGCTCCCTGGGCTTCCATCTATAGTAACATATATCACACCACCCAGCAAGCACAGTGGACAAGGACTGCAGGTCCTCCATAAATTAGTAGTGAGTCTCTAAGTGAAAGTCGTCATAAAAACATATGGAAAATGTCCTGTTTCGTTGCATATTTCTTGATTTAAAAAGAAGAGTTAACTCATAACTGATTTTGTACAAATTGCTGACAATTGCCTTCCAGGAGAGAATCAATGGCAACATCAATGGCACAATGGTTTCCCACACATCTGAACATTCTTCTCCTGGTAAGCAAATGCAAGAGTCTTAAGGAATATAACAGGCTCAAAATCCAAAGCCCAAGGAAGGCAGGAGAAACCAGTACATTAGAACGCAGAATGAGAGGCAGTAATAACTGTCACATCCTACCTAAGATAGATGGAAATAAAAGTCTATTAAAAATAGCATCAAAATCATCCCCCATGAATGAAAAAGCTTCAATTCAACCTTCACAAGTACAAAAGCCAGAGTAATGGAGAAACAGTTATTCTCTGGTCGAGTAGGTTATCTTCTTTTACTTAGATTTTTACCATCATTTTCTAACTGGTGACCTGGCCTCACCCAGCTTTGTTTTGGTAATCTAATGACTCTAAAATATGGCTCTGATCATGTCACTCCCCAATTGAAAAATTACCAATGTTTCACAATTGCCTATCAATTTAGGTACCTACTCCTTCACTTCCTTATCTGGTCTCAAGCCACTATAACATTCCTTTATGTGCAGTCACATGGAACTCCCTGGGTTTCTCTAACATGCACCATGTTTACCTACATCCCACCATAACTCATGCTGCACCCTCTACCTGGATTGTCCTTACCAGATAGTCTCTGTCCAAATTCTATCATCCCTCTATGCACAGCTCAAATGCTTTATACTCCATTGAAGCCCTTCATCAATAGCCCCTTCAAAAGTTAACTTCTCCCTCCTCAAATTTCTTCTGGCAATGCTTCTCAAACCTGACTGTGCACATGAAAATATCCTGGGGACCCCTGCCCCCACCCAGTAAAACAGAATCTCCAGGGAGTCCATAGTTTAGCAATCACCTCAAGTGCTTATCATTTAACCAGCTCAGTGTCTGGTCCAAGGACTAGATTTGGGAACATGTCTTACAGCATTTCCTCTGCAAATCTCCTTTGGTCTTATGCCTATTACTCCTTTCCATGTCCTACTACATTTACCCAAGCAGATGCCTCATCTTCCCCATAGACTGTGAACTCCTTGAGCGCAGGTAAAATACCATACTCAACTTTGTAGAGCCCTCATGTTTGAGCATGATGCTTTACTCCTCGTTAAATACTCAATATTTGCCAAACTAATGATTGAATGATACGAATAAATGAATTTCTGGGGTAGCACCCTAGAAGGGTTGCTCTTTTAAAAGGCTTTTTTTGGAGCACTACATATTAAGATATTCCAATGGTCCATCAAAAAATGCAGTTTCAGTTGTGTCACTCCCCATAAATTATACATTCCTTAGCCAGGCAAAAGGCCCTCTCTGAGTATTTTCTGCCTACATTTCTAGCTTAATTCCTCACCTCTTCCTGCCTCAAACTCATCCCTCTAGTAAAAGTGAACTGGCCTCTGTGCATTTGCTCTTGCTGTTCCCTCTGCTGGGATGTCCCTTCCACAGTTACTGGCCTGGCTAAACCTATTCATCTTTTGAGATTTAGCTGAGGCAAATCCCTGCCCTGAAGCCGCCATGCCTTTATAGTCCGGCTGACTTACCTCTCTCTTCCCGTTTACCTAATTTTATTAAAATGTCCTATATCTGCATCTCCTTTATGCCCACCTCACTCATACCATGAAGTCCTCAGAGGCATGGACTAGGTCATATTCTTCTTCACTTGGGCCTTTGACACTGGGCCTAAAGGCATCCAGAGCAGGAGATGGGCAACATGTGTTCTTCTGAGTTGAACCAAGCTGATTAGAAAGCATTTGTATGTATTTATGGATGGAGGGAACTGAAGAAAACTTGGCAGTAACTCAGAGAAAGGGAAATGAAAGCTGTATTGCACTTTATTATGTTTCCAGGCACTGTGGGCAGCAACAACATGTGTATATTGTTTCACTTACTGCAATACTTACAAAAGGCTTCTGAGCTGTACCGTCAAAGATGAGAACACAACTGAGGATCTGAATTTTCTGGAGCTTGCTCAGGTCACATAGCTAATGAACCCTTGAGCCAAGATCTGAATCTATCACCAATGCCAAAGTCTGTGATTTTTTAAAAATTAACTCTACGCTTTAGCATGCCTTTTCTCTACTGACAGGGTGTTCTTTAATCTTTTTCCAGATTCACTCAACAATTATTTAACTGCCTACTGTGAATCACATAAATGAGTAAAACAGATACCGGTCTTGCCCTCGTGGGGTTCACAGAAAAGACAGACAGTGACTGTACCCACCGTCACTGTGGTGATGGAGCCGTCCCAAGGAAGCAGAGAGAGGGAGAGCCCACCTGGGCTGTGGGCAAGGGGACCTTCCTGGACAAAGCTAGATGTGAAGAACAAAAAAAGCTTGACTGTCAAGAGAGTGAGGGGCATTATAGGTAGGGATGTTAGCGTGTGCAAGACCTGAAGCCTTAGAATGCCTGACCTGTGCTTATGTTTCCAGAGCAGGGAGTGTAGCTGAAATGGGAGATGGGGAGGAGTGAGAAATGGGGCAGGAGCTGTAGCCTGCAGGGATTACAAGCTATTAAAAAGTAAACCTATCAACAAAAATTTGCATTGTATGGTTAAAATTTTACAATCAACCTCCAAATTCCTATATTCAAGGCACAAACCCTATAGAAATCCCCTAAGAAAAGAGAAAATCAAAGAGAAATAACTATTGATTGCATAAAAATGAGAGTTATGATGCCTTTTATTTACGAAATTACCCCCTCCCCCCAAAAAAATGCAATGGGCTCAAGATTGCTTCAAGATACTAAAATGTTGTTTTTTTAACTGCATTTTGTGGTGGGGTAACAGTCTCAGAGGGAAAACTGGCCATGTGCCCCCACACACACCTCATGCCAAGTTCAAAATGCAGCTCCAAGCAACAGGGCTCAAGTTTAACTTAGCAGTCTGTGGATCAGGGCCTGCAGTCAGAATTTATGATCTCTGCAAAAAGGCCAAGTTCTCAAACTACCCCATGACCAGGCCTTGCAGATCACATTATCCATACTTATTTGGCACTGCATCTTGGGGCAAGAACAGGCTTCAGTAGAAACTGTCTGCCAGGGAGTTGGAAAAATCGACCACAGAGCGTCCTTATTTGAAAGGGCTTCCTGCTCTCCATGCTGCCCTCTCTTGCCCCAGACAGAACAGGCGTTCAGTGTCCTTTGGGTTTATGACAATTTTATTTAAAGTGCAATTTACTGAACACTGAAAAAAAAGGGGGTTGAATAACCTCTTTGAGCCACTTTATTGCTTTTACCCTACAGTATATGATGTAAACTTCTCAGCCAGTGTGGCCATTTTTAATTTCTTAGATTTGTTTTTTATAATAGAGTCCCGGCTGCATGAACAAACAGTAAAAGAAATCAAAGACACCATTCTAAATGCAGTTTGGGCAGATTTTACAGGTGTTAGATGTTTTTGTTTTATTTTGTTTGTTTTTTTAAAGAAGAAAAAGCAGCTCCTGTCTGGTTTTCTGTCTATATAGGTCCTTCCCTTTTCAATCATAGCAATGGAAGTCATTTTTGAGATCTGGAGAATCAATCAATAATTGTCATCATTGTCATTGTCATCCACTACACCATCACCTCCACCGTACTAAACTTGTACCACAATGATAGGTACTTTCCAGATAAAACCTCAGATTTTCCCAATAACCCATCAAGGTAAGTATTATTATGTCTATTTTATAGATAAAGAAACTGAGGCTTGGAGAGACAGCAGTTTAGAGATTAAAATCCATAGTGTGGATGGAGTCAGGTAATTTGTGTTTGAAACCTCTTTCTCTTACAGCTATGTGACTTTGAGTTTAACATTCATTGCCTCAGTGCTCATCAATGAAATGGCAATGATAATAGTATTTACTCTATTTTTGCACATTAATCCACAAAATCCATGTTAAATTTGAGCACAAATGCCTGGTACATAAAATGCATGCTGTAAATGCTTGTTGCTCCTGCTTATTTTCATTCTTATTTCTGATGTTGTCAAAGTTTGTGTAGCTATTAAGAGATAAATCAAGATTTTGAAATGAGGTCTGATTCCCAAACTCTAGCTCTTTTCAATATACCACACTGGTTTAGGCCCTTTTCACACACTTAATTTTATTTACTCTTTCATAACCTTGCAATGGAGATATAGTTAATTCCATTTTCTAGATGAGGAAAGTAAGAGCTAATAAATGGCAAAACTAGACCTTCTGACCTCAGTTCCCTTGCTCTTTCTAACACACTACCATGACCTCAGTTTTTGACTGCAAATATTCAAGAAATGCAACTGAAGAGTGCTTTCTCTTGGACAAAATTTCTTCAGCCCAATGATGCTCAAGGAGAGTTAAAGAAAAGTCTTTGTGCTTTCAAATATGTACTCTAATCCATTCTCTAAAAATCAGGAACATCTTTACTTAAAGGACTAGCAAAGCCAAAGAGTCTTGTGAGAAAGGTTTACAGCAGCAATTAGTTACACACCAATTTCTAACAAAGGCTCTCAACACAAGCTCACAATCCCCTTTATCTTAGGAAGTTGCCAGCTGTGCGGAAACAATAACACACACTACAGCCCAGTTGTTTCCTAGGAAGGGAGCAACCTTAGTTCCTTGGAGGAAACCATGAGCTGATGGATTTAAAGACAAACTGTAGTAGGAAAGCATTGTCTATGAGAGACCTGATTTCCACTTTTGGCTCTTCCACTCACTAGACGTGTATTTCAAGGCAGTCACTTTACATCTCTTCCCTACCTGTAAATGGATATGCTGATTTACAGTAGAGATTTAACTAATGGTCTTGTATGAATAAGTGGATGAACAAGCATTCCTTCTTGACTTCTTCATTCAATAGCTTATTCTATCAACAAATGTTAATCCAGTGCCTCTTCTGTATCACTCATGAACCCCAGCTAACCAAATTGCACATATCCAGTGGCACCATTCACCCTGTGATCATACAGACATTCGTTCTCTGTCCTCATGGAACTTATAGGCCAATGGTTGCTCTAAAGGTCAACAGAGATCAATCATTTAATCATTCATTCAACAACAAGCTGATGCATATTATATATTAAGTAATGTTCTAGGCATGTGAAAATGCCTTATAAATTGTAAAACATAATGCAAGTATATTATTAGCAGCTTATTTTCCTCTCATCCCTTCCTCTAAATACTGATTGTTCTCAAAGCTTCCAGTCTTATCCCCTCTACTTCATCCTACTACAATGAATGTACTTTCTGTCTTTTATTCACAATCGGCTTTCCTAACATACTGGTTGAAACAGAGAAAACACTCAGTAAATAGTTACTGAAGGGAAGAATACCTCCCAAGCTTTTGCACACATTTTATCCTCTGCCTGGAATGCCCTTTTCCCAATATATTGTCTGTAAAATATTTGTCTTGCTTGATTCAGCTCAGCAGCAATTCCTTGTGGAAGCCTATCAGATATGCAGTGAGAGATGGTCACTTCCCCTGTGCTCCCAGAACCCCTGTACTTCTCTTACCTGCAGTATTCATTACACAGTGTTCTTGTCTTTTAAGTTTTTCTCTTTCTCCCTAGACTAGTAACTACTTTAAAGGCAGCAGTAGGGTTAAGATATGGGTCTTGTGGTTGAAAAGACTTAGGTTGGAATCCTAACTGTATTCATTCTGGCCCTGTGACCTTGAAAAAGTTCTTCTCTGTTTCTCTGTTCCCTGACGGATGACCTGGGGATACAACTATTCACATCACAGAATTGCCCTAGACATTAACATTGGCCTGGTGCCTGAAACAAAGGCAGCCCACAATGATATTCTAATGAGGATGGTTGTGATGTGGAAAAAGATCGTGATGATGAGGAGAATAAAAGTGATGTTGATGATATTCATGATTACCATGGTGATTTTGAAAATGACGAAACGATTTTCCATGGCAAATCGTACGTGCTCAGTAAATATTGAACAATCAATTGACCTAATGGTTTCAGATGAGAAAATTGTATCAATTCTGATAGGTGACATCTGGTTTCTAATAAGAGAAATGCTCCAAATTTGGCCTCTCTCTTGTTTTGCATCCAAACATGAAGCATCCATGAGCTTTCTTGAAGTTCCTCTCTAGTCTAGACCCCTTGGTTTTTTTTTTATTTTTTTTATTTTTACTTTTTTAAAGATACTTATTTACATAAATGTTATATAAGAAATATGGGGGATTCCCACATGCCCCGCTCCCCACATCCCCACACTTTCCCACATTAACAACATCCCTCATTAGTGTGATACATTCATTGCAATTAATGAACACATTTTGGAGCATTGCCACTAAGCTTGGGATTACAGTTTACATTGTAGTTTACACTCTCTCCCACACAATTTTGTAAGTTATGACAAGATATATAATGGTCTGTATCTGTCATTGCAATGTCATTCAGGATAATTCCCAAATCCCGAAAATGTCCCTATATTACTCCTGTTTTTCCCTCTCCCTGCCCTCAGAACCTCCAGTGGCCACTGCTTCCATATCAATGATATAATTTCTTTCATTGCTAGAATCACAATGAGTCTATAGTAGAATACCAGTAAGTCTTCTTGAGTCCATAGTTCACTCGCCAATCCTGAGGATTCTGGGATGGTGATATCTACTCCACTTCTAATTGAGAGGGGGGCTTTGATCCCATAGGGCCAATGGATGGGACTCTCTTGCTTGCAGTTATAGACTCTCTCAGTTCCTTGGGATGGTTGTTGTCCATCATCATTTCCCTGTTTGTTGTCCTGGGTGAGACCAATGAACTGGAGAGTAGGTTTTGCAACTCTGTTGAAATTCAGGGCCCAGCCGGCACGTGGGCAGCCCAAAGATTTAAGTCTCTTGGATGTATACCTGCCAACTCTAGTACTAATTATAGGTTCAAATAGATGGCCAGAAGAGCCATATGTAGGGAAACCACAACTGAGTCCAACTCTGTCACACAAGGGGGCATAAATTCCAAAGTAGGGCTCACTGGCAGGGCACCAAACTCCTGAGCTGTCTGCTCTGACTATTGTGTCTGGATGGCTCCAGAGCCTTCAGGAGCACTGCTATTTGGGGAAGTATCTACTTTCAGACCCCTTGATTTTAACTCATTCTTTGAAATCACCCAACAAAGTTTCCCCACACCTCTTCCTCTCTGTTTTCCACCTTGTGCCCTGGCCTAGCCAACAATGCTTGCTCATAACAAATAACAGCAAAATAGGACTCACTCTTCAAATATTTAGTCCTGCTCTGCTTATGTTGAATTCACGTGTAACAGCCCACTTTCCACTCCCTCCAGGAGGCTCTTCTTGACTTGCTCTCAGCTAAATCGCAAGACACCAATGGGCATCCTTGCAAGGAAAAAGTGACAAAGGCAGCCAGATAGAGATGGTCTTGAATTCATCTTATGGGTGCTGGGCCAGACTTTGTTAACTTAGCTCAGAGACAGCATCTTGTGGGTAAACAGCAAGAATAACTGAAGGATGGAATGAGGCAGACTTTGCTGGCTAGAACTTGTGGCCTAATAGAACATTAACTGAGGTTTTTCTTTGTGTTAACTGACAGAAAATTCACAAGCAATTGCTTAGCTTTGAGAAGAGAAGGATGAAAACTAGGAGTAGGATGATCTAGCTTTATGATTTTTAAGGTATATAAACCTCAGGAACAATGTGTAAAGCTTTTGACTCATTAAGGTCAAATTGAAAATAGAACCAGTCTTGGAATCAAACAACCCAAGGTTTGAATATCTGCTATATCACTATGTGATCTTGGAGAAGTCAGTTAATTTCTCAGTGCCACAATTTGTTCATCTGTAAAATGGGAAATCTGATTTTGAAACTTTGTGGTAAGGATTAGAAACTAGAGTCTAGTTTGATCCTGATCATAGTGTAAACAGTCGATAAATTCATGTTGATGGAATTAAAATGCATATAGGGACTTTCTTAACCACAGTCTTATACAACCATATAGAAAGTAATTCTTCCTCACAGAATTTATCATGACCTGAAGAACTTAGATAAAACATTCAATGACCAATTGAAGGCCTAAAAATCCCTTTCTCTTTTTTTTTTCGTAATACTTAAAATGTGAATAATCGTGTTCATCCTGTCTACCTCCCAAGGTTCTTATGAATATCAAAAAATGAAATATGAGAACACTTTGAACAAAATAAAATGTAACACAGATTCAAGATATTATCTTTAAATGTATATAAATGACATAATCTGACACAAAAGGATGTTCCAGATAGAAAAAGCCTGGACTGGGCATACCAAAGAGAAAGAACAATTAGCTCTGGATTTCAGTGTCTAGCATAGCACCCACCACATGGTGGGTACTCAAAAAAGACACAATGAATTAATGAATGGATGAATGATCATGGACTTCTGAAAAAAAGGGAGGTGGCTTAATGCAGAATTCACTATAATGGTGCTGGAAGCTCTCTTTCAAACTTTGAGACTAAGCAATTCTCTAACCACATACCCACTGGCTCATAAACTCCTTGAGAAGAAGGAGGACAAAGATATAGTTAATTCAGTATCCCCTGGAACCTTCCTTTCTCCTTCCTCTTAATCTTCACCCTAGTACCTTGTCCAGGACACAGCCCACAGTCCACAATCCTCAGCAGAATCTATAAGGCCCCACATCTCTCTCCTGACTGCCCTTAGTCCCATGCCCCATGATCTGGTCATACAGTACTGCCTATGGCTCCCCAAACACACCATGCTATATCCTGCCTCAGTTCTGTTCCTTATGTCTGCAATGCTTTTCCCTCTCCCAACCCCCATTACCTGGTGAATGCTTGTAAACTTGGTGTTGTCTAGGTATCTGGATTTATTGGTGAATTTACTTTGATGGTCAGTTTCTCTCCCTTAGCTTTTCTTCTTCTTCTTTTACAGCTCTTCCTTGATTTTTGGTTCAACTTATTCTAAGTCTTTAAAATTGTCTAGCTTAAGTTATCAAAATTGGGCTACGGACTCACTAATGGAGTGCAAATTTTCTCCCAGGAATTGAAGCTAAAGTGAGACCTAAAAGCAGTTTTTCTCCTTGCAATTTCCTGGCCAGCTAACAGATGGCTCTCATCAAACAACCTTTTCAGACCACTTTCCCATGTTTCTCTTCTGGCCAGAGCCGAGATTCAAAGTGGGCTCTGCTGGCCAAATTCACTGAAGAGAAACCACTCTCCACCCTCCAATGCTCCCTCAGTCTTCCCTTGTAACAGCTGACAGGGAGAACGGTGTCTGTTCTCCTCTCAGTTGGCTGCAGTGAGCCAGGGGTTTTATCCAGGCTTAATGTCTTGAGGGTGGGAGATGGGGCCCTTCCCAGCCACCACCGGGGTTTAGTAACTCACGTCTGTTGTTTTGGGTTATTCGTCTCTCTGTCCTTTGCCCTCCTGTGGCTTGTGAAGCATTGTCCTGGTCTGCTGACCCCTAAAGCAGGTCGCTTGGTCAGGTTATGGCCCTTTCACTGTTGTTTTTGTGAGAGAGTTGAACCCTGCCTGTCTACTCCAACACCATCTTTCCAGAACTCCTGGTGAATGCTTTTCATCTTTTAAGACCTGTATCAGAAATTACGTCCTATGGGAAACTGTTCTCTGGTCCACCCAAGTAGAGTTAAATCATTCTCCTACTCTGCTCCCTCAATTACTTGAACATAATTTCATTGTTCACATTATATCATATTTGTCACACTATATTATAATTATATAATTTTTGAAGATCTTTCTTATTAAATAAAGTCTGAGCAGTTTGAGGAAGGTCTAGATTGTGTTTTATTTTGTGGGGTTTCAGAAACTTGCCTGTTAAATGAAAGATTTATGGAGTCAGAGGTTTGGGTTCAACTGCTGGATCCATCACTTAGTAATGTGGCCTTGGGAGCTAGTCACTTAAACTCACTGAACTACAGTTTCTCCACCTGAAAACAGGAATCATAATGTTCCTTATCCTTGTGAGATTGTTATGAAGATTAAATTACATTATTCATAGAAAGTACTAAGCACAGTGCTTATCCCCCAAAATATTATTATCATCATCATTGTGCTGCTATTTAATCATTTAAGCTATCAGACGAGAGAACAGTATATAAGAGACCCCACCTTTTCTAATGGAATTGACAATACAGAGTGGAAGAAATTATTTAGATATTTATGCAAGTCACTTTTTTTACAACTGTAATACATGCTCTGAGAAAACCTTTGGGATGCAGAGTGGTCAGGATGGGCTAAGACCATGGTAGACTGAATAGTGGTCCCCAAATGTAACCTAATCTCTTTGAAATTCACCAATATATGAACATGTTATCTTACATGACAAAAGGGACTTTGTAGATGTGGTTAAGAGCTTTAGATGGGGGATATTATCCTAGATTATCTGGAAGGGAAATTGTGGTGGTTTGAAGCTGTATGTACCGCAGAAAAACATGTTCTTAAAGTTAACCCATTCCTGTGGGTGTGAACCCATTGTAAGTAGGATGTTTAGTTGAGGTGTAGCCCACTTCAATCATGGTGGATCTTAATCCTATTCCTGGAGTCTTTTATAAGGGAATGAAATTGAGAGAGAGAGGAGAAAGCCACAGAGGGAGCCTCCAGAAGGATCAGGAGACACTACCATGTGCCCTCCCATGTGACAGAGGAGCCAAGGACCTCCAGCAGTCAACTCCAGAATTCCAGTCTTCAGAAAGAAAGCATCACCTTGATGACACCTTGATTTGGACTTTCTTTTAGCCTCAAAACCATAAGCTAATAATTTTTGTTTAACCCAACCCATTTCATGCTATTTGCTTAAGCAGCCTAGGAAACTAAAACAGAAGCATAATAACAAGGGTCCTTATAAAAGGACGGCAAGAAGGTCAAAGTCATAGAAAGAAGATATAAGGATGGAAACAGAGATCAGAGAGGACTCTGAGGAGATGCTATGCTGCTGGCTTTGAAACTGAAGGAAAGGGCCACAGACCAAGGAATGTTGGTAGCCTTTACACAGAAAAGGTAAGGAAACATTCTTTACTAGAGCCTCCAGAAGGAATGCAACTCATAGATCCATTTTAGACTTCTGACTTTTAAAACTGTAAGAGAATAAATCTGTGTTGCTCTAAGGCACCAAGGTTGTGGTAATTTGTTATAGCAGCAGTGGGAAACTAATATACATGCTCTAAAACGTAGGGTGATGATGATAGGGTAGCTTTTGCTGTGGTAACCAAGCAAGGCCCAAATATTAGTGGCTTAACCCAAAGGTCAGTTGGGGTCTCTCTCTCTCTGTCTCTCTCTCTTTGTCTCTCTCTCTTTTCCCCCCTCCCCATTACTACATGTCCAAAATGAATTGGAGGGAAGCGGCTGTGGCTCAATCAGTAGGGCTCCCGTTTACCATATGGGAGGCCCCGGGTTCGGTTCCCGGGGCCTCCTGGTGAAGGCAAGCCTGCCTGCGCGGCGTGGTTAGCTGACCCAGCGAGTACAAGCAGCGGGGGGGGGGGGGGGGG